>PYAF01005853.1:781255-792502 GCA_007407185.1 Glycine tomentella | reverse complement strand
ATAATAAATAAATAAAAGAGAATATCAATTTTACAAAATTAATTATAATTTTATCAATATTAATTCATTTTTAGTTTTTATTGCATAATCCCTCCATCTCAAAATAATTACAGTTTTAGCCTTTAAAAAAATTCACTTCAAATTGATACATGGACTCACTTTTCAATAAGATATTAAAATATACATTCTAATGTTATCCTATAATAAATAATATTGTCTTAAAAGACTTAATAATATATTTATTGAAATTAAGAGAGAACGAGGATAATTTGATAAAATTATTCATTAATAAATGTTAATTTTCTTGGAATATTTATTTTTTTAGTCTATACGAAAAATTTTAAACATAAGTCGTTATGGGACAAATGGAGTATATCATTAATATTATAAGAGATATAAGTGAAAAAATAATTAATATTGTATTAAAAAACCAAAATAATTATTATTATAAGATTTCTTTTCTTTCTACACGACGATTAATATGAGATAAGGGAGTAATTAGGTTTTCATAAATATTTAATTTTAGATAATTATTTTAAAAACATGATAAGATATTAGATATAGACATCTTTTGTAACAGAAATTTGAACAATATTCTTTCAATTGTGCGCGTGAGGTTAACTCCTTCATCATTATGAATAATAATTATTGTATTATTAATCTATTATTAAATACAATCAGGGATGAATCAAGAGTGTATAAAAGGGGTTATAATTTTTTTAATATATATATATCTTCTAATAAATAATAAATTTATTATTTATTTTATATGTAAAACTATAAATATGATTAACTACTATAAAAAAATTAAGTAAATATCAACTCAAAAATTTGTTTTTCTTATACATTTTAGGGGTGTTCACGGGTTAGGGTCATCCGTGAACTCGAACCGATCTGAACAGTTTGGGTTGGGTCATTTATATATTTGGGTCAAAACCGAACCGAACCGATCAAAACCGTTCATGTACGGGTTGGGTCACGGGTTTAGATTTACAGATCCGTTGATCCGATGATCCGATCCGTGAACCCGTAATAATAATATAAATTTTATTATTTATAAATATATATATATACATATATTAAAAATTAAAAAAATAATTTGACAATAAAAAAATGTATGATATTGTAAATGTTTAAGATTGCATTAAAAATAAGATAGGATGTTTTTTAATATTGCATTAAAAAATAGGATAAAATATTTTTAAGATTGCATTGTATAATATAATAGAATATCTTTAAGATTACATTGGATAATATGATAGAATATATTTAGGATTATATTCAAAAATTGGTTAAAATTATATCTTTAAATTAGTATAAATAGAAACATATTTTGGTGTTCATGTATGCATTCCATTCCAATATTAGAGTATTAAAGAGTTTATGTTTGCATCATTGAGAGAATTGTTGTGAGATCATATAGAAGCGTTTGACAAGTTTGATTCTTCAACTTAATCAGGATTTAAAGGTACCTATTTGCTTAAAGAATATAAGCGTAAATGTAACTATTTTATTGTATTCTTCTTCTTAACTTTGGAAAAGGTCGCAGATGGGAACTAAGGATACCAGTTTTGTCTCTGTTCTTGATGAATTGAGACATGTGACTTTTGACTGGGAAACTAGGATATCAGTCTGGTTGGGAAACAAAGATATCAGTCTATCTCTGTTCTTGGTGAATTGAGACTAGAGCTTTTTGCTGGGAAACAAGGATACCAGCTGGGATAATTGTTGTGTAAGGGTAGACTAGGAAACTAGGATACTAGGAACTCTTGTATACAAAATTATCATAGTGGAGTTATCCATTGGATTGATTATCCAATTTGGAAGTCGTGATTTTTTACCCAATTGAATTTTTACGTTAAAATTGATTGTGTCTTTTTTATCTCTTATTTCCATATTATTGCTTCTGTTGTTCAATGAATAAGATCCATGTTACTTCACTTATATTTTTTTATATTGTGGATAGGTTCTTTAGAATTTGAAAATGAGACAATTAGAAAAGAAAAGTGGTATAGGAAGTGTTAATGATTCATCTCCAATTTCACCAATCATACTCAAAGTCCATCATAGCAAGGGACAAAAGTTTTTTGACAACCACAAGGACATGAAACTCCACCACAAGGGCAAGGACAACAATCTAAATTTGCACAAGTAGAGGTAAGGAAAAAAGAATCTACTAGACCCCCTTCTAATGTTTGGGAACATTTTACTAAGAAGGAAGATGGTAGGGCTTATTGCAAGATTGTAATGCATCATATGCAGTAGCTAGTTCTGTCTATGAAACCTCTAACTTAAGAAGACATGTGTTCCAACAATGTAAGAAAAACCCATATAGGTAGGTTGATAAAAAGCAAAAGACATATGTTTTAATTTATATTATAAGTCTATTTTATAATATTATGTTGATGGTATTAAATGAATCAATTTTACTACTTTCATACATTTGATAATATTGTGTTAATTGTATGAGATATTTGAAAGAATCGTGATATAAAATAGTAGTTCCAAAAAAAAAAATTAAATGGGTAACCCGGTGATCCGAACCGAACTGAACTGTTCATGAACGGGTTGGGTTGGGTTGGATTTCAATTTTTTTTCTTCTGAAAACCGAACCGAACCGATCAAATTTGATTAGGTTGGGTCCTAAATTTGATCAAAACCGATCTGAACCGATCCGCGAACACCCCTAATACATTTTATTATTATTTTCTTGTTAATTTCTTTTCATATATATACATAAAGGGTCCTTGATGAGGCGGTGAAGGTCCCTAACTACTTGTCCCACCTTAAATCCATTCGACCTTCTCTCACAACAATAGAAAGTATTTTGGCTTGTTTTAAGTCCCTTACGTACGTTAATAATTTTTTTAAATGATTATTATTAATAATATAAAATAATTTTATATTGTTATTGAATCATAAATTATTATTTGAATTATTTTAAATAATTATTTTAAAAATTAACAATGTTATCATACCTAATTAGTTGTAATTAGATGAATGTATAAAATCTTTTACTCGGTCAGTATATAACTATTTTCTCATAAAAAATAGCTAAAGTATTTTAATAACTTTTTAAAAGTATTTATGGTCATTTTTCTTCTTAAAATAGTTTAATGAAAAGGAAACGTTATGCAATATGCACGATGGATCAATCTTAAAAACATGAATCGATTCCTCAGTAAGTACATATAATAGGAACAAAAACTTAAATAAATAAAATAGACAATAATTTCGACCATTATCAACGACCAAATAAATGAAAATATATAAAATAGAGTTATGAGGAAGATGTTAAGGAATGATTTTAGGAGTTTAAAAATAGGAATATTTTATTGGAAAAAATATTTATTATATTATTTTACATTTCAACGTAATAAAATCTTATCATTTTTGGATGCTTAAAATTAATTTTAAGGAATGATAAGATATTAATAAACCTAACTTTGGTTCTCTTAAAAAAAAATTGGTTTTAAAAATAACTTTGGTTAAATAAAAATTTTAATCGGTCAAATTTATAGAGAAAAAAAGATAAGAGAACTTATGGTGCCTTGTTGAATGTATAGGTGCATTCTAGATTGAAGGAAAAGGCAGAATCTTTATTTGATACAATGAGGAGTAAACGGTATGTAATACATGCACTACCATTCATATTCAACCAGAGATGTTTTCTTAGGAAAAAGGTCTCACTTTAGAAGGTTTAACCATAGACATAAAGTGTAGAGTTTTAGGATAACCGGGAGAGAAAAGGTTCGGGTATGGAGATAATGAACTGGCATATTTATTATCCCTTCACTCTATTAAAAATTAGTGTGTTTGCATGTACAATGACACACCTATTAGCCTAACTATATTATTAAAAAAATATTTTAAAAGTAGACAAACACGCTAATCTTAGGCATGGTTATGTGTGAGAGTGCTGGCAGCTAAGCTGACTAAATGTTGTATAATTTTTCTATTTCAGTCGATTCAGTACAATGTGAAATACCTCAACTTGTTATGGACTTGTCTTTGATAGGTTACCAAACAAAACAGTTTGCTGCTTGTACAATATTTTCAGTAACATTTGGTTATAGTATAAAGTAAACTAACTTGTCTTTTGTTATTTCAAATGTTCTTCAAAATAGGTTTAGCACATCATATTCTAATGAGAGATATGTTCCCCCCCCCCCCCCTCCCTCTTGGTGTCTTCCATTTACTTTACAGGTGTTGATTTGAACAACATTAAAGACTGTGTTGGAGATCCCCATGCAGATGTAGAAAATCCTGTTCTTAAGGCTCAACAGGATGCACAGGTTGGCTTTCTAAAATGCAAACATTTTTTAATGTTATCCTTGTTTTTTTTTAATTTATATAAATTAGGCAATTCTGTTGTTTTATGAGTGTATTCTAATTTGCTCTAACTTTGGTTTCACATTGGTAAAGGCTATCGTGGTGATGTTACTATACTGCCTATGCTTGTTATAAACAACAGACAAAATAGAGGTCTGAGGCAGCTTTTCTAGATTTGTTGACTTATTTTTTACTATATTATATAGAGGTCTGAGGCAGCTTCTCTAGATTTCTTCACTTCTTTTTTACCGTATCCCTTCACACAGCTAATGAAAATCGGTTTGGTTTAGGTTTGCTACTTAACACAGGTTAATAAGGAGAATGAGACATGACCCAGCACAGGACAACCAAAGACATATAACAAAAAAACACAAGCCAACCCACTTGGATGATAAACATTACATGTTATGTTAGACTGACTTGCTCGATTAGGCTTTCTATTTTCTTTTTTTGGAATAGTCAACAACGTGACTATGTAGTAGAACGAAAACCAAACAACACAACCACAAGCATAGTTGAAGCAGAAAATCACAAACATGATGATGGTTTAACACAGATTTATTACTACAACACATGATTTTTTTTTGCAGATAGGATTCACATCAAACATACCTTGGTATATTGGGCCACACCACAGAAAGCAAATGTTGAAGTTCTTCTTCCCAACCAAGATTGTTGTTATTCGTCTTCCAAGCTCTCTTCTCCCACTTTTCACAAATGAAGTAGCAGTCATCATGTGTCATGAAACTCGCACATTAATCTTCATGTCTAATCATGTATTTTAAAATAAAACATGTATACTTCACACATATTATAAATGTAACAATTACAGAACCCAAATGAAATCTGTATGACTTGAGCAAATCAGGACCTTTAAGTCTATCTTTTGATACAGTGCACTGACAAAAAAGCAAAACAAGGACAAAACCAAAAATTGTTATTTTTTTTTCACAGCACCTAATTTGTAATTTAACTAACTTACATTAACATATAAAGTTAATCTCGTAGCGTTCTTCCCAATAGCAACAAAATCTGCTAAATGACTCATTAAAAAAGGTTACTGCATATCAAATGAAGTTTTGGGTCTCAGATTTTAAATGACACTGATTTCAACTCATTCTAATACATTAACTCCAAATGTGTGTGGATTGTTTGCAGTCCCAACAATTTTAACCAATACAAATAATAATGATACTATAAATAATAATATATAACTAACAATAATTGGATGATGACCTCAAAGTGATAATAGAAACAGCTTCAGAAATTATTTAAAAGAATTAAGTTGAAATACCTCACTCCACAAAGTATACGATCGTCACTGATGAAGTCAATCAATGGTGGGCTGTAGAAAAAAACATGTATTAGCCTACAGAAAAAATACAGAAATAATGCACTATATATAACCTGCTACTCCAATTTTACCCTTGATTCCAAATATAATACAATTTATCAGCACCAATATGGTTATTATCAACAAAACATGGACATGACCAACAAGGCACACCTATGGTGCAGGAAATAGATCGAGAAAAAAGGGATTGCTAGAGACATTCGGACTCTCCCACAAGGCCACAAACTTTACCAGCTTTATATATCACTGCTTGTTACCGTAAGACCATGTAATAACTTCTCCTTTAATCCAACCGGCCTTTAGCTTACACCTCAAATTTTTTTAATCAATTTGGTTTCCTAAACTCTTATTAATAGAATTTTGTTAAAAGAATTGCATAATTTAACTTTCTTTTAATGAGAAACAATCAAGAAAATGCTTTTTCTTATGTCTCATGCCAAGTCAGTTATAATATTTATTGAAAGTATCGTGAAAATAAAAGACAATCTGAATTATGAAGACATGCTCATTAAAATATATAAATTGAACAATATGAACTGTTTGTCCTCAGAGAAACATAGGAGGGGATATTTTAAAGAGTACTACTAATCTAGAATATTCATCACATCATAAATAAAGTTAGAGATACTGATTTAGAATATCCTTGTCTATATATTTTGTATGTTTGCTTAAGAGTTAAGACCTATAACTTTTTTTTTTGTAACTACGAACATGCCATTACTATCGAGCAATTTTTTAAAATTTCTGTAGCATTTATGTGTATTTAGTTTGATTTATATAAAAAAATTCAGAATAGCAATCATCTCCCCTCGGCGTTCTTGGGGTTGGCCACTATCTGCTATTCATAATAGTCATTACTGTTACTGGTAGCCCAGTGCCCCAGACTATTTAATGTTCTTAACTATGTTGCTTGTCCACAAATCTCATTGTAATTATCCCCTTTAAGTATTTTTGGACATAAGTTTCAACCTTGCACACCAAGAGACTAAATGATAGCCACCTAAAGCCATAAGTTTCAGCTTATGCTTGGACACTTTCCATTCCATGTTGGAATAAAAACCAGATATGATACAATCTCATGAGTTGAACCAAACAAATTTTAAGAGAACAGCAAAACCTTTCACCTTTTTGTTTTCAGCCACCAGAACTAACAATAACCTACATATAATTTGGACTACAAGAACTAGCTAACCATCCATGGCCTCATCCACATTGAGCATTGATAAACAATCACTCAACATGACTAATATGTTATTGTTCTTGGAATAGATAAACCATAATTTGTTATGATCAGCTTCACCAGACAGGCTGTCCAACAGATTGGAAATCCTTAATTTTGAGGGCAAGGCAAATGACTAATATTTCAAATTCAGTGTCATATGGGAGTGATGAAATTAATCATTATAAGATATGCCATTATAACTTCCATCAGCAGCCAATTACAACAATAACTGTTAGTTTCAGTGAATAATTGAGAGCCAGATTTTGTTCACAATTGAATTTCCAAGTTTGCAAATCAGCTGCCTGTTTTACTTATAGGCAAATCGCTGTCGAATATTTTAAGGAAATTAATCTAGTTTTTTGAGAATAGAATTTAATCTATTTCATAACACAAAGTTTAAACACAATTAAAGACTCATAAAAGTCATCCTATACTTCTATTTTTTTATCCTTAGGAATTGAACACAGTACCAAGGAGTTTACAACACTCACATACCTTGCTTAATCAACTGAGTTTGCTAACGATTCTAACAAAAATCCTTTTAGGGGTTATAACAATCATTTTTTATTCTCAAATAATATTGGAAGGTTTTCTTATTGTCGTGGAGATTATATTTTCCCTACAATTATTTATCTCTTCCTTATGTTAGAAATCGTAAAATCCTAGACTACCTTGATATCCTATACTTCTTTCTCGGAGTCTGATATTAGTAAAGGTCGCAGGTGAAACATCAGACACATTGTGCTATATTGAAAGAAAAAAACCAACATCACATAGGCAACAACACATCCCTCATAGTCAAATCAGAGCAATGATTAAGCATTTTCTACATCAATTAAACCACATACTGTTTCAAGTTCTTGTGCCATTAAGAAGCAAGGTCCACCCCAAGTTGCAAAAAAATGAATGATAAGAGGCACTTTTCTTTCTCCCTTCACCAGCTCCTGGATTTCCTGAGCTAACAACTTTTTCTGCTAATCCAAAATAACAAACATTGGGATCACTAGAGCATCGAACTTCATTTAATTTATTAAAAACTAAAAATACCAAAACAAAAAAATAAATAGTCTATGCACTGAACAGAGAAAAAATTCACAAATTGCTAAACAAGACCCATAAGATGCAAAACAACACAGACCCAGAAACACAATGAAAAGAAAAAACTGAAACAATTTGAAGTGGCATACTACTAGATAGTCCTCTCTGACATATTTCCCTTGGGGTGGTTTGCAGAGCAACTTTCTGGGCAGTGTGGAGAGTGAAAGATACGAGAGAGCAAAAGAAGCAGCAAGTGAAGCTGCCAAAGAGAGAAACAACCAGCCAAATAATGAGGCAACGATGGAGCAAACACTAAATAAATTAGGATTCACCACAAATCCCTAATGTTCTGTTAAATGTTGTTACTTGTTTGTCGGACTACACAAACCCAAAGTGGAAAAGCGTACCTGGTCATGGCTTTTGAGTCGTCGGAGACAGAGGAAGAAGACACCACAGCTTGAAGGAGGAAGAACAAACCAACATGCACAGCTGAAGCTTTCGAAAGCCGTGCGAGGTGCGCTGATGGTGGTTGACGTCTTGTAGCGGTGGCGACACACAGGGTAAGAAGGCAAGAGGCTTTCACGAAACAAGGAGCTTGAAACGTAAATTAGGGTTGGGCCTTTAGAAATTCCGTATAAATGAAATTTCTGACGGATACAACGGCAATCAGAAACATCTGTCGGAAGCCCCCCATTTTTCCCACCAAATCACCTTTGTCAGTATCCTCCATGGGTAAGCCTCCGATTTCCAACGGAATTGCAGTGGCCGGAAATGGACCGTGGGAAAATCGCGCTTTTCTTGTAGTGGTGGATGGTGACAAGCTCGTCCCTTCATCCCCTTGTGAAGACTCAATCATCTCGATGGATGAGGATTTGCCACATGGAGATGAGGTGACCTCTACTGTTCAGGCTTAGACCCCGGCGACATAAATATGTGAAGGGTCGGGATGCCGATTCAATATTGTAACTTGTTTTTAAATCGTTGAACACTGCCAGGCTCAGCCCCAGTTTGTTTGTAACTGACAATTTATTTTCATTTGACAATTTATTTTCTTTTAACATATTTGATCACCTTGTCTAAATACGCCTGAATCCGTAGTAGTTCGAATTCTTATTCAATGGTCAGGATATCCTTTGCACGCGGAAAATATTAGTTTGGTTCCAAAGACCAAGTATTGTTTAATACTGATTTGTTTTTCTATAGCTTTGTCCGGGTTACGTTTCCCAGATTTAATCCTGACAATGATTAACATGCTATATGTAGGGTCTGACGATGCCCCACATTCCAACCTGATCAGGGTTTACATAGCACATCGATCATTGCCGAAGCATTATCGATCACGGTACTTTGCGGATTTTATCAACTTCTATGCAACTTTACACAAACATGTTGACAATTTTTTCGTGAAGATCCAAATACTTTCGTAAAACGATTAATAATCGAATGACGACTCATGCTTTCAATGAAAGAGAACAATATGAATTCCAGGTTGAAAGCTTTATTACACCGCGATTCATACTCTTGATAAACGAAACATAAGTGAAATGAAATTATTAGTTCCATCAGATGAAAATAGAGGTCTCATTAATGATTAATCAATTGGATTACAAAACGATTCATGATCTCATTAATGATTAATCAATTGGATTACAAAACGATTCACCCTGTTCAAAATGTCTTGGCTTCACCTTCTTGCTATACTTTACGGCCGCTCGTTGTTTTGCTAGCAGATCCCGGACATGGGCCTCAATTCGGATTTCATCCGTCAGATTCAACTTGATGGCTAGAGCCTAATTATTCTCTTCTTCACCATTATGTAGAACATAGTTGTGTCTCCATGATAACTGACCAATTTCCACTGGTATCATGGCTTCGCAACCATAGGTCATCCGAAATGGGGTTTCCTTGGTAGAAGTTTGAACCATGGTTCTGTGTCCCCACAACACGCAATAAAGATGCTCCACCCAACTTGAGCTGGCCTTGTACATCCGCTTTCGCAGTCCTTCAACAATTACCCTATTTGCTGCCTCGGCTTGCCCGTTAGATTGTGGGTGCTTTACTGAAGCGAAGTGGTGCTTGATTTGGAACCCGGCCATCATTCCCTGAAAACGTCTATCAGTGAATTGAGTTCCATTATCGGTTACAATCTCACCTGGGATCCTAAACCTGGAAATGATGCTTCATTCAAAAAATCTCTGCACTCGAGCCGACGTGATGGTGGTGAGAGGTTCTGCCTCGATCCACTTTGTGAAGTAATCTACTGCCATTATCAACCATTTTAACTGCTCTTTTGCTACCTTGAATGGCCCCAACAAATCCATTCCCCACTTAAAAAAGGGCCATGGTTCTGAAATAAACTGCAACTCAGCGGGAGGAGACCACAACAGCCTGGCATGTTTCTGACAGCTTTCGCATTTCCTAACATCACTTGCTGAATCGGCCTCCATTGTCGGCCAATAGTATCCGGTTCGCAAAGCCTTCCTTGCTAGTGCCTTAGCACCCATGTGTTGTCCGTTGATGCCTTCATGTATCTCGGTCAGCACGTACTCAATTCTATCCAGTTTCATACACACCAACATTGCGGCGTGCAATCCCCTGCGATAGAGTTCATCATTTATTATTGTGTACATGGCAGTATCACGTATCAGTTTCTTGGCTTCCATCATGTCATCCAGTAGTATACCGCTTTCCAGACAATCAATCATTGGCCGCCTCTAGTCTTCCGCCGTCGAAATTATCATCACGCAGGTTGGTGTAGATATCTCCTGCTGAATCACAGTCTGGTGGTTACTCGGGCACTTGGTACTTGCTAATTTCGACAAGATGTCAGCCTTTGCATTCTCTTCTCTAGGGATATGACACACCGTTACTTCATCAAAATTGACAATGATCTGATTTACCTTAGTCAAATATTTAGCCAACAATGGCCCATTGACTTGATATCTCCCTTCAATCTGAGCTGTGACAAGTTGAGAATTGGTGAACACTTTTATCTTCTTTGCTTCCTACTCCTTTGCCTGTAATAGCCTGGCTATTAGTGCTTCATACTCTGCCTGGTTATTTGATGTTGGGAAATTTAGTTGAAGAGACTGCTCAATAGCTACCTGATGTGTTGCAAACACATCTTGTTTTTAGTCTAGTTTTAGGTTAGAATTTGATTAAATACTTAGGTAAATAGCTTAGAATTAGTTGAGTTTAGTATTTTATTGTTTAAATCTAATTTCAATACCAATTGTGCAATTTCAGGTCAAAAGAGGAGAATAAATAATAAATGAAGCAAGTTCTGGAGTGTCACGCGTGT
>PYAF01005853.1:750063-773481 GCA_007407185.1 Glycine tomentella | reverse complement strand
TGGATTGGTAGTGGACTGTATACTATGGACATGTGATATATATCTGTGTGAAGGAACGTTATGTATTATGTTAGGTAATTACGCGTAAACGTCTATATGTCTTAAAAAGCTATTTTAAAAACTTAACCAATTCAATTTGAATTTTGTCATTATTATTATTTTTGAAAAAAAAATTTTAGGCACAAATGAAAAATAAAAGCGAAATAAAAGCGGTCGTTTCAATTACCAATAAAATGAATACGTAATAGAAACGATGGTTACATCTTTCACCTAACCAAGCCTCTTCCGTCCCTTGGGACCAACAAAAGGTAGTACAGGAATATTCACCTATTATCCATCGACTACGCTCTTTGACTTGATCTTAGGCCTTGGCTTACCCTCTCTAGACGAACCTTGTGGAGGTATGAGTTATTTATCCTTTTTAACTTTTATTTTACTTAAAATATATTTAAAAACATACTTAGGACCTCATAAATAAGTCAACAATTTATCTTCACATAATATAATGAGCCTAGAATTAAATATAGATAATCAAAATTAAGCTTTTAAATAAATTAATATATATATATATGTATATATATATATATACACACAAATTTAAGGCAATTAATATAACAACAATTTTTAATTAAATAAATTGATTACTAATATTATGTAGATTCAAGAAAAACTAAGCTCAAATCTTTAAAGTAAAGTTTCAAATTCAAATCTTAAATATGAAAACAAAAATGGTTAGGAAGAGAGACTCTATTAAAGATTTGTCAAGTTCTTTGACAAAAATTAATCATTGATAAATACGGGTAAATATTCCTCATATATAACATGGTAACTTTCATATAAAAAAAAACATAGTAACTATTTTTTTTAAAAAATGATTACTAAGTCTTAATGGATTTTTAATTGAATTATACAAAATTTAATTTTCTTAATTGATTTATTTTGAAATATCTTTCATTAACTTTTTTAAATAAATATTTCTAAAAGTATCTACAACACGATTATTTCTGCAAGTTGCTTAAAAATTAATATGTGATGCTATAACACGATTATTTCTACAACACGATTATTCCATAGTCAAATACTACACCAAAGGCGATGGAAAACTCACAAAAGAGATTCTGAAGGATAACTAAAAGTTATATTATGGAGACGGGGTTCAAAATTCGGGTTTAAAGAACAATATACGATAGAATAAAAATATTTTAGATATGATTTAAAAAATACTAATGATAGGATGAAAATAATACTAAATTTGTTGTTGATATCGAAAATGTCTTAATTTTAATTTTATTACTACTGAAAATGTCTTTCCAAAGTAACATATACCTATTTCGGAAATGTATTTCTGGAACTATGATATATAGTTCTGGAAATATATTTCTGGAAAGATATATAGTATTCTGGAAAGACATTTTCATAAAGGAAAACGGATACCTAGGGGTGTACTCCTTTAAGAAAAAAGGTATAATGAGTAATTAGGATGCAAGAAAAAAAGGAGGATTGGGATGTACTTAGCAAAAAATGGGGGTGTAAATAGAAAATGTGTAAAACCAATCAAACATGGATGAATTTGTGAATTAGGTGTGATCCACTTACACCATATGTTTGATGTCACAACTAACCAAACGATACACATGCACAAAATTGTTTGTGTGTTACTTTTTTCATTATTTTTTTTGTTGTGTATTAATGTATTGTTATATTTTTACTTGTTAATATTATTTTCTCTCTCAATAATAATATTTTGTCACTCTGAATGGTGGACTTGGTATAGATGTATAGGGACTTAAATTTGATCCTTATTGTACCCATTATATTGATGAAGAGTTGACATTGTATATGTTGGAATTGATCATACATACATTCATGTATAAGTTGATGTTGGTCCAAGTGATACTAGATTTGGTTTTCTTAAGCAAGGTCTTGAGTTCGAGCCTTATAGATGAAAAAAAAGTAATTAAAAAGACAGAATTACTAAAGATGATCAGATTTCATTAGTGAAGTCGATGGATAGTCCATATCAATAACATGATAATAAAAGAAAAATAATGTGTTTAATAAGAGTTTTGAGGAACTTATAAGTTCCTTTAACCCTCTTAAGATTATTTGGTAAACGAACTTATTTTTAGTAGGTTATAGGCTACTAGTTCTTTTTTCTTTTCAATTGAATTCTACTTTTTTCCAAAATAAATGATTTAAAACAATATTGGATTATTAAAAATTTGATTTAAGCATTATGATTCAAACCATCAAATCTTACTATTCTTTTATAATACAAAATATTATCCTACTTTATAAGATGATATGTGTTATTAAACATAAATTCAAATATTAGAAATATTAAATATGTCATTTCACATTTATCAACTAGTTTGTCAGTTAATCTACCAAAATATTATCAATTAAATCAATTAATTTATAAGTTTTTAACTTTTCAACTCCCAACTTATAACTTATAAGTTGTATCTAATTCATGAATTAATTTTATCAAATATAGTCTAAGACTGGTACGAGAATATTCCCAAGAGTGTTATTATGTATCCATGAGGATATTTGGATTGTGATTCGTAAAGAGACCATGTCATTGCAAAACTTGTGTTGTGGTGGCAACTACCCATGCAAATATCTTGATGATGCCACTAATTGCTCCATGATCAGTACCAATGTCTATTAAATGGTTTCCAACACGTGCCAATATGAACTGCAAGTTGGTGTGAATATTCTATGGAAATCACTAGAGCTTGTCCCCATCCTTGTTCCACCAATAAAATGCTGCCATGTCATTTAAAAAATGATAGATCACTTAAGAAAAAAATTAACAACATTTCACATTTTCGTTTTTGTTTTACCTTCCCTAACCTAAACACCCTCACCAGTCAAGCCAACAACACCTCCAACTGATCGCTCCCTTCCCCCACGCCTTCAACCCCTACCTCATTCTTCCTCTCTCACTGTTCCTCTCCCCCTCCGGCGTCACTTAAGTTAAGGACGATGTCAAATGCGTGGTGGCACAGGAATGCTTTTTCGCAATGGTAAAATTATGCAGCAGACGACCCTCATGTCGATCTTATTAGAAACTATGGGAGCTTGAAGAGGATCAAGATGTTGAGGATCTTAGTCAAAGAAAAGTTTTAGCTTTTACCTGCTAATCAATTGAAGGCATGTGTAATTCTTAGATGGATAAAAGTTTCATCCTATGATCATTTGCATTTGCATAAACATCATTCATTGACTTGCATTCATGGTTTTACAAAAGACATATGTTTTGTAAACAAGATTTTAAAGTATTCATGATTGCATTTAAAAAGCCAAAGTGTTCAAAGCTTGTTTTGTAAAAAAAAATCCGTACTACTTTAATCAATTACCAGTTAATGGTAATCTATTACTTAAGCTTTGAAGAACACATTAATCAATTACAACAATATGGTAATCGATTGCTCTTCACAAATCACAGTTGAAGTATTCCTGTGATAATCGATTACGATATGTTGGTAATCAATTACTTGGCTTGTTTTTGAAACATGACTTCCTGTGATAATTGATTACATAGTGAATTAATCGATTACATTTCTCATGAATCTTTTCCATAAAGATTCAAGAACACTTTAATCGATTACAATAGAATAATAATCGATTACATTCACAAAGTCACAGAAATATCTTCCTGTGATAATCGATTACGATTTGTGGTAATCGATTACTTGGCACGTTTTGGAAAATAAGACTATTTGTGTTAATCGATTACATGGTGATTTAATCGATTACTTTGCTCATATATCTTTTCCAGAAAGCTCAAGAACATTTTAATCGATTGAATTTGTTATTAATCAATTCACCCCTTTCTTGGTTATTGTAAAGAATATGAATTTCTCACACTTAACCAAGAGGGGGGTGAATTGGTTAAACCTTGGTAAATTAAAAATTTCTTTAATCAAAATCAGAGTTCCTAGGATCTTTATCACTTTTCAAAACCAAGAAACCTTATTCAATCAAGTAGCTCAGCCCCAAGAAATTCAATGAATCAAAACTGACTTTGTTGGTCAAGCAATTTAATCAAGAACACAATGAATATAATGAATTAAGGAATAAAGAAGCAAGACACAATCAGATTTATACTGGTTCACTTCAACACTAGAAGCTACATCCAGTTTTCTTCCATCCAACACTAGGTTAGAGTTCCACTATTATAATTTTCAGTTCTTATAATCAATTACAATGTCTCCCTTTATCAACCCTAGATAAAGTATAGAAATCTAAAACCCTATTAGATTCTAAGAGACAAGAACCTGAGAACACTACTCAGTTCTTCCACCTAGAGAACCCCATCTCTAGTCTCAAGCAAGAACCCAATTACAATAGTCAAATTACAAAGAAAATCCAAAACAAAAATTACAATCAGATTAAGGAGAGAAACAACCTGATGATCCAATGTATGCAATGCAAAATGAAGTTGCCAGATCAGGTTGAATGATTACAAATCAATTAGCACAGCTTTCCTTAATCTTGAAATGATTTCAAGCTCCAAGAATGAGTCAAACACCCATGATCAAAGCATAATGGAGCAAGAAATGATTAAACCTTTAGAAAACACTTTAGAATGCTCGGAAGACTATTTAAGCTCAGAAAATACGTATGGGTAATGTTCCACAAAGTTAGAAAAGCAGTTGAGCATCAATCCTATTTATAACAACTTTTTGTAACTGTCTGTAATCGATTAAACGCACCTAATAATTGATTAAAATGCTTATGTAATCGATTAAATAAACCTTGTAATCGATTAAAGTGTTCAACATAGTTTCTGGACATGAGCAACGAGCAAAATAATCGATTATTCCGTCCTGTAATCGATTAAGACAGAAGACTCAAAATGACAAAATACACTGTGTAATCGATTACAAGAATGTGGTAATCGATTAAAGCAGAAGTCTTCAAAAGCTGAATGAATTATGTAATCGATTACAATATGTGGTAATCGATTAAACCAGAAAAACTTGTAAGCACTAACATACAATGTAATTGATTACGAGAAACGGTAATCGATTAAAGCAGGGAAATGATTTTTCCAAACCTGTGTAATCGATTACAATACACTGGTAATCGATTATCCCAACACGACTTTAAAATCATATATAGCTATATAATCGATTACTATCCATTAATAATCGATTAAAGAGTTCAACAAGGCAGTTTATATGAAAACAAAGGTCAAATAGTTGATTACTCCGATAGGTAATCAATTACATTGTTCTTGAAAGCTTTTCCAAGTTAGACTAAGAACAAAATAATCGATTAAGTCTTTAAGGTAATCGATTACAACAGTATAAAATGCATTTTTCCAAAAACACTTTGAATCAAATTAAAAACTTAGTCAAATAACTAAAGCCTTGTGATTTTTATGAACCCAATTAATTAAATTATAGATTATGAATGCAATGCACTTGGATCACCAGAATTGTTTTTCTCTTACACATTTCACACTAATTAAACTTCAAGGCTTCCATTGCATGTTGAAAGCTCAAAACCCATGCTTGAATCACAATTTCTTTGCATTCTTTAAGTAGCTCCCCCTGAATCCAATAGTTATTGTGTGGGTTCATATTGTTTTCAGATCTAGTCATAATAGGCGGCAGCGTTTTCCTTAGAATTGGAGTATTGTGCAATAGACTTTCGTCCATGCACACGTCGACAACGCATGATCAGAGTAAGGGTGAGTCATCGAGTTTGTGCTTTTGAGTATGGTTGTTTGGTCCTATAAAACGAGCAACAAAGGGGCAAGAGAGAGACTGGGGATAACATAACGATGTTAAAGTTTTTAAAAGGATGAAAAATTAACAAGCTTTTTTTTTATTGACATGGCGCAATATAACTGGTGGGACATGGATAGGGACAAGTGATCTTCATCTGTGAATATTATACCATGTTCAGTGAAACATTTGGTTGGCTGCTCGTCGGTTAGGAAATCTCTATGGAACTAAGTTTGTTGCACGTATGACTGTCAACATTTTGGATTGTTTAGTGGTCTCATATTGTTTTATGATATGATATGTCTTAATGTATGTTATATGAAAGTTATGATTAACACTATTATTATTATTATTATTATTATTATTATTATTATCATTATTATTATTATTATATTTATTTTGAAGTACGTTCATCATGCAAATATTTTAATATTATTTACGTAAGTTTACCTTTTTCTTTGCCTGTCCATGCATATGTGTACTGTGTATGGTGATCACGATATTTGCATTGAGCAAATCTATGGGATGCACCAAAACGTGGACACTCTTTTTGTTGAGTTTAGGGAGACTATGGTAAGGCGTGGGAACACATGGCATTACTAGAAAAATAATATTTAACATCGATTTTTTTGGACATTTAACATTGATTTTTAACTAATGTTGTAACTACCGAAGTTGGAAGTATCAACGTTAACATTGATTTTAAAAACTGATGTTAACATAACACCACAACATCAATGTTGCCTAATAAGAAATTAATGAAAAAAAACTTTAAAATATGTGAAATCAACATCGATTTTACTAAAAATTGATGTTGATTCACAAAAACATCGGTTTTTACAAAAACCTATGTTGTTATGCATAAATCAACATCGTGTTTTAGTAAAAGTGACTACAAATTATGTCGAAAATGAGTTATATTAAAATCTTCAAGAAACTCGCGACAACATGATATAATTATACTCTTTTTATCAATCAAAAAGTAGAAGTAGAAGTGGTATATGACTATCTTATTATTTTAATTTTTTAACCAACAAATCAAAGTGAGGGAGGTGAAAAAATGAGAGATAGAAAGCGTGCCACGTAAAAGTCTAATAAGAATGAGTTTTGACAAATTTTACAATGCAAACATGTGAGTTTCAACAACTTAATACCATAGTTCACGAACTATAGGCTTAGTCAAAGTGATTTCATAAAACATGTATTATAATCACTCAATTTAGGCAAATAGAATGTAAAAAGAAAATTGGCAAGTGAACTGAATCCTATAATACATGGTTCCCTTATATTTACCCAAATAAATCCACAATATGAAATGTAATTAATCTATGTTTGTATTTAGCCAAAATGAATAAAAAATGGTTCAGCCTAAACACTCTCATTCATAATTTCTAATTGGTGGATATTTAAACTCAATCGATATTTAAATATATAAACAAGCTTCTTTTGATCACATCATTTTCCTTAATATTAGCAAGATATAATGTCAAGTATATTGATAAGATATTTGTAATACAAGCATCAAAGTTTCAGCAACTCAATACCATAGTTCACAAATTACTCGCAATTTTGGAATGTAGCCAAAACAAATTAAAATAAAATGACCATGCGACCCTCACCAACCCAATTAACAATAAGCCACCAACTACACTACACTGGACATAAGAGAAGTCAGAACAAAGAAAAAAGCTTAACCACAGTTTTTAGTTACACGCCAGAATTTTTCTAACTCGACCACAGCTTACAAAAACAAATTTGCAATCAAGCAAATGGGAATGAAACGATTATATTTATGGCTAGGGCAGGGTTGGCCTTTTCAGTCTCAACAAGTGACAATTGGGATTAAAAAATTCAAAAAGCAAACTCAAGAAACTTCATGTTCTAAATCCTACGTTAAATCGGATACCTCAATTCATGAACTTGATTTTAAATTAAATAAACTTAATTACCAGTAATCCTTTAACTTTTGGCTTTGTCATTCAATCCTTAACTTTTGTACTATAAACTTAAAACTAATCAACTAATACTTTTCATAAACTTGGGCAGAAACTCTGAGTTTACTAATAATTCAAACATGGTTTACTAATAAGAGACTCTTATAATGCATGCACACTTGGAAAAGACAAACCATATATTTGTTGTAATTGCTACCTGAATAACAAAGAATTTACAAAAACTTCTATATAAGTTACTTTATCTGAAGCCCCCACTTTGCTGGGTCCTTCTTTAATATAATTACTATATAATCTCTCGTTGAAGACCATACTAAATAAATAAAGTTTCTTTTGTTGACAAAAAAAATTGAAATAAAATTCTTCTTCAACTTTTTGATTCTCAATTTTGCATGCAATCTCTATTTAAAATAGCTTTATCCTTACTTACCAAATATAGGCACATATATACCGAAATTGGTAGATGCAGAACAAAAATCATGCTATATATGTTGCCAAAACTAACGTGAAAGAATAGAAATGGAATCATTAATCAACAATTAAATCCAGCATCAATAATTTAGCATAAATTGATTTTAATTTATTTTAAAAAAGAAAAAAAGAAAAAAGCACCAAAATTTAGCATAACTTGAGAATCAAATATATATGGAAAAACTATAGACTAATACATATTTAGACAATGGAAAAACAATATTAAATTAACTGAATAATTCACATCTATTATATCCATAATGTATCTATTTTGGAATTCAATCGCTCCATATGTATTATATATAGTATTGGATAATAAAGTCAGATATTTAATTTGCACCATGAATCGATGATAGACAAAACATTATTATTAACAGAATTATCTGACATGAAAATAAAATATAACTAAATCCGCACTTTTTATTCTTTTAGGATGTACTCTCTAACTTAACTCTAATCATCAGTTATCATATTATTCTTCAAGGCAAAAAAAATATAATTTTTCCTTTGATTTTTATTTCTTAATACCACTGCATTAGACTATCTATTTTTAACAGTCAAAATGCATTATGTTTCTCAGTATCAAACATTTAAGATCTCATGTATTTCCGTTAAGATCAAATAACTTAAGTTGATGAGACAAACATGATTTGGTATTCTTCTTAAGTAGAGTAAAAAAATTAAACACAAATATAAGCAAGTGCCTTGAATGTTCCACTATTACTAGTACACAACAATGCTTAAAAATTTGGCAATTCCATGTGATAAAGAGTGAATCTACATTGAATTTTAAGGAAGAAACAAAGAAAAAAGGAGCATGCATATACAAAAATAGCAATAGAGCAAAGTAACCAAAGGGAACAAGAGACAAAGGAAAAAAAGTATTAATGTAGGCACAAATTATTGTTAGTATTAGTATTAATGAAATGCCTACTAAGGCATCAATCTCAAAGGAAATGCTCCAACTGGTGCTGGAAAGGCTCCAATGATCAGATATTATACATGTACATATATAATTTAATAATATTCTTACAAAATCATGCATATAATCTGGTTTTTATGTACTCAGAAGTCAAAACATGTACATATAAGAAGTGAGAACAATTGCATTTGCATATAAAACATATGATCAATACTTTCATTGGATATATAGAAGGACAAATATCTCAAAGAATAGAAAACCAATAAGATATTCTTATCAAATATTGTTAGATATAGGGCGAGCAACAAGAAGAATGAAGTTTATGATTTAGAAGAAAGTTTTGAGCTTTTCACATGGCTTGAAGATTGTAATTCAAATGAAGTGTATGAGAGGCCAATCTTTTGATCCTTGCATTGCATGCACATAATCATTAACATGCTTAAATGTTTTCATTAAAATATCAAAGTCACTCACACTTTGAAAAAGGAATTAATTAAGTAATGTTTTTGAAAAAATGTAATTCTATTGTTTTAATCGATTATACAGCGGTTTAATCGATTATTTGGTTCGTGTTTAAAATTGGAAAAAGCTTTGATGAACATATTAATCGATTACATAACTCTTGTAATCGATTACATAGTATAAAATGAATGTTGTGCATTATTGTTTTAATCGATTACCGTTATTGTAATCGATTACATAAGCTATTTTGAAAAGGCTTGCTTCATTGCTTTAATCGATTACCATAAATTGTAATTGATTACACAAGCTGCTTCTGAAATAAAACTTCTCTGATTTAATCGATTACAGCTCGGGTTAATCGATTATTTTGTTTGTTGTGAAACCCAGAGTGGAGCCTGGAACACTTTAATCAATTAAGTGACAATTTAATTGATTACATAAGTCATTTTAATCGATTATTTGGTACGTGTAATCGATTACAGTCTGTTACAAAAAACTGTTATAAATAGAAAAAAGGCTTGTCTTGAAACTTAACTTGAATGTTTCGAACTTTCTGAATATACACAAGTCTTCTCAAAGTTAGAAAGTGATTTTCTGGGTTAACTAAGTTCTTGTCCCACTCTTTAATCTTCATGGGTATTGAATAATTTCTTGGGCAAGAGGTTTCAAAGAAGTTTTGGAGAGCATGTTCTAAAATTCTTTTTCTGCAATTCAACTCTGATTGGTAACTCACATGCATTCATATTCATTGGATCATCAGGTTGTTTCTCTCCATTATCTTTGGTTGTAAATTCGTTTTTGTAATGTTTGTTATTTGATGCTATTGTAAAGGGGTTCTTTCAAGCTTTTGCTAGAGTAGTGTTCTCTAGGGAAGAACAGAGTAGTGTTCTCTGATTCTTGTTCACTAGAAGTCTAATAGGGTCTTAGATTTCTATTCTTTATCTAGGGTTGATAAAGAGAGTTTGTTATAAAGCTTGTAAGAACTGGAATTTATAATAGTGGAACTCTAATCTAGTGTTGATTAGAAGAAACTGGATGTAGCTTCTTTTGAGAAGTGAACTGGTATAAATTCTTGGGTTGCTTTTGTATTCCTTCATCTCTATCAGTTATCTTATTCATTTGTTCTTGGTATCATTATCATTACTCAACAAGTTCTGTTTTGAGCTATTCATTTCTTGAGCTAAGTGATTTGATTGATTAAAAGCATTCTTGGTTTAAAAGTGATTAAGATCCTTTAACTCTGATTTTATAAATATATTTTTTTTAAATACTAAGATCAAACCAATTCATCCCCCCTCTTGGTTATGGTGGGTATTCATATTGTTTTCAATTGGTATCAAGAGCAGGTTCTTGAGTGTTATTCAAGATCACTATCTTTCTTTAAAAGAAAATGAATACCACACAAATTACCTTCAAAGAAGGTGCCTCCCTCAACCACCCTCCAATGTTTGAAGGAGAGCACTTCAGTTTTTGGAAAAATAGAATGAAAATCTTTATTCAATCAAATGATCCAGGTGCTTGGAATTCTATAGAAAAAGGTCATGTTATTCCTATAAAAACTATTGGTAATGATATGATTCCCAAAGAATGAGATGAAATGACAGATGCTAAAAAGTGAGTTGTTCAATATGATTTTAAAGCTAAGAATATGATTACTTCTGCACTTTCCTCTAATGAATTCATTAGAACTGTTAGGTGCAAAAGTGCAAAGGAGATGTGGGAAATGCTGGAGATAACTCATGAAGGTATAGACGAAGTAAGAAGATCAAGAAAACATGCCTTAATCCATGAGTATGAAATGTTCAAGATGAATACCACTGAAGGCATATCTCAGCTTCAAACAAGATTCACTCACATAGTTAATCATCTTCTTGGTCTTGGAATGATCTTTGATGCTGAAGAGTTGAACATCAAAATCTTGAAGTGTCTCACAAGACCATGGCAACCAAAGGTGACAACAATCAAAGAATCAAAAGATCTATCCAAAATGTCCATGGTTGCACTTTTTGAGTATGAACTTGAAATGTCACAACTAACCAATGCAGAAGATGCAATAAAGAAACAAAAAAGCATAGCCTTGAAAGCTGCATCCTCAAAGATGGAAGACTCAAGTGAAGAAGATGAAGAGGACAACATGAATCTAATTGTCAAAAAGTTCAGCAAGTTCTTGAGAAGAGACAAGAACAAAAAGTTCACAAAGAATAACAACAGAAGGAGTGACAACAATTTCACTTGCTTTAAATGTGGTAAGCCTAGCCACATTAAATCTGAATGCTCTATCTTTTTTAAAAAGCAACAAGGTGAAAGCAAGATAAAGAAAGAAGGAAACCTAAGAGAGCCTACATAGTTTGGGAAGACAATGAGTCAACAACTTCTGAATCATCAACTGAAAAGGAAGAAGCAAATATGTGTCTCACTTCCACAATAAATGAAGATGATGAATCCTCAAGTGCTAAAACTAAGGTAAATTCTGAATTTGATCAAGTTGTTGATGCTTTTCAAGAAATGCATGAAGAGGCTCAAAAGCTTGCAAAATCCAATAATAGGCTAAAAGGAAATCTTAGATGGCATGTCATAAAAATTGCAGAATTGCAAACTGAGATTTGTAACTTCAAAGAAGAAAATGAAAAACTTGTTTCAAGTTACAAAATGAATGGATGTGTATGTGCTTCTTCTTCATCTAATGTTGACAAATACAATGATTTGCAAAAAGAGTTTGATGAGTTCACAAAAAATCAAGGTGAAAAACATATGGTAGTACTTTCAGAAAATAAGTACTTGGTTGATCTCTTGAAAAGACTTTATAAAGGAAAATGCAACTTGGCTGAAATGCTAAGTGTGCAAAAATATGTTGGAGATGCTTCTAGATTGGGTTACAAACATGGATCAAAACCTTATGAAAAAACCAAGTTTGTGCATCCAAAACAGAAATATCAAAAAGCTGTCTCAAAACCAAGGTTTAATCTCATGACTTATTTTGAAAGAGCATCAAAAACAGTAACTTGTAACTATTGTATGAAGAAAGGTCACACATCTAATAAATGATATGCTAGGAGATTCTATGTGCCAAATGGAGAATGCATTTAGGTACTAAAGAAAAGGAGAATAGCTAACCCCTATGGACCCAATCTCAATTGGGTACCTTCCTCTATAAATTGGTTTGAATTTTGCAGGTATGTCTAAGAGCAAGATCTTCATTATGGTATCTTGATAGTGGATGCTCTAGACGTATGACTGGTGACATATCAATACTCACAAATTTGACTCTTAAACATGGTCGATTTGTCACATATGGAGACAACAACAAAGGGAAGATAATTGGAGAAGGAAGCATATAAGACAGTTTCAAAACCATGATCAGCAATGTTCTTTGTGTGGAAGGCTTAAAGCACAATCTCCTAAGTATAAGCCAACTTTGTGATAAAGGGTTCAAAGTGTCATTTAATGGCAGTTGCTGCATGATATGTGATGGACAAAATGGTGAAGTGATTCATATAGGTAAGAGAAAAGGTAATATCTATTTACTCTTCATAGATCATGCATTCTTTCACAACACTTCTTGCCTAATAGGTAAAATTGATGAATCTTGGCTATGGCATAGAAGGGCAAGTCACATTAACATGCATCAATGAACAAGCTCATTAAAAAGGATTTAGTCATTGGCTTACCCAAACTCAAGTTTGAAAAGGACAAATTATGTGATGCTTGTCAAAAGGGAAAACAAACAAAAAATTCTTTTCAAAGTAAAAATGTTGTTTCTACTTCAAGACCCCTCGAATTACTTCACATAGATTTTTGTGGTCCTTCTAGAACTATGAGTTTAGGTGCAACACCCCGTGTGCACCTGGTGTATTATCATTATGATTATATCAGATTAGCGCTTACTCACTTAATTAAAACCTGTTTAGCGGAAGCATAAAACCAAAACCATATTTCTTGATTACATTATGTATGGAATATCAAACAATCCATCACAAGGCATAAGACAAGCCCCTGCTTAACCAGATCATACAACCAAACCATAGGCAGATAGCATAAATATCTTAAAGATATAAACAAGAGGAAGCATAAACATTACATAACAGAACTGGTTATGTACAAATATACACTGTCTGACACTCGAAGCGTCTATACAAAAGAATAAGCGTCCGAACGCTTTCTGATCCCTAGGATCCTTCCTCACCAGAGGGCATACATAACATGTACAAAATACAACTCGAAAAGTCACATGTGCACACACATGTCTTCCCTCTACAGGGCACAAAACACCACAAAAGCTGAGCCGAGCTCCAAGCTCTCCGCTGCTGCCTCTCAGACCAGCAGGTACCGTCTCTACTGGGGCCTCCCGCCCTGAGATCGCTCCTCTCTACCAGAAGCATCACCTGAAATAACATATGCCCCACACGGGGTGA
Organism: Glycine tomentella; assembly: GCA_007407185.1. NCBI lineage: Eukaryota > Viridiplantae > Streptophyta > Magnoliopsida > Fabales > Fabaceae > Glycine > Glycine tomentella. Next base: position 759,518 of record PYAF01005853.1, on the reverse strand, counting down.
GATAAACATCTCAGTAAGCTCAAGGTCCTTGGAGGCATCTCCTCCACCCTGGCTCACTCATCATGACACAAGTCATCAGGGTATCGCAACCAACTGGGCCTCCCGGCCCTCATAACAATACAATCAAGGTATCTAGCTCTATGTACGGCGGACCGAGTCAACGTCGACCTCAGTGTGAAACCGGAATTCACACCCGTGCCATCCCATCGGGAGCTACCCCGTACGCATGGACGCACGTATATGGTACCTCAGAGAATAGGCAATCAACCGCGACGGGACACACCTATCTCTTGGTCTTAGGGGACCATCATCACCCCGGGATCCAATCAACCATGAGCAAACCAAACTAGGAGGTGCGCTCTACTCCTAGGGAAGTCCATATATATCTAACTGGCCAGAAGATCTAATAACGGGCTTAATACATTTCTCAAGCACAGATACAAGCATATATTATTATGAGTATGCAACATCCACACAAAGCATGTATCATGAATGTAACCACTCCTCCCTTGGAGTATGGTGGAGCACAAGCAAGTGGGAAACATCCCCAAGGGTCCAAGAACTTACCTGGCAAAGCCGAGCTCTGTGGTTCTTCCCTTGCTCTATGGCCCACGCCACTAACACCCGCAGTGTCACGCCCTAAACAAGGCACATAAGCATACATCAATCTTCCACATAGCCATACAAGGCATAAAGCATAAAGTACGGTTCTCAACCACCTCAAATGAAAGGAATCACAATCCTTTCCAAGACCACAAAATCGTCTATCTTAAGGTTCAACAAGGCTTATCACTCACAAGCCAACCCATAGACCCTCGGTGGTCTATCTCATACCCACACGGCACTTGAGTCATCACAAGACTCAGTGCAAGCCAACATCAAGAGCTCAAAGCTCAACACAAGCCCAAGGCTCAATGGCTCACACATGGCTTGAACGGCTCTTTCACACACAAGGCACTGTTCCACTAGCCTCTCGAGGCAATCAAAGCCACAAACCAAGGCTCTTGCATGTCAAAACATGGCCAAGCAACTTAGCCCATCTACTAGCATGCATCACAAAGAGCCAAGAAACAAAGTTCACCAAACTCACATTTGAGAGCTAATCCTTCATCCTCGTAACATTCTAAACACAGGTTCCAAAGGACCCAAAGCTAAAACTAGCTCTATCACAAGAGGGTCACTATTCACCCAAAATCCCAACTCATAAATCAAGCGGAGTTTCTCGAGTTTCTTACCTCAAAGATGGCAAAGAAGGCCCAAGGACAACTTCCCCTAGCTCAGGTACTCACGAATCGTCACTGTTTCTCGCCGAACTCGAGTTCCACGAACTTCCCTTGAGAAAGGAATTCTCACAATGAGTGGGTTCTAAGGGGAATGGAGGATGGATTCAAGCTCCACAAGTGATTTCCATCTTTAAGGAAGTGTTTTTGGTGAACTAAAGCGAAGGAATGAAGCTTGGAGCTTCAACAATGGAGGTGGGGTGCTGGAGGAAGGAGAAAACCAAGTTTTCCTTCTGAAAATCGCGACCCCAACCTTTAATAGTGGTCTTGTCAGAGCTGCCGCGCGGATCGCGCCACTCTGGCGCTGATCGCGCCAGCTGCATGAACTACGGCGCCAATCCCGCGCTCGGGGCACCAACCTCCAGAGTCTCCGGCGCCATCAGCGCCAACCTCCCACGCCAAGTGCGCCAACTACCAGAGAGTCTGGTGCCTCCCGCGCCACAAATGGCGCCACTCGCGCCGGTTGCATAGAAGAACAGGTCTGCTGGGTGGTCTAGCGCCACCCGCGCCAGTCTGGCGCCCCAAGCGCCAACCACCAGAGACCCTAGCGCTGGGAGCGCCACTCCTGCGCCATCAGCGCCGCACTCCAGAAGTTGTGGCACCATCCGCACCAACCTGGCACCAGGAGCGCCACAGTTCTGCAGAAGAATTCTGCAGAAGGTTTTCTGTAGAATTCAGCGTCGTTCGCGCCCAGACTTACGCCATACGCGCTGGGACTTAGGGTTATCACATTAGGAGGTAATTACTATGGGCTTGTCATTGTTGATGATTACTCTAGGTTCACATGGACTTTGTTTTTGAAATCCAAGAGTGATGCTTTTAATGCTTTTAGAAAATTGGCCAAACTTGCTCAAAATGAAAAGGGGAGCAAAATTATCTCAATAAGAAGTGATCATGGTGGAGAATTCCAAAATGAACATTTTGACAAATTCTAAGAAAATGGAATTAACCACAATTTTTCAGCTCCAAGACACCCCAACAAAATGGTGTTGTGGAGAGGAAAACTAGATCCCTTGAAGAAGGTACAAGAACTTTTCTTAATGAGACAAATTTGCCTAAACATTTTTGGGCTGATGTTGTAAGTACAGTTTGCTACACTTTGAATAGATTACTAATAAGACCTATTTTAAAGAAAACTCCTTATGAACTATACAAAGGTAGAAAACCAAATATTTCTCATTTAAGAGTATTTGGCTGCAAATGCTTTGTTTTAAATAATGGTAAAGAATCACTTGGAAAATTTGATGCTAAAGCTGATGAAGCCATCTTCCTTGGATATTCATTACACAGCAAAGCATATAGAGTTTTCAATAAAAGAACCTTGTGCATGGAAGAATCAATACATGTTATTTGTGATGAATCTAATCCTTCTAAAGAGGAAAAGAAGTGTGATATTGATGCAGGTCCTTTGGAGGAGTTCATTCAGCTTAATGATTCAATGGTTAAAGAAACAGAAGAACCAATTGCTGAAGCTAAACAATCAACACCAGTGTAGGAGCCAAAAGATTGGAGAACTACAAGAGATCTCTCCCTTGACAATATCATTGGTGAAATTTCAAAGGGAGTATCTACTAGATCATCATTGAAAAATCTTTGCTATAATATGGCTTTTGTTTCATAAATAGAACCTAAGAACATTGATCAAGCCTTAATTGATGAACACTGGATGCATGCCATGCATGATGAATTGAATCAATTTAAAAGAAATGAAGTTTGGGAACTTGTTCCTAGACCTTCTTCTCTCAAATCTATTGGCACTAAATGGGTTTTTAGAAATGAACTTGATGAGAGTGGAATCATAGTCAGAAACAAAGCTATATTGGTTGCAAAAGGTTACAACAAAGAGGAAGGCATTGACTATGAGGAAACCTATGCACCAGTTGCAAGATTGGAAGTCATTAGGTTATTACTTGCATATGCATGTTTAATGGATTTTAAACTTTTTCAAATGGATGTTAAAAGTGCTTTCTTAAATGGGTATATTGAGGAGGAAATTTATGTGGAGCAACCTCCTGGTTTTGTAGATTTTAAATATCCAAATCATGTTTTCAAACTTAATAAAGCTCTTTATGGTTTAAAACAAGCTCCAAGGTCTTGGTATGAGAGATTAAGTAAATTTTTGCTTGAACAATCTTTCACAAGAGGACATGTTGATAAAACCTTGTTCATCAAAAGGCAAAGCAATGATATCTTATTAGTTCAAGTGTATGTTGATGATATAATTTTTGGTTCAACTAATCAATTGTTGTGCAAAGAATTTTCTATCTCTATGCAGAATGAGTTTGAAATGTCAATGATGGGGGAGTTAACATTCTTTCTTGGACTTCAAGTGAAGCAAATGAAGAATGGGATATTTCTAAATCAAACCAAATATTGCCTTGAAGTGATTAAAAAGTTTGAAATGGATAAAAGCAAAGATGTTGCAACCCCAATGGCAACATCAACTTATTTTGATTCAGATGAAAAAGGAAAGAAAGTTGATGAGTCAAGATTTAGAGGAATGATTGGATTCATACTGTATTTGATAGCCAGTAGACCAGATATTATGTTGAGTGTGTACTTATGTGCAAGATATCAAGCAAATCCCAAAGAATCACACCTCAATGCAGTCAAAAGGATCCTCAAATATCTCAAATCAACACCAAAAGTTGGTCTTTGGTATCCTAAAGGTGCGTCACTTAATTTAGTAGGATATTCTGATTCTGACTTTGCAGGATACAAATTGGATAGAAAAAGCACTAGTGGAGCTTGTCACATACTAGGAAGCTCACTAATATCTTGGCATTGCAAGAAGCAATCTTGTGTTGCTTTATCAACAGCTGAAGCTGAGTATATCTCTGCTGGAAGTTGTTGTGCTCAAAATCTTTGGTTAAAACAACAATTGCAAGATTTTGGTGTAGAATTAAAAGAAATACCTCTGCTATGTGACAACACAAGTGCCATCAACATTTCCAAGAATCCAATAATGCACTCAAGGATCAAACACATTGAGATAAGACATCACTTCCTTAGAGATCACATTCAAAAAGGTAACATCAAAATTGACTTCATTGATACTCACCATCCATTAGCTGATATATTCACTAAACCTTTGGCTAGAGATAGATTCTATACTCTTAGAAATATGCTAGGTATCCTTGATGAGTCTAACATTTGCTAGCATGCTTGCCTTGTGCTTATTCATTGGAAATAGCTTCTTACCTGTTCAATCATCACATGTGCTTTCAAAATTTAAAATATGCTGCATAAATATTGTTTATTATGATATTCTACTAGAATAATTGATTAAAGTACGTATTAATCGATTAAATGAACTTGAAACATGGCTAAGAATGAAATTTGTACTTATGTAATCGATTACACAACTAGGATAATCGATTATTCTACATAGGAAATAATTCCAAAAAATGAATTTCTCTAGAATAATCAATTAAGCCATCGGATTAATCGATTACTCAACCTAAAAATTCTTTTACAAAAATCCAATTCACTGGAATAATCGATTACAGTGAATAGTAATTGATTAAATTGATTGAAAATTGCTTGAAATTCAAATTCTCTCTGTAATAATCGATTACTTATCGAAATAATCGATTACAACTGCAGAAACTGATTTTGCTTACGAATTAATCGATTACATAAGCATATAATAGATTATTCATGGAGTTACTGCAGAATTTGCAGGATTTTCTTGAAATCTGTAACTGCCCAACTGCCACCTAATTCAAATTTGAATCTTTTGTGCTTTAATGTTAGTGGGTTAATTCAAAATAATTGTTACTCATTTCAAATTTGAACTTTGGAGCCCAAAATCTTCTATAAATACAGCCTATGTTCAAAGGAGAAATCACACCATCTTTAGCACTACTGTGTTTTTCTTTCTTCCTCTGAGTCCAAAAACTTTGTCTAGTAGCCTTTCCTCCCACGTTCACTATGTCTGCACCTAAGAGATCCAAATCCTCTAAGAGAAAGAGTGTTGAAACCTCTAATCCTGCTGTGAATAGGTTAGATCATTGGTTTCCTGCTGAGAGAGACAAAATTACCAACCTTCAGTTCAATGCCACCAAACTCATTTGTACTCCCAAACACCTTGACCTTGACTGGGTTATTCGAGAAGGTTTTCAATTCCCTGCTTTGATTGAAACCCAGGGATTGAGAAAGTTTGTTGAGATGAAGGGTACCTTTTACCCTGAATTAGTGAAAGTTTCTACACTTATCCTAAGGCTTCTATGGATGGGACACTTTTGTCCCAAGTTAATGGAGTAGCCATGGAAATTACTCCTGAAGTCTGGGAAGCCGTTGCTGGTATTTCCTTTAAAGGTGAAAGTTAAATTTGAAGAAGAGGCTGGGGGTTATAATAGGGTGGAAACCTATAGGGGGATGCTTCTTGACCCTCAAACGAGGCTGAAGCTTAGGCTAAGCACTGGCCTAATGACTCATGAAGATAGACTTCTTCATTACATAATCACCTATATCTTGACCCCAAGATCCACAAATCATGCCCAAGCCAGTGATGATGACATACAAATTGTGTATGGCATGAAGAATTCCATTCAGATGAATTGGATTCTCATTCTTGAGGAAATTATGCTAAAATCCAAAAGATTGATGAATTATCCTTTTCCATATGTTGTTCTTATTTCCAAGTTTATTGATTACTTCAATATAGATGTCTCTAATGAGGTTTTTGACAACACAAACTCCAGCAATAGCCTCATCAAAGAGAAACATCTTACCAAGCTTGGGATGGTCAAAACCCTTCATGGATGGCAAATGGCTGGCCAACAAATCCCTGCTGCTAGAAATGAAGAAGAAGCTGATGAAGAGGCTGAAGATGAAGGCCTTGTTCAACCATCTTACAGTCCATTTGAATCACTTATGATTCAAAAGATGGATGCCTTATTGTCCCTACATCATGAGCACAAGGCTGAGACTAATTCATCTTTGGAAGAGATGAAATCTAGGCTAGAGAACATAGAAGATAGGCTTGCCCTTGATGATTTTGATAAACTAGCTTAGGTTTCTTGTATTTCCTTTTAATGCTTTACTCTGTTTTTTTTTCTTTTCTCTGATTAATGTATTGTCTTTCCCTTTCCATTAATGAAATTTTAATTTCCCCTTCTCATTATTTGCTATGCTATCTTTTTGTCTTTGATAAGTCAAATAGGGGGAGAAAAATTGATTGATATCTAAAGAGCAAACAAACTCTGTTTTGTCCTCTGTTTTGCTCTATTTTTTGTTGTGTTTTTTTTTTTTACAAATTAAAAACTGATGAAGTTATCTAAGTCAGGGGGAGCAAACTAATGAAAGTAAATGATATAATGTTTATGCAAGCATATCTCTTAACACTTGTTCTTGGCAAAGAGTCTAATTTGTTTTCAGGTTAACAAAGTTCAAGACTTCTATTTTTATCCCTCAAAGTACTTCAAAAATCAAACACATGGTCAATCAAATATTTGGTATGTTCAAAGCCAAAAAGGGGGAGATTGTTGGATATAGGGGGAGCAACAAGAAGAATAAAGCTTATGATTTAGAAGAAGGAATTGAAATATCAAAGCTACTCATACTTTGAAAAAGGAATTAATTAAGGTTTTTGGAAAAATGTAATCCTACTATTTTAATCGATTACACAGTGATTTAATCGATTATTTGGTTCGTGTTTAAAACTGGAAAAGCTTTGATGAACATATTAATCGATTACACAACTCTTGTAATCGATTACATAGTATAAAATGAATGGTGTGCATTGCTGTTTTAATCAATTACCGTTATTGTAATCGATTACATAAGCTATTTTGAAAAGGCTTGTTTCACTGCTTTAATCGATTACCATAAATTGTAATCGATTACACAAGCTGCTTCTGAAATAAAACTTCTCTGATTTAATCAATTACAACTTGGGTTAATTGATTATTTTGTTCGTTGTGAAACCTAGAATGGAGCCTTGAACACTTTAATCAATTAAGTGACAATGTAATCGATTACATAAGTCATTTTAATCGATTATTTGGCACGTGTAATCAATTACAGTCTGTTACAAAAAACTGTTATAAATAGAAAGAAGGCTTGTCTTGAAACTTAACTTGAATACTTAGAGTTTTTTGAATATACACAAGCCTTCTCAAAGTTAGAAAGTGATTTTCTGGGTTAACTAAGTTCTAGTCCCACTCTTTAATCTTCATGGGTATTGAATGATTTCTTGGGCAAGAGGTTTCAAAGAAGTTTTGGAGAGCATGTTCTGAAATTCTTTTTCTACAATTCAACTCTGATTGGTAACTTACATGCATTCATATTCATTGGATCTTCAGGTTGTTTCTCTCTATCATCTTTGGTTGTAAATTCGTTTTTGTAATGTTTGTTATTTGATGCTATTGTAAAAGGGTTCTTTGAAGCTTTTGCTAGAGTAGTGTTCTCTAGGGAAGAACAGAGTAGTGTTCTCTGGTTCTTGTTCACTAGAAGTCTAATAGGCTTTTAGATTTCTATTCTTTATCTAGGGTTGATAAAGAGAGTTTGTTATAAAGCTTTTAAGACTGGAATTTATAATAGTGGAACTCTAATCTAGTGTTGATTAGAAGAAACTGGATGTAGCTTCTTTTGAGAAGTGAACTGGTATAAATTCTTGGGTTGCTTTTCTATTCCTTCATCTCTATCAGTTATCTTATTCATTTGTTCTTGATATCATTATCATTACTCAACAAGTTCTGTTTTGAGCTATTGATTTCTTGAGCTGAGTGATTTGATTGATTAAAATCATTCTTGGTTTAAAAGTGATTAAGATCCTTTAACTCTAGTTTTATAAATGATTTTTTTTTAAATACTAAGATCAAACCAATTCACCCCCCTCTTGGTTATTGTGGGTATTCCTATTGTTTTCAAATATGGACTTAATAGATGGTCTATTGCAATGATGAATGGATAAGAGATGGTAAAAATGAAAAAGAAAAGGAAAAAAGCAAATGCTCTCTTTCACAAATTGCTAAATATATAATATACACAGTCACAAACACACACAGCTATGATAGAGGAAGTAAGAGGTGCAGGGCATATGGTATGGATGTTCCTAAGTTGAAATGCTAACCTTCAAAGTCACACTCCACTGAGCTGTCGTGAGATCAACAAATGCAAACCTTTTGCCATGAGAACGACATTGAGAGCGAGACTCCAATCGAGTCACACTACGCCACTGCGAGATTGACAATGTCATGATGACGGCGAGGAAGCTTAGGGTAGTGAAAGGTTTGAGTGGGGGCCGGGAAAGGTTCAATTGAGGGCCATGAATGGTTCGAGTGAGGGAGTTGAGGGTTTACACACCAACTAATTTATTATTAAAGATCCAACAACATTGATTTAAAAAAAATTAATGTTACTGGCACAAACTTAACCTCGGTTTTTTAAAAACTGATATTACTTGTAGAAACTTAACATCAATTTTTAAAAATCCGATGTTAATTTTGTGTCAATAACATCGGTTTTTTTAAAAACCGAAGTTAACGATATCCCTTTATTTAATGAAATGCCACCGCGTGTAATTTAACATCGGTTTTTCTTGTAACCAATGTTAAATTACCAATATTGAATGTATATTTTGTAGTAGTAGTCTAGGGAGTATACAGGGTTGGTCCAATAATGAGTGAGGCTTAAAGCAAATTTTAAGAAAAAATTCTTTAAATGAGAAAGTTATGTGCTAGGCCTTTTTACCAATATATTTGGCCTTTTGTTAAAATCTGACCTTTTTTGTTTTATAAAAATTAATAATATCTTTTTTGTTGGCAGGCCTAAAGTTTTAGTGGTTTTACTCCTGGCCTCACTTTGAAAGTATATTATTAAAATAACCAATAGATTAGGTATATGGGAGATATTACTTGTTAAATTAGTTTTTAATCTTCTTGTTTAATGTTATTTTGTTAGTGGAGTTTTGAATATCTATTTTTGAGATGTTGTGTAACACCCCGTAGGCCTCCGACGTATTATCATTTTATAATATCAGATTAGCACATAAAATTCAATTAAAACATCAGCGGAAGCATAGAATCGTTTTCTTGATTCATTATGTATGGAATCACAAATATAAATGAAAATACACAACCAATAAACATCTATCACGCCCCTGCTGATCCAGTTTCTCATATCATATATCAAATAGACAGATAGTTTAATGACTTAGGCAGATTATCA
>PYAF01005853.1:720899-748206 GCA_007407185.1 Glycine tomentella | reverse complement strand
ATTCTAGCCCCATCTCAGCATGGGTCACAAAACTCAGAAAACCCCAAAATCATAGAGACCCAAGAGAACTTGAATTCCTTACCTCAGTGGTGACCCAGGAGATCTCAGGACAGCTTCCCCGAGCTCTGATGTCCGTCTCCCACCTTAAGTCTCGACTATTCTCAAGTTCTCTGGACTTTCTCTCTTGAGAAATCTAACTATTATACACAAGAAATTTTAAGAGAAAAGATGAAGGATTCAAGCTTCCCAAAGGTTTCTCTCACAATCCAAGGTCATAGAAAGGTGTTTAGGCTAGTATATAAGGTCCAAGAAAGCTTGGAGCAAGCTTCAATGGAGGTTTGGGGCATGGGGAAGAAGAAACCAGGCTTTTGGGCCAAAAACTCGTAAAATGGCCTTTAAATACTGGTTCTGCCGACATTCTCGTGCTAATCGCGCCATATATGGTGCTATCCGCGCCAAGTTCCAGTGAAAAACAGACTTTCTGGAGCACTTATGGCGCTAATCGCGCCAACGTCCAGCATCTGTGGCACTAACCGCGTCATTCTGGCGCTAATCGCGCCAACTGGCAGAACCTGTGGCGCTACTCGTGCCAATCTCACGCTAACCGCGCCAGGACCAGATTCGTCGCTAAAACCGTCGCTAATTCCGCCGCTAATTTTGTCGCTAAATTCGTCCCTAAGGCTTTTGCGACAAAATTTTATAATTTAAATTCTTATTTCTTCTACTCCGTTTTATAAAAAGCCTAGGTTATTATATGTTGCAAACCCCCTTCCCACCTACTTAGAAATGATTTTGTTTCTTCTTTGACTCATAGTTGTCTGCAGCAAACCATGTGGTAGGACTCCAACTATTTGTATTCCCAATAGACACACTACTAGAAAATAGCCTTTTGCTATTGATTCTTTTGGGCTTTCAACATATGTTTTTAACCGATGTAGATACCACGGACCTTAAAAGTATCAAAGTTAACATCGGTTTTTAAAATATCAATGTTAACATACACTACACAACATCGGTTTTTAAGAAAATCGATGTTGCATAATAAGAAATAAATGAAAAAAATGTAAAATATGCAAAATCAACATCTATTTTAGAAAAGTCGATGTTGTAGTATACCTGACAACATCAATTTTCCTAAAAACTGATGTTATGGTCCACTCTCAACATTGGCTTTTCTAAAACCGATGTTGATTTATGCACCACAACATCGATTTTTCTATAAATCGATGTTGATTTATGGACTACAATATCGGTTTTTTAAAAAATCGATGTTGATTTATTCACCACAACATCAGTTTTTCTAAAATTTGATGTTGTTTTTTGTATTTAAAAATTAATACACTATCAATTTTTTTAATATTATCCAAACCTACAAATTAAAAAAACAGACCAATCCAAGCAGTTTCACAATACAAATTGTTATATTATTATTGAATAATTACTATCAATTATGAGAAATAGTTAAAGAAAACAATAATGTAATTACATAAAATCATTTACTATAACTGATTCTAATTAAACTATTTATACAATTATAAAATTCCTTAAACATCTAGTGTTTCATTTTCAACTCTAAGATAAAATCTTGCCCACTGAATATGAATTGTCTTTAATCTCTCTATTTTCAATGGTCTTGAATCAGTAAAATACTGCATGATATAATAAAGCATAAATTAATCAGTATAAATAATCACAAATAAAATTAGTTTCAAAGTAAACAATTACCATTTCCCAATTATCCCTGAAACCTACTAGTACTATCGTTGGCATCCAATGCATCACATAATAGCCACACTCAGTGCTTCCTCTTTGCTTATTACACAAATAATTCAATAAGAAATTCAAAGTTAATCGGAAATTAGTGTACACAGTAATAAATGTAATTTTTAAGACATCGATCATTGTTTAAATGACTTACTTTAATTGGAATCCATTTAGCAATAGCCTTGGATTACTTCTTTGAATATCGTTGAATCCCTTCAAAGCACTGGTTAAGAGAAACATGCATGCATATTGTACAATTAAAATATTGATATCTTACAAATGATAAAGTAAATGTCTTACAAATTACAATCGACCTTTTCATAATTCCTTTCAAGTAGGTATTAGGCTTATTGTGCAAGGAACATAAACCAGATGACAACATTGTCCTTAGGACATATAGCGACCAATTGTCAATGTGCACTTCATTGGATAACAATAAGTTATTATAGTGCATACATTATTTAAATTGACTTATTTAGTTTTATTTACCCATTCAAGTAGGCTCCTAAGTAGACATCTCTATGTGAATTCTGCATTCATTTCTTAATATAATCCTTATATTCAAATTGTGATTGCTTAGATCTTTGTATGGACCATGGCTCAAGAAATCTATACACAGAGGCATTCCCTGATCGCTGACTTTAACTCATTTGTATGTCTATTATTGTTAAAAGAAAGTAAAATACACATCAATTTCAAATAATCAGTTATGTAATGGACTGTAATGTAAAGTGACTTACAAAATTCACATTTGTATAACAGAGATGTTAAGACATTGACCACCATGTATTATTTCAAAAAAATCTTCAAGCTTTATATATAAGCAGATGCTATCATTATACACCCCAAACACACTTGAATCCAACGACGGCTGCATAGGACTGAGGAAAAGCTATGGGATCGTCAATGCCATCTGGTATAAGGGATCGTCATTAGGTTCCTACCTATATACAGGTTTCGTCAGTCCATCGGGTTCCTGTTTATCCTACACTGCTAATAAACATAAGTCAATGACAGTCAACGGTTTATTAATAAGAAATCTATTTTTAATAATAACAAACACAACAAAAGGAAATAATGTTCTGAAAAAGGTTGTACAAGATGGTCAAGCAAGGAAGGTGTTAAGGGTCTGCCCCACTAATTGAACCTCTTGAGTGGGTATAGGTATGCGAGCATTAGAATCTCAAACTTCCTCAACACCGACCTTCACTTTATCATTTCCCAAAGGGACGTTGTGGACGATTGTCGACCCCTTATAAACTCTTCCAAGGGCAACCAGGCATGGAGGATTGTCATCAACAAACAACCCGTGCCTGTCTGATGCACTCGTGTCTCGGTCTTGCCCTGATGGATCGACATAGCTTCCCTTTGTGCTGACACAGGTAGTAGAAGGACCAACCTCAGGCTCAAGAGTTATTACGATTCCCTGCGATTACATCTGGGACTGCATCTAGCTGAAGGACAACATTAGTTGTCGAATCACTTTTTCAGTAATCGATTGCTCTAGCTCATCCCTGATTTTCTGTGTGAGCTTCTCATTAGTATTCTCTGTTAATCGAGGCGGCTCTTCTAGGTTTATCAACATAGACTTGTGGTAGCTTGTTGAAGTCGGTCCAAAGTATTATCTAATCATGACATCAGCTCCAACAGCACGGACACAGCCAGGGTGCTCTAGTCTCCCAATGGTAGCAGTCAATACATCTTAACGTCCATGGGAAACAAAGTTGTCCTATGCTGACTACTCTTCAATGGAATCCTGTAGTCAACAAATACTTGAAGATTTTACGAATTACTACTGTTATTATCAAGATTGACAATTTACTTTAATAAATAACTTACAATCCTATCTGCAATTTCGCATGCCGCCTCAGATGTCATGTCTTCTATTTTTTTGGTGCGAGTCATCTTGCACTTCACGTGTCATCTAATGGGAGATAGAGGATCAACGATTGTTTAAGTGCTCCCGGATTTGGCTGCTTGCTCCAATTGTTTCTTTTATTTTTTCCTCCATTAACTTTTCTTGTAGTAAATCATAACCCCTGCGAGACAACACGTGAGGGGTAGTGTTTAGTTTCTGAATTCCCCGAGCCTTCTTTCTAACATGTTGTCACAGTTATAATGAGTCACTTGTCAACAAAATACGCTTGAAAATAATGCATAACTGTCAAATTCATAAATAATGCAAATCAACTAACCTCCCATGAAGGGTCTCTACGACTCTAACAAAATTGGTTCCATTTTTCTTTGTTGATACGGTACTTCTCACAAACAGTGTCATCGCCGTCCTCCTTTCCTTGTGCCAGAGCCCATTTTGAGGTCAAATTTGACTTAAACTGCCTTCATCGCTCTCCTATAGTCTTAAGGATTTTCTTCTTCGTCCTTTGGTCCGACGTTTCTGGAATATCAAATTTAGTCTATGATACAAAAAATACATTTAATAGTTAGTCAATAACATGCAACATTTTACAATTTTTAGTACAACCAATTACAATAACATTAAACATTTAAGTCAAATATATGAATCTTCTCCCAAATCTAATCCTTCTGAGCTGCAAGAACTTCTTTCTAGATAACAAATGTAACATCCATGTCCCGAGTGATGATCCCTAAATACGTCCTTAATTTCTTTTTATGGGGACCATTAGCTTTCCCAGTGGCTGGATCCACATGAACCACTGGTATCTCCATCCCGACGGATCTGGTAGCCAATGATCTGAGTCCTGTTGCTTTTCTAGTCTCCTTTGATGTAGATGGCAAAGGTACTAACTCGAGAGAAGGAGGGGAGCTCGGTGGTGTAGTCATGTGCCTGTTAAAAGACAACATTAATTAAAGTCAAGTCAAAAGTATAGTAAGTTATGAAATTGTAAATGTGGAAACAAGTAAATATAAAAAAGGATTACTTTAAACGATGTTAATTAATTCTCCTTCATCATGATCATTACAATTTGAAAATACAATGAGCACTAATCAAACAAACCAAGAGAGGGGTGAATTGGTTTATCACAACAGATTAAAAATTTTATTCAAAAACAACTTGCAGAATTTGGTAAATGGATCGTATCACACAAAAAAAACTTTTGAAATACATAATCTTTCTTTCAATCAAAATCACCCTTGGAATTCAAGTAATGTTTGAAACAAAATCTTGTTGACAAATTCTTAATCACCCAAATTCAATCAATGAGATATGAACAGAAATACAATAAAGAACACACCAATTTATACTGGTTCACCTCTCAACCTTTGAGGCTACATCCAGTTGTTTCCAACCAACACTAGGTTACAGTTATTACTATATCAAAGATTCTTTTACAAGCAGTTTTACATGTGATTTCTCTATCAACACTAGATAAAGATATGAATTCTAAAACCCTATTAGAATTACAATCACCAAGAAACTGAGAACCCTACCATAATCTCAAACACTAGAGAACCCTACTCAAGCATGCTCTAAAAGAAACTCAATGATATATCAATACAACAGAAAAATGTTTAGAACAATTAACAAAGATGGGTTCAAGATAAACACAACCTTATGTCCTTCATGAATGAATGAATGAAATGATGTTACCACATTCTTCAGGTTGTAAGAATCAATTCTCAGAATCAAATCTTGAAATCCTTCTTGTTTCTAAAACATTTCTTCAAAATTCAGAAATCTTGATCTCACAAGATGGTGTTTTAATTTCAGAGGGAAACACGAATTTTAGCACTTCTAAAAGCTCTGAGACTTTTGGGTAAGTCACACTTATGATTAGAAAATCGCACAAGATCTATTTATAAAGAAATGGACTCACTAAGTTGTTAAAAAAATAGATTTAACTGTCAGTAATCTATTAATTTGCTAGTGTAATGATTAAATTGCCAGATGTAATCAATTAAACTGACCAAATAATAGATTAAATTGTTCTTCATCTTTCTGGTAATGTTTCATGAACAAAATAATCGATTAAACCGAATTGTAATTGATCAATACAACAAGTCATAAAAGTTTAAAACACTTGTGTAATCGATTACAATTCCTGGTAATCGATTATCACAGCACGACTTGTTTTCCAGAAATAGACTATGTAATCGATTACAGAAAATAGTAATCGATTAAATCAGCAAAGCATAGTTTTGTTTTAACACTATGTAATCGATTAAAATGATTATGTAATCGATTAAACTGTTCTTCAAGGCTTTTCCAGAATTCTTTGAATGTCTTTAATCGGTTATTCCTCTTGTGTAATCGATTAAAGCAGTAAGAAAAGTTTTTTTAAACAACAAGCCTTGAGAACTTATCTTTTTGTAAAACCATTTGTTTCGTTTGAGATTTAAAAATCATGAATGCATGATCATGAAAATGCAAATGCTAATGAAGAATCACAAGGCATTTAACTGTTGATTCAGATGAAGTCAAGCATCAATGAATGAAGATCAAGCTTAAAAGTTTTGTGCTTTCAACAAGCTCAAAGGCAAAGATTCAAGAAAAAGCTTGAAGACCAATTTGATTTTGTAAAAGGGAAGCATATGATCTGATAATCCATTTGTGCATATCATGCATTATACATTCATATAGGATTATTAGATTAGAATGGTTTAATTAAAGGCAAGTTACAAGTAAGGGATTAAAATGCTAAGTTTTTGGAAAAATGAAATCTGACTGCATTAATCGATTACAAAACTTGTGACATCGATTATTTTGTTCTTCGTGCCTTTAGAAAACAAGTCATGAACATTGTAATTGATTACATATCGAATTAATCGATTACATAGGCAAAAATAGGAAAAACATGATTGACTGTCTTAATCGATTACAGAAGGGTCGTAATCGATTACATAATACATTTAGATAATCATGACTCTCTGGCTTAATCAATTACGTATTGGTTTAATTGATTAAATGGTTTGTTCTTGGAACTCAGGAGTCACATTGAGCATTTTTAATCGATTACCATCTTGATTTAATCGATTACATATGCGAAATAATCGATTACTGGAGCGTGTTTAATCGATTATTATCAGTTAAAAATCAGTTATAAATAGCACCTCTTAAGCTGAGGTTTGAGACTTTCGTGCAATTTGAGGAATACGAGTTCTAAGCATTCACAAACACTCTGAGCCTTCATTAGTAACTTTTTCTGAGTTTCTAACATCATTGTGGCTTCATCAATTCACATGGGTTATTGATTTCAAGATTGAAGCTTCATTGATTCATTCAAAGCATAAGGAAAGGATTGCATATGTGTTGGTAATCTGTCATCAAACCTGTGATTCATTCATGTGCATTCATTCTTGGATTATCAAGTGATATCTTTCCTTGTCTTTGAAGGTGTAAATTGTTTCTTTGAATATTTGTAAAGATAACTCTATTGTAAATGGGTTTCTTGCAAGTGTAGAGATAGTGTTTCTCTAGATTCAACTGAGTAGTGTTCTCAGTGTGGGTTTTGGTCTCTAAGAGTCTAATAGGGTTTTAGACTATTGAAATCTAGGGTTGATAAAGAGAGGCTTGTAAAATTGTTTGTAAGGATATTTTTGCAATAGTGGAACTCTACTATAGTGTTGAGTGGAAGAACTGGATGTAGCCTCATAGGGTTTGAGGTGAACCAGTATAAAAATCTGTGGCTTATCTTTCTTCTCTCATAATCATCTCTCAATTACTTTGTTTATGAATCAATTTCATTGCACAGAATACTATACTCTGTTTTCTATGGTTCTTGAAAAGGGGAGTTGATTGAATATTGATTTTTGGTTTTGAAAACAATTTTGAAAGTGATAAAGATCCTGTGGTAACTTTGATTTAAAATTTTAATTGGTCAAGCTTCAACCAATTCAACCCCCCCCCCTCTTGGTTGTTTGAAGTGTTCTTTTGTTTTTCATTAACTTGAACCACTTAGACAAAATACAAATGCCTTCAAGTGATTGGGCATGTAAAAAGCTAAAACCAAAATCAAGTCTTCAACCTTGGTTCAATCTTCTTGCATGGACGTCGTCAACTTCTTCTCCATTGATGTTAGGCATTTGTGTCGAGAAAGGAGTGAGACAAGTATCAAGGGTTGAATCATCATCATCAAGATTAAGACCAATTGTTTTTCCATGTAGAACCACTGATCACCTTTCATCACAAGGATCTTGAACATAAAACACATGTTTAGCTTGTTCTGCCATGATGAAAAGCTCATTCTGATAAGCTAGCTTCTTAAGATCTACCAAAGAAAATCTCAAATCATCGATTCGCACACCAATATTGCTATCAACCCACTTACACTTGAATACACACATAGTGAATTTAACATAATTAAGCTCCCATATTTCATCAATGACTCCAAA
The DNA here is from genome assembly GCA_007407185.1 of Glycine tomentella. Classification (NCBI taxonomy): domain Eukaryota; kingdom Viridiplantae; phylum Streptophyta; class Magnoliopsida; order Fabales; family Fabaceae; genus Glycine; species Glycine tomentella. Next base: position 740,130 of record PYAF01005853.1, on the reverse strand, counting down.
GTAAAGCATGAATGCTAGACGGTGATTATGATCATGTATAGTAGCAAAGTGTTGGGATTCAGTCCTAAGACTAACCCCACTATTTTGCATTGTACTCTTGTCATCTTGTGATTTGGTGTAGAACAGATACTTGTTGATATTGTATCCCTGCCAACTTCTAACATTTCGTTTAGGCCCATCTGCTAACTTCCTTGGCATTTTAGAAGCATTATCATCACCAAAGATTGTATCTTTAAACCAATTTAGGAAAGTCTTATTATTCTCTTTCAACACCTTATTCTTTGTCATTTTTGGGTTACTGTCTTTGACTAAGGCTTCGTGACGAACTATGTATGGCATGACTTCATTACTGTTTTTCAGTATATACAAATTAGCTTGTAGTAATTCCTTTAGACTTGGAGTTATAACATGCAACCCTCGTGAACCCTTACCTCTCACTCTCGTCATGCCATGACTTGGGAAGTCCAACAGGTTTTGCCTTTTCAATGTCATCTGAACAAAATTCAATAGTTTCTTCTACAATGTACCTTTCAACAATGGATGCTTCAGGATGGTGTAGATTCTTTGTATACCATTTTAAGATCTTCATGTATCGCTCAACTAGGTACATCCACTATAAATAAACGAGACCACACAATTTAATTTCCCTAAACAGATGAACAATTATGTGAACCATGATGTCAAAAAATGAAGGAGGAAAATACATCTCCAACTGACACAAGATAATAACAACCTCATTTCCAAGTCATCTAACTTTATAGGGTCAACAATGACTTTGCTACAAATGGCATTGAAGAAAAAACACAGGCGAGTTATGGTATGCCTGACTTTGTAAGACAAAATGTCTTGAATTGCCACAGCTAACATTTGTTGAATCAAGACTTGGAAATCATGAGACTTTAAGCCAACTAATTTTATATCTTTCAACTGCACAAAGCTCTTAATATTTGAAGAGTATCCCTGTGGCACTTTGACACGGTGTAGACACTGACATAAACTTGTCTTCTTCTTTCTTGACAAAGTATAACATGCTGGAGGCAAGTAAATTTTGTTACCATCATACCTTGGATGTAACTGATCACGTATACCCATCTTAACTAGATCTCGACGAGTATTCAAACCATATTTTGTCTTGCCTTTAATGTTAAGAAGCGTGTCGATCACACTATCACACACATTTTTCTCCACATGCATAACATCGATACAATGTCTAACATCTAGATCGGACCAGTATAAAAGATCAAACAATATCGACCTCTTCTTCCATATGCAAATTTTACTTTTCAACTTCTTTTGAGTCTTTCCAAATATAGTATTGATGTCCTCAACCTGTTCAAGAACCTACTGACCAGTTAACAGTATCGATGTACTTTCATGCTCTTGACTTCCATTAAAAGCTTTTTTCAAACGTCGATAAGGATGATAAGGTTTCAGAAAACATCAATGTTGGGTGTATATATTTTTCTTCCATGTTTCAGTTGTACGTAGCTCGTGTCTTCTTCACATATAGGGCATGCACAATGGCCCTTAACACTATAACCACTCAAATTCTCGTATGCTAGAAAGTTATTAATGGTACAAAATAGCATTGCACGTAACTTGAATGTCTCATTTTGATACCCATCCAACACAATAACCCCCTCGTCCCATAACTTTGTCAAGTCTTCAATCAAGGGACTAAGATAAACATCGATGTCAATTCCTAATTGTCTTGCGCCCTGTAATGACCCGCTTCGTCATTACTGTATCATTAACTCTTATCGCACAAGATTTAACTTTTAAGGAAAACTTCATTAAATTGATTATGAAAATGATGGTAAATTTTTCTTGATAATATAATTATCATACACATATTACAATTCCATAATTAATCACATATGTACATATATATTAAATCGGTACATGTTATCCACATGTTAAAACTTTCTTTAGTTTTACATGTAATATAACTGAAATCACATATCAAACAAAAAGTCAAAGAACTAACTAAGAAAGAGTTGATTAACAAAACACAACTCTTTCCCAAAAAGAAACCCAACGTCATCACGTTGGCTTGGTGGCTCCAACCAAAAATAATCTCCCTCCAGAGTCACCTAAGGCTGCTCATCTGCTCACACGAACGAAGGTTCGTGATCATCACAGGTACCAACCACACGGTACAACAAACACAAGGGTGAGTTTATTATATAAAACCAGCAAGCATCAGGTAATGACAATTAGAAAGGAAACAACATTTACAATCATAATTATTATCGAAATTCTATCAGTCCAATACACGCTCAACAAACCAATCATCTGATGGATTTCACAACTCATCTATCAGCATGCAATGTGGTACCATCCTTATGGAAATAGCCTCTCTCAGGAAAATGATGCAGTAGCTCGTCGAGGTCACCCTATCGTGCACTAGTAGCTCCCCCCATGGTGATCAACCCTGAGCCACAAGGGAGTTCCAAACAGAGTGATGTCCCCTAGTACCCCAGTACTTACTGCCACCATTCTATTTCCATCCATGAAATATGAAGTATGAACATGGGCACCATCAATGCAATGACTATGGATAGATAGGAACCAGAATTTTAATAATCCCTTTCTTTCATGGGATGCTTAAAATTCGTAAACTCACCCTCGCAAGGTTATCCAGTCATGCACCCTCCATGTACAACATCACCGATACACTGACCATGGATAGATAGGGACCGGAATTTTAAACAATCTCATTCTCTCTTAGGATGCTTAAAATTCGTAAATCCACCCTCACAAGGTTATCCAACCGGTCATTGTACCCCACGTGGACATACACAATATACAACCATAGGCACCATCAATGCACTAACTAAGGATAGCTAGGGACTAGAATTTTAAACAATCCATTTCTCTCTAGGATGCTTAAAATTTGTAAACTCACCCTCGCAAGGTTATCCAATCAGCACCCCCCATGGTATTCATGTGTATCCACATCACACATTTCAATATCATCTTCATAGATATTAAACTAAGCTCATTTCAACATCAACAACCAATTCATCATCATCTTATTTAAGCATCACCAACCACATAAACATCATTTCATTTCATTCACAGTCCATATTACCACAATACTGGTATTTTAAAAAAATTCTAAATTAAAGAGGAGGACTGCAATATAGAAAATGCACTCTTATGCCCATTTAAAAATTTAATAAAGAATTAAATAGGAAAACATATTATAAAATTTTGGGCAGAGTCTCCTCTGTAATTAAGACTTTTCCCAAAAATCCAATCATTACAACAACAATATCATTCATAATTTTATCCATTAACAAACCAATTCATCGCATCCCATTAGTTAAAAACACAATTTTTCTTGAAAACGAGCACACACAGGAACAAACACACATCAATCATAAATACATTGTATCTCATTAGTTAAAAACATAGTTTTTCTTGAAAACCAGCACACAGCAGGGACAGGTAGTTATCTTCATAGTTGTTGGACTCCATGGCCCCTAACTATGGTATCTAAACTATCGTCAAAATAATAAACTTCCCTTACCTAACCAAGAGTTCTCCCTATCATAGCCTAACTGTGTGGTTTCACGATCCTTCAATTACGCGTGCTTGTCTGAACACAAGGTTCTACATGTTAGTATATGGATGTCCTAAAGACAATTTTTCATTAGATTAGGATGTACATGTATTTTTCATATTGTCATGAATAAATTATAAGCGCTCTTTATCTTGTTTCATATTATGTCTCGATATCATATGAGTAACTGGATAAAACCCTTGGAATATAATAGGTATCTCTTGAATATCAATGATGGGATCACAATCATGAGGATTCAAGGATGCCAGATGTCTACTCTTAAATTTTAAGTTCCTAGTCTAGAGACACTGAGAATGGGGATCAGAGATCTCGGGTAAGACTAGCACGGCTTATCTACTTGTATGCAGATACAAGGTAATGACCTCATGCGCTACAGACATGGAGATGTCTTAGCTAAAGTCGTGGGTGGACCTATAAGGGTATAGCTCGCACTGAACGGACCCACAAAGAGACTCTATGAGGAAATCTCACAGATAGTATCATTAGAGTAGTCTCTTATTATTTGGGTGTGTCTTTCCTTAGACCAGAAGTTTTCACCTAGACTGTGTTCTTGAAGACATGTTTTGATTGTATACCTCGTTTACCTAAAACATGGAGACACATAGGTATACCTGTGGGCATGTCCTGAAAGAACACGAGTCTAGGGTGACTAGCTGAAGGAATTCGTCAAATCTCTGTGAGAGATTAGTTTATCTGTAAACCAGAGAAATCGGGATGACATTTACGGGACTCAGGAATCTATGCATAGTAAAAGAAAGCATGAGATGATTTGCCTTTAGAGTCAGTAAAATTGGAGACTCCCTATTTCGTATTAAAGCTTACCCTAGACTGCAAGGGCTGATACGTTTCCTTACCCTAGGTTTTATGGGAAGGTAACCGAGACGAAAGGAAATATATATGGAAACCAAATAGATTTAATAGGATGATCTTGTCATTTACCTAACAAGTTCTGGGGCAACAAAGCATTGCTAGTGCTCTGTATTGTCATTAAATGGGTAGTGGCCTTGTTGGGCCCAAACTCATTTATGTCAGTAGCTATGTTGGGCCTAATGGGTCACACACTAACACTTTATTGTCATGACATTATAGAATTAAAGGTTTTGGGCCTAATAATGGTTGTTGGCACACGAAGGAGTTTGGATTCCTATCTTAAAGAGAGAGGGGCGCATGAATGGAGTTAATGGGCTTGGATAGTCCAAGACATTATTAATTAAATTAAATAGTTAAATTAATTATCTAATATTTAAATTTGATAATTTAAATTTTGAATTTAAATATTTGAATTTAAATATGAATTATATATAGTAGTTAGTTTCATATCAAAAGGAGAAGATAAGAGCTAGATTTGAATTTGAATTCAACTAGCATCTTATCATGATCATGTCCTAGATTTTTGGAAAAAGTTTGAGGGCTGATTAGGGGGCTTACATACGGCTAATATTTAATTATTATTTGGAAAAATAATTCTCAAGTAATTGACTTGGTCTTAGGAGGATATGATGGGAGGTTGTTGGCAATTTTTGAAATGCAAACAACACCACTTTAACTTCACGTGTGGGAGCTCCATAATCAGATTTTTTGGTTAAAAAAATATGACTCAAACTCTTCTATAAAGTGTGCTATTGTGATCATAGTTCTCTAAGAGTTTTTGAAAGAAGAAAAAACCTATCTACCTTCCTCTATTTTCATGTGCCCCCTTGTGTGAGTTTTGACAGAAAATTCAGCCACCAATATCATCTATTGGTGAGTCTCTTAGATAAGTAAAAACACTTTGAAACCTAACCTTCTTCCTCTCCATTGGTGCGCCTAGCCTGCCTCCTTTGGTGTTTGTTGGCAGTCTTCAAGAAGTGTTCTTGAGTCTTGACAATAAGTGGTGTGGATCAACATTAGAGGGCTTGTATCTTCAAGCCTATCCTTGATCATCAAGTTTTGAATATAAACAAGGTAACATCTATGCCTTAAAGAATGATTCTTGTGTGGTATGTGTGTTTCCGCTTGAAAAATTTTTGTTTTTCTTCTCACATGCCTTCGGGCTTCAAGGCCTAATCTTTCACTACATACCGAATTGAAGACAATTTAGTATAGATTTCAAAGACAAGGTCAAAATTAACATTTAGGGTCAAATACTCACTCAAATAAAAAAAGAGCTAAAATGGTGTTTTGGGAGTCCACATCAAAAGACATCATTTTGAAATTTTGATCACACCAATGTGACCAGGGTTCAACAAGGATCACAGAAATGACATCAATTTCATAAAAAGGAGACTTTTACAATATCTCATTTTCAAAAGGGTTTTCAAAGGAAGTATAGAAATAGCCAATAACGGTACCCGAATCACAAGAGATATCAAGAGAAGCTTAAACTAGCTAGAAGAAGACAAAGGAAACCAAGATTATCTCAAGGAAACCAAGAAAGGAGGATTGGAAGCTCCATTCTCTACCGGATCCTCGAGTTGATTTTTGAAGATTCCGCTCTGATTAAAGTCCTCATCTTTGTGCGGTAGTCCAACGGCAAGCGGTGGTGCCTTGTGGTGGTCTCCGGTGGCTATGGGTAGTGGAGGATGATGGTGGGAGGTGGGTTGGCTGTTAGGAGGAAGAAAAATCACCATTTTCATGATTTGGAGGCTGAAATATGTACTTAACACTGCCTTGACTCGCCCAGGCGAACAAAAATGCCTGCAAAATTCGCCTAGGCGAGCTAATCTAATTCTAAAATTTCTGCTTCAGTGAAAATTAATTTCTCATGATTCAGATTTTATTATGTAAATCCCAACGGTCAAAACTTTTATATGTAGGTTAGCAACCCACCTTTACAATTTGAAGGCGATCCAACGGTTAACCAATCCATAACAGTGATTTTACTAAAATAGGTTTTTGGATCAAACTCAGAATCACACAATTCAACGCAACTCAAATAAACTCCACATAACTTGACATCTACACCAAGCAATAGCACAAGGATAATTTGCACAATAATCATTCAACTAATCCAAACTTATCAAATAATCAAATAATATAACAATCACATCAAACATCTATTTTTAATTTATCTAAATTTCAGAGCGTTACAAGACTGATATCTTCATAGACAACATCATGTATTTTTTCTTTATGCACAACCAAGGAGGCAAGTTGTAAATTAATAGCAAAATAGGCAACGAATTGTGCTGAGTGCTTCAATTGTCATAGGAATTCATTCCATCAGTCACAAGTCAAAGCCTAAGATTTCTTGCCTCCTTGCCGAAATCCAGATACAAACAATTAATCTTCTTCCACTAGGAGGAATCAGCCAGATGACAGACCATTCCATTGTAGTTTCTCCCATTTACATGTAATGTAAGGTCTTTTACATCATCTCCATTAGCAAACAAACGCTTAAATCTTGGAATGATTAGAAGATACTACAACACTTCGTTGGGGGCCTTTCTTTGTACTTTCACCACTGCTACACTCATCGTCATCCTTCACTTTGTACCGTGATACCCCACACCTGGGGCATTTATGCATTTCTTCAAGCTCATGTCTGTACAGTATCCAATCAATAGGGCATGCATGAATTTTCTGATACTCCATACCCATCGAACACAGTATCTTCTTTGCTTGATAGTAACTTTTTGACAACATGTTTTCCTCTAGAAGCGTATCTTGCACTACCTGAAGCAATGAAGTGAAGCTTTTGCCACTCCAGCCATATTTGGCCTTGACATTAACCAGAGTAAACACCGCTGACAACATCGTCAAAGACTTCTTGCACCCCGGATACAAAGGCTTCTTCAAATCACTTTCCAAGGTATCATACATAGGGGCATGTGCTTGCTGAAAAGACTCTTGTCCAAGATCACAAATCATATCCTCTAATCGATCTCCCATTTCTACATCAACCGATTCAGTTTGGGACCTCCTCTACATGTCTGTCATTTCACCATGTCATATCCATGTTGTATAATTCTGCTTAATCCCATCACACAGAATATGTTCTCATATGTCGTCTAGTACTTGTCGTCTCCCATTTAAACAGTTTATACATGGACATAAATATTTTCCATCCTCATCCGATTGACTTCTTTCAGAGGCAAATTCCAAGAACTGTTCAACACCTTCCTCATACTCAGGGCTCATGTGACTTGCATTGATCCAACTTTGATCCATCTAATTAATAACTCAGTGATACTCGCAATGTTATTCCATGCATGAAAACCTCACTTTTTTCATTAAAGGTGTGGCCCTATCCCATTCAGGAAGACATTTTTTATACTAGATTCAGATGTAAAGGTTAACTCACTTTTGTTAAATTTGACGAAATTTCGGCAGCATTTCGCATTGATCTCCAAGTACGCGACATGAAAGCGATGAGATGAATTCCATCACAATCAAGTATGCACCTGGAGAATAAAGTGAAATGCATTGTGCCAAAATTTCATCAAAAAAATTAACCTATGCACATGAATCTACTACAAAAAATTAACTCTTCCCAAACTGTCCAAACGAACAATTCAAGAACCAATGCAACTATTAATCTAAACTATCCAGAATAATCATTGTATTGAATCTCAAACAGAAAACTAAGGTCCACTTATAATGAACATTAATTGTATAATAAAGCAATAGTCATTAATCACATAAAATAAGTTATAAAAGCACTCATAAGAAAAAATAACCTAATAAAGTATGAAAGACATTTGTACATGTGATGATGGTCACTAACAATCTCCAACAACGAATCTTGTGATGACGATGCAAATAGGAAACGGAAAAGTACCTACAAATTACATTGAACATATTGTATTCAAACCTTCAAAAAACTCGCGACGACATGATATAATTGTACTTTTTTTATCAATCAAAAGGTAAAAGTAGAAGTGGTATATGCTTATGATATTTAGCATATATATAATATAAGGTCATGCAGGAAATTAGTCACTTAATTAGTCACATCCAGAGGAGAGTGTTATTAGTTCCACCTATTTAATGATTGATTTTGAATTCAAAACCTTGGATTTCATAGAAAAATGAGTCTAAGGTAAGCTTGCCTTGTGTGCATGATTGATGATGGTGCAGGGATGCAATGGGAGAGACAAGGCAATCAAGTACTTCACTATCAATGACAATAGGGAGGCGCGTGGGATAAGTCTGGGTGGAATGGAGGAGAGCTACAAAGGAGGGTGTGAGAGTAGAAAGAGCACAGATACAATCTCAAACTTCAAATCATATCAAATTTGCTTGTTTTTCTACCATCACCAGGCGATTCAACAATGTAGGCACAACTTTCATGGGATTTGTTTGAATATACATTTTTTCTACAATATGACAGAGTGGTGGGAGATTTCCTGACTTTATGAAAAATTGATGAAAGAGACAATATATTTTTGAAATTAGATTGAGAAACAGATTGGTGGAAATTTTGTGACTATGAAAGAAGCAGTATACTTTTGGAATAAGATTGAGTGACAAACTGGTGGGAGATTATTTGACTTTATGAAACTAATGAATGACATAGTATATCTTTGTCAGGATTCAAGGGTGACTAAAAAATTTATGAAATGAACAGTGTATATATAGCTTCAATAAACTATGGGATTAAATTAAATAATCATTGCATGGAACAAAATGGCAAAAGTTTAACGTCATTCTTTTCTTCACATAGAGTTTAATGTAACTAATTTTGTATTGATTAGTTCAATGTAACTATCTTTGTATTCACTCAATAGATGATTAAAATTAAAGCTGAAATTTCTTCAATATGTTACTTGTATGATAAAATTTCAATTACAACTCATAATTCTAATTATATTTCAAAATAAGGTTTTGTTTAGAAACTTAAATATATAAAATAAAATTAAATATGAATTACCTATATCGTTCAATAGATAAATATAAACATATAAATTTCATTCTTATAAAGACAATGCTAGTTTAGGTGAATTTTTTGGCAATTGATCTTCTGGCAAGGAAACAAGGCTTGGACAGTGCTCAATGTGGAGCCAGTGGAGACAAGTGAGATGTTGAAGCTCATTTCCCTCCAAGATCCTTAAGCCACCAAAACGGTATAGGCCTAGAAACTCAAGAGACATAGGTAGTAACCGCTCCTTTAGCAATATGTTGACAAGATCATCTTGATTCCCAAAACCAAGAAGATAAACATGTGATAGAGAAGTGAGACATTGGAACTGAAAACCTATGACATGTTTAGACATTGATGATAGCTTTCCAAGATCAATAGAAAGTGGTAGTAAACTTCTCTGTAATCCTAGAAAGGCCTAAGTGTTCAAAGGTAGGGAGAGCAATATGTTCTGGCAGTGACTTAAGTTTCAAGTAGTCATTGACATTAAAGTCAACTAATTTAGGAGCATACCCTCCACCTTGAGTAGTGATTGCTTCCAATATTGGACAAAAACATATATGAAGCTCTTGAACAGAAGGGAAACAGCCTAATGGAAAAGAAGTCAGGGAATGACAATTATTCCAGATTCCTAGTTTTCCAAGTGAAGTGTATATCTGTGACATGATAATATAGTTTTATCCTTTTAAGTGTTTCAAACATAAATTTTGATTTAAAAATCAATTCAAATTCTATTTTCACACTGGGTTCGAATTATCAAAAAGGAACATACAATCTTTAAATTAAAATTTCTCAAAAATATGAGTGCAACCCTAACTCGATAGTAATAGGTGATTAAGTGAAACTTATCAATTGCAAAAGTATTTTGGTTTTGATTTTCATAACAATTAAAGAACCAAAATCCAAAATCAACCAAAATGTTTCTCTCTTTCTCTTTCACACACATTCACAAACACATGGTGTTTACCACCTAGCTCAACCAAAATCCAAGTAAACTCAAAGTAAATAATTTTAGAAACGTATAAATATGTTTAGGCTAAACATACAAGCCAGCGACAAAGAGAAAAAGAGAACTACCAACGAGGGAAAGAGATGGGAGTTTCACGAGAGAAACTGCACAACGTGAGAGTGGCAACACGGTGGGCAACACGGCGGCGCGGTGGGCAAGGGAGTAAGGGTTTGAGGGCAATGGAGAAAGGAGTAAGGGAGTAAGGTCATAGCAAAGTTCGCTCGAGGTTTCTTTACGTGCCAAAGGATTTTACAATTATTATAAAAGACCCAACATCGATTTTTCAAAAAATCGATGTTAAGTTCCTGCTAGTAACATCAGTTTTCAAAAAAATCGATGTTAACTTGCTACTAGTAACATTGGTTTTGAGAAAACCCGATGTTAAGAATATTTATTTTAATTACTAAAATGCCACAATGACTAATTTAACGTCAGTTTTTCTTGTAACCGATGTTAAATTGGCGATATTTAATGTATATTTTGCAGTAGTGAGATCTAAGGAAAAAGAGGAGGATCTTTTTAAAGCCTCCTAGTAATAGCCATTTAGGGTCTTTGTTGGAGGCCACCATAGGAAGTGTGTTTTGTTTAATTTTCCATTCCCCATTTTAGATATACCATCTTTTATTCACTACCTAGTACTTCCTCTGGTTTATTTTGTAAGAAATAAGTTTTAGTGAATTTTACAGTAAAATTTGTTTCTTATAAAAAGGTCTGAAAGTAGTATGATTTTGGCATACATTTGGTAACTTGACATCAAGGACTTCAACTTCAATTGTGTAGTGTTGTATGATCAATGGAGGATGCACTCAAATGAGGATGGGGCAATTGCCCCCACAAGACTATTTTTTTTCAATTAAACATCTTTAATAAAAAAAATTTGTCCCATAAAAAATAGGTGTTGCTCCCACAAGATAAAATTGTTTTTTTAAAATGAAGGCAAAAAGTTATAAAAGATTAAACACACACACACACACACACATTCAGATGTGTAGAAGGTAGTTGTAATTTAGAGAAACTTAGGCATTTTAGAATTTTTTGTCATGAGATTATATATCTTACAAAAACTTCATAATATTTTTATATGAAAATATTATGGACTACTTTTTTGTCCCCGCTAAACAAATTTTTTTATCTGTCAGTGTGTATATTCCATAATATATCTTTATACTCTTCTACCATTAAGATTTTTTTCCATAATATTGATGACTTAAACAATATGAATTATCCCTAACAAGTTTTACAAATGTATTTGAAAAAAATGTCAAAGAATTATTATTTGATTGTGATTTAACTACATTTTAATTACTATTTTAGTCCTCTGATTTATTTTTTAGATTTTATTTTATTTTTAAAATAAAATATTTGATATTCAAATTTTCAATTTCAATTTAATTTCGTTATTCCGCCTAAATTTAACTAATATACATGTATCTAGCTAGAACCGCTAATATGTAATTGCACATAGCGACAATTAAAAAATTGTCACTATAATAATTATTGGCCAAAAAACTCAAATAATACATTTTTATTATAAATTTACCAATTTGGGGCATTTTTGAAACATATTACAACTTTGGGGCAGTTGGTCACGCCCAATTTGGGCAGGAGTGGTCACGCCCAAATTAGGCGTGAGTGGTCATGCCTAATCTGGGCGTGTTCCACCCTAGACTGACATGTGGCACTTCAGCTACAGCGTGGTGTTTTCGTAAATTTTGGAAGACCATAACTTTTGACTGGGATGTCCGATTGAGGAGCATAATATGTCAAAACGATCATTGTTTCAAGGAGAAGCCGCTGGTGAATCTCGAAGGGGACTTGGTCAACTATAATAATTGTTCATAATATGTCAAAACAATAGTCTTTTTAAAAAAAAATTGTTCATAGTGGCAGTTAACTACAACTATAATAATTTTAATTTTTTTTCAAAAAATACATAATAATTAAATAGGTTTCCCTTATATAACCTTCAGATTGTGCATATTCATTATATCAATTTTAATACACACATATAATATGGTCAATTAACTCTTCTATTCCATCTTTTATACTAACCTTTTTTTATCAATAAGAATTGAAGATAATGTCAATATGAGAAAGTTTACAATAACTCATACACCTTAATCAATTGAGTTAGACCTCTTTACTTTTGTTTTATAATATAAAGAATTGTCCATACTAAGGAAAGATACTTATAAAACTTCATTAATAATCAAAGAGGAGATGCAATGAGATACTTGATGAAAAATACGACCACTAGTATGTAATCTCACTCAAGCTAGGTTATGAGTGACACAATTTGCTTGTCATCTTACCAAACTCACCATCGATAGGGATGGCAAAGTGGGCTAGTCCACCAAAAACGGGTGGGCCAGGTTGAGCCGCTTTGCAAAGTGGGCTAGCAATGCTAGCCCACTCCATTTTTTTAGTGGGCTAAATGGGTTGGTCCGTCGGGCCAAACCCATTTTACCATCCCTAATCTAAGATAGGGAGGGAAAAGTGAGTCAATCCACAAAAACGGGTTAGGCTAATCCTAGCCCACCAAAAAATAGGGTGGACTGGGTTGGCTCACTTTGCAAAGTGGGCTAGCAATGCTAGTCCGCCCCACTTTTTTTAGTAGGCTAAATGGGATGGTCCGCGGAGCCAAGCCCATTTTACAATCCCTAACCATTGAGTTTGGGAAAAATGAAAAGAAATTCCTACATTTTTATTTATTAGAACTTAGAAATTTGAAACCCCATGAGAATTGTCCATACATCTTATATAATACATTTTAATACACACATTTAATATATGGAGACATTTATTTCATGTTATCAACAAAGGTTCTCGGCAATATAGACTTGAAAATATCACATTCTCATGTTTGCTAAAAATTTTGTAAAAATATTTTTCGGAATAATCAATTTTCAAGAATATAAAATGCACATGTTTCTATTGATTCTTACTCTCATGCTAAGATGTGGGTATTTTTGGTCATATTTAAGAGATTACGGGTTCTCTCAACTAACAGGACCAGAGACTAATTTCACTCACGATGCATGACTGCCATTGGTCCAAGGGAATTTTGCACACAAAAGGAATCGAACATGGGTTCTCCAGTTAAATTTTCCCCATATGAACGTAACAAAACCTTATACCACTGCACCAATCCTATGAGTTAGAGGTGGGTATTTACATTTCCATGAGAATAAAAGTTATTTTCTACAATGACTATCCCTTATTTCTTTCTTCACATTTCTTATTTCACTTTTGTTTTTTAAAATTTTTAATCAAATATTTTTCTCTCTCTAAATTTCCTAATAAAACCAAACATGTTCTAAGTTATAAAATTCTCAAACATAATATTTCTAAAAAGATAATTCCCAAAAAATATCAATTTTATAACTTAGAACAAATGTCTCCAATGTCAATTAACTCTAATTTACGACCTTTTTTTTTTACCAAAATGGTTTTTTTTTCTTCAGAAAACAGAAACACCAAAATGGGTGTTTTGCAAAACTAATTACTTGTCAGGGGTATTTTTACCATGTAAAATACATAAGGCACCACCCAGAGTGACGCCTTGTATTTTTCGTTTGTCATGTAATAGGAGACACCACTTTGATTGACTTCTTCTCTTCAGGTGTTTTGTGCGTACAAGAGGCATCACCCTGTGTGTAGCCAATGAGAGGAGGCACCTTGGTACGATTCATCCCTTTCTTTAAAACATGTATTTAACATCGATCAAATAACTTTAAAAAAGAAAAGCTGACGATAAACAATAATGGGTGTGAGTCATTAAATAAAAAATAATAACTCTTTTGCCACAAAAACTTGAAAGAAGTGTTTGACAATATTCAATGAACATCCTTGATGAATGTGTTCACCCAAAAGAAGTGTTTGACAATATTTAGGAAGAATGTCAATTGAGTTTGTAAATAACATCTTTTTAACATGGTTTTTATATTAGAATGTAAGGATGGTACTCAAGAAGATACCATACTAGGCGAGACCCAGATCGCTTTAGTGAAGTGGAGTTTTGGTATAGAACTCACCCTCCCAAGTATACCATTTTCCAACAACCACAAAAATCTTGTCAAAGGATATAGTTAACTCCTTTTCACACATATGAATATTTCTTAAAACAAGATTATCATCCACAACAATCATACATCATCATAATTTCATTCATCAATCTCAACACCATAAGAGACAATAATATCATAGATTTATCATTCATATGTTCAACACAATCATGAATCCACCTATAGTTCAACAAGCATAGTAAGACATTCCAACGCCTTGAATTCTTACAAACAACTCACCAAAAGCTCATATGAATGTGAATCTGATCAACATAAAGTCAACTCTAATAATAAAAAAAGATCATCTCAACCATATCTCATATCATCATCGAGAAATCAACCAACACAACTAAAGACATTCATCATTTAATAAAATTATCTCATCATCAATATAATATTCTTAACAGTAAGATCATAGACCAGTCAAATCATTATAATTATGTATCACTCTACCATTATAACAACTTTTCACTTCATGTTTAAGGTTATCAAAACATCTCATAGGTTTTGAGTTACTATTTTCTTGATTTTCTTTTTTGCGTCTATGACCTTCATATCTTATAAACATGATAATTAAAAATATACTAACTCAATTACATCGATTCTTGTCTCATTTGAAAGCTAAGAAGATCATTTTCAACTTTTATGTTTACCCAAAGACCTAGGTTGGAAGCATACTATGCCTAAAATTGCAATCTATATGAAACCTTTTCTTATTACTAACAACTTGACATTTGTTCACTAATTTGACTATTTCTAGATTTATACAAAATAATTTTAAGTGAGATCAAAGTCATTAGTTAGTTAACATATAAGGATATAAAACTTCCATGAAGAACATTTTTCCAAATTCGGACTCTATAACTGAGTTTTGTCCATTGTAATCGACTACAATAGAGTTCAGGTCAACAAAGCAATCATTGGGCTTGATTTAATCAATTACAAATATATGTAATCGATTACAACAGACCCAAAACTCACAAATCAGTCCAATAACTCATTTTAATCGATTATCACATAGTGTAATCGATTAAAACAATTCTAAATTGCAGACAACATGATTTTTACACCAAAACTTCATCTGTCATAAAAAAAAAATTAGTCCTTTCAACTCAAAATGTTCAACAACAGAGTTAAGCTTCAACAAAACATTTTCTATCGCTACAATGTTAGTATATGGATGTCCTAGAGACAATCATTTTATTAGATTAGGACGTACATGTACTTTTCATATTGTCATGAATAAATTATAAGTGCTCTTTATCTTGTTTCATATTCTGTCTCGATATCTGTGATAACCCTAAGTCCCAGCGCGTTTAGCGCGAGTTCGGGTGCGTATGGCGCAAGCCTGGTGGCGTTTGGCGTTGAATTCTGCAAAAAACCTTCTGCAGAATTGTGGCGCGGATGGCGCCACAGTTCAGGAGTGTGGCGCGGGAGCGACGCTCCCAGCTCCATGGTCTCTGGTGGTTAGCGCTCAGGGCGCCAGGCTAGCACTGGTGGCGCCAAAACCACTCTGAGATTTCCAGCTGGCGCGGTTGGCGCCGTAAGTTCTGGAGGTTGGAGCTCCTGGCGCGGGAGTTGGCGCCGGTGGCGCGGGAACCTCTGGAGGTTGGCATTCTTGGCGCGGGAGTTGGCGCTGACAGCGTGGGAGGCTCTGGAGGTTGGCGCTCTTGGCGCGAGATGTGGCGCTCTTGGCGCCATAAGTTCTGGAGGCCGACGCTCTTGGAGCGGGGTTGGCGCGGATGGCGCCGTGGTCATCTGCAGCTGGCGCGATCAGCGCCAGAGTGGGGCGATCAGCGCAGCAACTCTGACAGGGCCACTATAAAAAGGGGTTTCGCGATTTCTAAAGGGAAAACACTCTTCTCTTCTTCCTCCAGCCCCTTTCCTCCATTGTTGGACCTCCAAGCTTCATTCCTTCACCATATCTCACCAAAATCCATCCCTTAAACACATTTTATGATGGAAATCACTTCTTGAGCTTGAGTCCTTCCTCATTTCCACTTGAAAACCCCTAAATCAGAGAATCCCTTTCTCAAGGGAAGTTCGTGAAACTCGAGCTCGGCGAGGAACGGCGACGATTCGTGAGTACCCAAACTAGGGGAAGTCGTCCTTGAGCATTCCTTGCTATCTTTGAGGTAAGAAACTCGAGAATCACCTCTTGATTTATGAGTTGGGGTTTTGGGTGAATAGTGACCCACTTTTGATAGAGCTAGTTTTGGCTTTGGGTCATGTTGAAACATATGCTTAGAATGTTGAGAGGATGTAGGATTAGCTCTTAAATGTGAATTTGGTGAACCTTGGTTCTTTGGCTCTTTGTGAAGCATGTGTTGTAGTTGGGCTGAGTTGCTTGGCCATTTGTGAACATGCTAGAGCCTTGGCTTGTGGTTTTGATGGCCTTGAGAGGCTATTGGTATGATGGCTTGTGATTGATAAGCCTTGTTGAACCATAGGATAGATGACCTTGTGGTTTTGGAAAGGATTGTGAGTCCTTTCATTGTAAAGCGGTTGTGAACCGTGGTTGCTTGTATGCCTTGTATGTATGTTGATACATGTGTATGTGCCTTGATTAGGGCGTGGCACCGCGGGTGTCAGTGGCGTGGGCCACAGAGCACGGGGAGAACTGCAGAGCTCGGCTTTGCCAGGTAAGTTCTTGGACCCTTGGGGATGTTTCCCACTTGCTTGTGCTCCACCATACTCCGAGGGAGTAGTGGTTACATTCATGATACATGCATTGTGTGGATGTTGCATACTCATAATAATATATGGTTGTATCTGTGCTTGAGATTGTATTAAGCCTATTATTAGATCTTCTGGCCAGTTAAGATAGATATGGACCTCCCTAGGAGTAGAGCGCACCTCCTAGTTTGGTTTGCTCATGGTTGACTTGGTCCCGGGATGCGGATGATTCCCTAAGACCAAGAGCTAGGTGTGTCCCGTCACGGTTGATTGCCTAGTCTCGGAGGTACCATATACGTGCGTCCATGCGAAGGGTTAGCACCCAATGGGATGGCACGGGTGTGAATTTCGGTTTCACACTGAGGTCGACGTTTGACTCGGTCCGCCGTACATAGAGCTTGGATAGCTTGTTTGTATTGTTATGAGTGGCCGGGATGGCCCAGATGGTTGTGATACCCTGATGACTTGTGTCATGGTGAGTGAGCCAGGGTGGAGGAGATGCCTCCAAGGACCCTGAGCTTACTGAGATGTTTATCTCACCCCGTGTGGGGCTTATGCTTTTTCAGGTGATGCTTCTGGTAGAGAGGAGCGGTCTCAGGGCGGGAGGCCCCAGTAGAGACGGTACCTGCTTGGCCTTGGGCAGCAGTGGATAGCTTGGAGCTCGGCTCGGCTTTTGTTTATGTTTTGTACCCCTGTAGAGGGAAGACATGTGATGTACATGTAGTTTTGTGTTGTATCTATGTATGCCCTCGTGTGAGGAAGGATCCTTGGGATCAGAAAGCGCTCGGACGCTTATTCTTTTGTATAGACACCTCGGGTGTCAGATGATGTTGTACATAACCGGTTTAGTTATGTAATGTTTATGCTTCCTCCTGTTTATATATATCTTTGAGATATTTGTGTTATTCTGCCTATGGTTTGGTTGTATGATCTGGTTAAGCAGGGGCTTGTTTATGCTTGGTTGTGGGTTTGTGATTCCATACATAATGTAATCAAGAAATATGATTTTTGTTTTATGCTTCCGCGATAAAAAGGTTTTTATTAACTCTGTTTAAGCGCGAATCTGATTTAATCATAATGATAACACGCCGGGTATACACGGGGTGTTACAATATCATTATTAATATATGAGTAACTAGATAAAACCCTTGTAATAGAATAGGTATCTCTTGAATATCAGTGATGGGATCACGATCATGAGGATTCATGGATACCAGATGTCTACTCCTAAATTTAAGTTCCTAGTCTAGAGACACTGAAAATGGGGATCAGTGATCTCGGGTAAGACTAGCACGACTTATCTACTTGTATGCAGATACAAGGTAAAGACCTCATGAGCTACAGACATAGAGATGTCTTAGCTAAAGTTGTGGGTGGACCTATAAGGGTATAGCTCGCACTAACGGACCCACAAAGAGACTCTATGAGGAAATCTCACAGATAGTATCATTAGAGTAGTCTCTTATTATTTGGGTGTGTCTTTCCATAGACCAGAAGTTTTCACCTAAACTATGTTCTAGAAGATATGCTTTGATTGTATACCTCGTCTGCCTGAAATATGGAGACACATAGGTATACCTTTGGGCATGTCCTGAAAGAACACGAGTCTAGGGTGACTAGCTGAAGGAATTCGTCAAATCTCTGTGAGAGATTAGTTTATCTGTAAACCGGAGAAATTGGGATGACGTTTACGGGACTCGGGAATCTATGCATAGTAAAAGAAATCATGAGAAGATTTGTCTTTAGAGTCAGTAAAATTGGAGACTCCCTATTTCATATTAAAGCTTACCCTAGACCGCAAGGGCTGATACGTTTCCTTACCCTAGGTTTTATGGGAAGGTAACCGAGACGAAAAGAAATACATACGAAAACCAAATAGATTTAATAGGATGATCTTGTCATTTACCTAACTAGTTCTGGGGCAACAAAGCATTGCTAGTGCTCTGTGTTGTCATTAAATGGGTAGAGGCCTTGTTGGGCCCAAACTCATTTATGTCAGTAGCTATGTTGGGCCTAATGGGTCACACACTAACACTTTATTGTCATGACATTAT
>PYAF01005853.1:680275-704862 GCA_007407185.1 Glycine tomentella | reverse complement strand
ATTATGGACTTTATACTTACCATGATTAAATGACTCTGTCTATGAATTACGCTAAAATTAGTGCGATGTAGCAAACCGACTAGAATGATATTTTATGTCTTTTCATTTCATAGAAAATTTTTCGTAACAACATCGATAATTAAGTACGAATCACGTATTAATCTAAAAATAATAAAAAATAAAAACGAAGTCGTTATACATTCCATAATCAATGTTGCAGGTATTTAGACCCTACATCAAATGTGTGGCATAACTTTCCTTTGTCAATTCAGAGAGACTGCCCCAAGAGACATTGAATTACTTACCCACCCTTCAATCATGTTACATTTTACACAAACGCACGAGGCATCATCACTACTAGTTCACTATCTTGAAGATCTACATTTATATCGTGACAGTTTCATAGTCAATAAGAGAATGTTTGAAAAAAATCTTGTTAGACATCACTTTCCTACACATCAGCTCCTCAAACCTGTGTATATAACAGCTATTGATTGATTACAGCTAGCAAGACACACAATCTACATCATTGATTGAGTATGTTTATAGGACACTCTAATTATAGTTTATGAGTTATTTGATTATCTTATAAATTATTTATTTCACATAACATTAGGAAGAAGTATTTATTAATTTTGTTAATGATTAATATCTATTAGAAAATTTGAGTGACCATTTTTAGTGGAGTTTTTTTTCTTAATCATATTTTTTTATTCACATGATTCAAACTTGAGATTTTGTCTAGGAAAATCAAATTTAGTATCACTCAAATCGACTTATTAGTATTTGTAAAACTAACTTATAAGATAGTTAAATGAATGTGTGGTTTAAATTATAATATAAACTACAAGTTATAATATAAAAAAACTGAAAGTTCAAAAGCTAGTTGTTGATTGTATTAAAAATATTGGCAAAAAAAATTAAAAATAATATAATTTAATAAAAAAATTTGGCAAATGGTGCAAGCAAGAAACAAATTGGGAATCTAGGGTTATCCTAACACGCCCAGGCTAGGCGTGTTTAAACACGCCCAAGCTAGGCATGTTTAAACACGCCCTAGCCAGGCATGTTTGGGTCCCTTGTTCCCTATATATAGCCCAAAATTTCACTTTTTACCATTTCACCTTCTCTCTAAAAGTTGGTCTGCCTTCTCTCTAGAGCTTAGGAGTGGATTTCCTCTGAAGCGAAGCCCTGCCGACAGCGAAGCCCTGCTAACAAGTAAGTGGATTTAACAATTGTGCATATTATTTAATCTGTTATATTTTTTAATTAGAAGATTGTTAGGGCCATATGAACTTGTTAGCGACATAGATGTTAGGTTTAATGTGGTTTAGCACTTGGTTTAATGTGTTGTGTTTAGGGTTTAGATCTTGGGGTAAAGATTTAGGGTTTATGGATTCCGGCCTAGTTTTAGGGTTTATGTTGAGTTTAGGGTTTAGGTCTTGGGGTAAAGATTTAGGGTTTATGGATTCCGGGTTAGGGTTTAGGGTTTATGTGTTTTGTTTAGGGTTTAGGTCTTGGGGTAAAGATTTAGGGTTTATTGATTCCGACTTAGGGTTTAGGGTTGATGTTATGTTTATGGTTTAGGTCTTGGAGTAAATATTTAGGGTTTATTGATTCCGGCTTAGGGTTTAGGGTTTATGTTGTGTTTAGGGTTTAGGTCTTGGGGTAAAGATTTAGGGTTTATGGATTCCGGTTTAGTTGTAGGGTTTATGTGTTGCGTTTAGGGTTTAGGTCTTAGGGTAAAGATTTTGGGTTTATGGATTCCGGCTTAGTTTTAGGGTATATGTTTTGTTTAGGGTTTAGGTCTTGAGGTAAAGATTTAGGGTTTATGGATTCAGGTTTAGGTTGAGGGTGTTTAGGGTTTGGGGGCCTGGGTTAAAGATTTAGGGTTTACGGATTCCAGTTTAGTTTTAGGGTTTAGTGTGTTAGTGTTTAGTGGATAGAGTTTGGGTGGTTTAGGTTAATGATTTAGTGTTTAGGGTATGTGGATTTATGGGTTCAATGTATGTTGGTTTAAATGGTTAGGGTTTGTGTTAAATGGTAGGAATTTAGGGTATAAGGCATGGGTACAGGGTGTAAGGGTTTATGGGTAGTGATTTACTGTTGATGTTGGTTAGGTTGATGGATAGGCATAGTAGTCCTTGCCATAGTGTGATTTGATTTCGCAAGAGCCATGGCCACAAGTGCACTGTATGTTCCTATTGGAGGGCTCATGTTGCATTTCATAAATCAAATTTAAAATTTGAGCCGTCTGAACCGCACTTTTTTCAAAGAGGGAAGAGGGTTCTTCTCTCTCTTCCATGATTTGTGTTTCACAAATCTCTGTTTGGTGACGGACGCTAGGGTGCACGACTCAAAGACATGATCACGCAAGAGCCATGGCCACAAAGGCATTGTATGTTCCTGTTGAATGGGAGAAAGACATGATCAGACATTTTCTTTCTTGTTGTGTTTTTCTTTTTCTCAATGCAGAGTGAAGAGTGAAGAGAGTGATTGGTGCTGTGTATATGATGATGGACTTGCCACAAGTGGAAACAACTAATGAAAAATTCATTTTAACCCGTGACTTTATTCCACTCCCGAGGTCAGTCAAGTCCCTAATTCCTTGATAACAGGGTCAGTGTGATTTTTTCTTATTGTGTTTTGCTTCTTATCTGTGTATATGATGATGGACTTGACACAAGTGGAAACAATGTATGTCAAGGTTCATGCTTTAGGGTTTGGAGGGTTCAGGTTAATGGTTAATGATTTACTGTTGATGTCGGTTAGGTTGATGGGGCAGGCGTAGTAGTCCTTGCCATATCGTCAGTTCATCATCAAAAACCAAATCCGAAAAACTATCACGTTTTGAATTGGCTGCATTTAGTGCTGCACCTGCATCTTTTTTTTCCAGAGTCTCGGATACATTCTCCGGCGATGGACTCGCAGTACTGTCTTCGATTCTCATCCTTTTGATCTGTACATGTAAACCATCTCCCTTACCCAATTCATCACCCATCTCATAATTCAGGCATCCCTCCCAAAACTCATCATGAGTTCTTTGCCTATTTTGTTGGACAGGAACAATGCCTTTTCTACCAAGCAATTTAACATCATGTTCTGACACAATGTATCCACAAGATCCTTGACCCTGTTTGGCAAAAATTAGATCCATCCATGATCCATAAAATTTAAGATAACCGAAAAAAGATACTTCCTATATACATCATGCAACTTAGAGGCACCAAAATGATCCCTCTTTTGGTACTAAACATAGATCTTTTCCAAGAAAATCAACATCTCAAAAAGAAAGAAAGAAAAAAGAACTATAATAACAACTCAAACTATAATAGTAATTAGAAAACAAAGGTTGTAATCATACCTGTTTAATAGGACAAATAAAATAGTACTTAGAGTATCTACCCTTAACCCTTTTACACACTCCGACAGAACAACACAATGAGGATACTTGAAAGGTGGAGGCTGAAAATCTCTCTCAACAGTTACTTCATTGCACCACTTAACAACATCTTTAGTACATTTTCCCCCTAAACATCATCATATAAAAATAATAACCACGAAAAGAAAAATTAAACAAATTGGAAGTGTTAGAAGCATACCCTTTTGATGGGGCAGGCATAGTAGTCCATGCCATAGCGTGATTTGATTCCGCATGAGCCATGGCCACAAAGGAACTGTATGTTCCTGTTGGAGGGAATAGTGGAATCTTTTCTAGGTGAGAAAGGTTTGGTTTTGGGGCATTTGGAATGACAGCACTAAGACCAACGTCCTCACTGATCACAGTTGTAACAAGTGCTTTGCTGCATTCGTTTGCCAAGTTGTTGAGAGCAGTTTGCGGGGATTAAAGGGTTACTCTGAGGACTATGAGCATGGGTACAGGGTGTTTATGTTAGGGTTTATGGTTTAACGTTTTTGATATATAAGAAAATTTGGTTTGAATGATTTGTGAATTGTACATATTTTGTTTAACATGGTTTTAAATTTTTGTATATGAAGCTACTGATTAGATGGCTGATTCATCTTACACTGATTCGTCGCGATCTGCATCTGATCATGAGGGTGAGCCCATGGATCCGACAACCTATGTTGTCCCTACCCCATACATGTGGGACGCTTTGTGTAGACGTACTTAGCGCACCCACGTTTCACAAGTTGTGTGGAAAGAGGGCACACCTCGAGTATTGAAGACTCGACGTGGTAAGGTGACGGGTGGAATAGATCCCGACGATATACCTGACGTCGTCTGTGATATGTTGCGAGATGCTGGGTTTCTTCATGTCGCACGCATGCGACATATTCAGGTATGCAACTATGCAACTACTAAATGAGTAAAGACTTGTTAATTTCATAAATGTACTTGTTAATTAATTATTATTTTTTTAGATGGATGGTGGGCTTATTAGTGCTCTGGTTGAATGATGGAGGCCAGAGACTCACACCTTTCACATGCCACAGGGAGAGATGACCATCACGTTGGAAAACGTGGCTGGTATTTTGGGACTGCCCACGGAGGGCAATGTTGTTACTGGAGTGACGGTAGCCGATTGGGCGACCGTCATTGAGAACGTTTTTGGTCACGAACCTGAGGAGGACACCGAGTTGAAAGGTGGATATTTGCGTCTGTCTTTCTTTGATAGACATTTTGTGCATTGGGGTGAGGTGGTTCCCGAATTGGTTCATGTGACGCGGTTTATGAAGGCCCACATTGCACGGCTTATTGGAGCGTGGCTGCTGAGCGACCGATCTGGAGGTAGCATGATCGCAGCACGATATATCTCGTTGCTTGTAGGGGATTTCGTGGACATCGGTGGATATAGCTGGGGCTTAGCTGTCCTTGCACATTTGTTTAGACAAATGTGCGAGTGTACAGATCCAGCTAGGAGTGACATTGGTGGGTGTCATATGCTGCTTCAAGTGTGGGTGTGGTTGAGATTTCCACCCATTGCTCCAGCTATTCCGCTGCCTACTCAGGCGGAGTGGCATTTCGGACACTGGTATGTGTGACTATATGTTGTTTTTGTTTACAATTTGAACAATTAAGTGTTACAGTATACTTATATTAGTTATTTTGAAATTAGGTTTAATGCTTTAGGCCGGTTTAAACCGCACGAGCTGGTCTTGTATAGGATGGCATTGGATTCCCTCACTCGACACGAGGTACATATAGTAGTTTTTCAGTAATTGTATGTTTGCATTTGTGGAACATGTTGTCACATAATTATGTGTTATTTTGTTCTGTGCAGGTCGTATGGCAACCATATGGAGACTACGACTTTCTTGGTGCATCTGAGCATCAGCGACTGCTGTGGATGACAACTACTCCTATTATATGCTTCCACACAATTGAATATTCCCAGCCGGATAGATGCATGCGCCAATTCGGGAGGGATCATCCAATCCCACGTGCTCCCAGGAAGTTGAAAGTGTGCATGACCTTTCGCTGTGCGGTAAACGAGAAGACAACTGGGTTCGTAAGCTCAGACCGTTTATTATGTGCTGGACGGTTAGGGACCAGCACATTGACCTTCCCCCCTTGATTCAGGGGTTGCTGTCACCACACCATGAGTACATGGTTTGGTACAGGGAAAACGGGAAGTCGTTCATCACGAAGAAGGGCACGAAGATGGGTCGTGGTGTAAGTTTTGTTCACATCCTCATTTGTCTATTTAAATTAAATATGATACATGTCATACTTGACACTTATGTGTATAGATTTAAAATTGTAGGTTGATGGGCTAGAGGCGTTGTACTTCGCGACAACTATCCCCAATAGGGAGGCCTTCGACTTCGATTGAGCGAATGAGGAGGTCGGTCGCTTAATGTCTGTCTTTGCCAAGAGTTGTCGCGTGGAGGAGGCAGGACCACATTCTCCCGAATCCCAGCTTCAAGAGGACCCAATACTGTCTGTTGCAGTTGGCCGTCGAAGAAAAGAGGGTCGTGGACTAGAGCGTCAACAGAGACCGATGTAGCAGTTTCCTAAGCCCATTGTTCATCCTAGGCCGCGCACCGAGGGTTACTATAGGCCTTCTGTTATTGCATCGACATATGGGACACAGCCCGTATATTACGAGGCTACTGAGCAGGGGGCATGGGGGCATGGACTACGCCGATTTCAATACTGAAGCCCAAATGCCTCCACCGGCCCACTCCCAGACCCATGCCGCATATGTTACTACTGTAATGACATGTGTAGATGTTGGGTTTGGTGCTGGACTAAACATTGATGCCAATTGGACTAATGCAAACATCGACAACATGCTCTCGGAGATAAATTGTACTTCATCAGGCTGTGGGGTTTGGCAACCACATTCACCATTTGTCACTGAAGCTGGTGAGCATCCTATGTCGGTATATGCAGATCAGGGCACTACATGTCTATCTCCTTATGTCCATCCGTATGAGGCAGACCCTTTTGATGCAGGCCCATCTCAGCCAGGCCCGTCTCAACCGGACCCTTATCAGCCAGGCCCTTCTTAGGTAGCCCAGTCAGAGCCAGGCAGTTCTTTGCGACCCCGAAGACGAAGGCAACCTGATCGTCAAGCGCGTCATTTGCCATGGCCACCACCGTCTTAGTTTTAGTCGCTATTAGTGTTTTCTATTTTTTATGTTGTTTTGTAATTGATTGTATTTCATAACTCACACTTATTTGTAACATTTATGTTAACCATGCTTCGTCTAACTATTATTTAACGATGTTAACCCGCAAACACTAACAATTACAGATGCCGTTAACAACATGAATTCATAATAGACACGACTTAAATCACAAAACGAAGGGGAAAACACATTTTTAATTAGAAGGATAATTAAAAACAACATCTTTGGCGTACATGTCTTATTCCATCTGGATTTATGGTTTGTTAAAAATAGCTAAAATCTCAATTGGACAAAGACGCTTCCAGTAGTTGGATTCCGCTAGCATCTTGAACACGTCTTCATCGCTTAGCAACTCTTTTATGTCATACTCGATTGTGGTGTCTGAATATTGTGCATGTACTGGATGAAGAAAAAACAATTTTCTTACCACCTGTGACATGTGAATTCCATTAGGGGGAACCCCAACAGGCGCAACTTGCTTGATGACGGCCTTTAGTGTTTCAATGGTGCATCCAGAAGGAATTTCAAATCGGATTGGGTTTGTCCCAGTAAATGAATAACCCACAAAACCGGCTCTTCGTGGTATGTTCCAACTTCCGTTATAATATAGCATTGCATCATGTATGGGGACGATGGTGGACTGAAGTAGGTTGATTATACCATCGGGTGTTCTGTTTATGGTGCATAATATTTCTATAGGATCAGCACTCGACATTTGGTCGTGACACCTTAACATTCTACAAACATCATCATCATTTGTGAGTGCGATAGAATGAAAAAAATAGTGCTGACCTGCGTGTAGGGATGGTTGTCGATAGTAGATGTTATCCACAAAATGTCATCGGTTAGTAGAAGGGTGTGGTGCATCCTACTCTTCAGCGTTTGAAACGAACACTCATTAGGAACTCACATTGGTATTGGAGTAGCATATTGAAAACAAACACCTATCTCGTTGTGCTTCATTTATCCATTTGGAAAAATGAATGCTAATTTGGAGTTACCAATGTTTTGACTATTGGTTTCTCCTAAGAATGCCATGGTATGCAAAATCAATTTTGCGGGGCGAGGTATGTTGTGTCCGAGCGTCTACCTTATATAGGGGTTAATCGCGCCCAAGTTGGGCGTGTCCAGTCACGCCTAAAGAATTCTTAGACGTGTTCAGTGAAGCCCTAGTTAGGCGTCTTCAATGACGCCCTAGTTAGGTGTGTTTAATCACGCCATTGTTAGGCGTCTTCAGTTAGGTGTGTTCAATTAACGTCGTATGTGTAACATAAATCATGATAAATAAAAAATAAGTAACAAATGGAAATTGATGTGCACCACAACCAAAACATTATCGTCATACCTGTAACACAACATTTTTATAAATCAAATACATTTAACATACCACTTATCAAGCAAACATAATAACAAAATCATGAAACACCACCCCGAGTAGGACAAGCTCTACGATTATGTCCAACTTGCTTGCACAGACCGCATTTAGGAACTCTCTGAAATGTTTCGACTTTGTCCATCTCGTTATGTATTCTAGTGGACCTTGGACGACCCTTTGCACGCAACATTGACTTGTCATGTATGATAACTGGATCTTCACTCGGGGGAATAGCAAGTTTATTATCAATTGGCTGTCAAGATAATGAATAAGCCTCAACCAACTTGGTTACTAGGAACACATCATCCACATATTGCAAAGGATTCTAACGGATATATAAGCAGCAGCTGCGGCGTGGCTATAGGGGTATTTGAAGGCCTTGAACTTCCCACACTGCAAAAACGCTCACTTAGGTTAACTGAATATGACCTCTCCCAGCCATCGTCCACCTCAAATGACGTTTGCTCAAGGTTATATGTGCGTACATTATGCCCTGTAGCAACGGTCTGATTATGCCTCAAAGCATCAACGATATTTTTACAGTGTCGTTGTGAATGCTGAAGCTGTGAAGTAGCCGCCTGACCCCTTCTCACAAAATATTCAACCAAACGATTGTATGTATTCAGACAAATTTGTTGTCATATGGCCATATCTTCTCCACTCGACATCATATGCACGACTCCACTTTTCCTTAGGAATGCTGTCAATCCATTCTGCAACCTCAGCACTGCTATCACAGAATCGTTCAAACACTATGTCAAATTCAGCCATACAGGGAGTATAACCTGCACAATTATAATACCATTAACATTAGTTGGGTAACACATTTTTTAATCTTACTAAATTACAAAACCTAGGATGAACGTACCCAAAGTCATGAGGGTCTTCTTCAATCTTGCACTTTTGAATCTTTGATTGAAATTATTGGCAATATGACGAAGGCAAAAAACGTGATGCGCAAAAGGTGGTTGCCAACCGGCATGATTCTGCACTGCAGATATAATGCTCCGGTGCCGATCTGAAATGAGGCATATATTTTGCATTTGGGTTACGTGGAAGCGAATGTTAGCAAGGAAATATTCCCAAGCTTCCAACGTCTCCCCCTCAACAATGGCAAATGCCAGTGGCAGACATTCATTATTCCCATCCTGAGTCATGGCAATAAGCAATTTTCCTTTATACTTGCCATATAAGTGAGTCCCATCAATTTGAATGATGGGTTTGCAAAATTTAAAAGCCTCGCAACACTGTCTAAAAGTCCAAAACATTCACTGAAACACATGCTTACCTCGGACCAGTTGATGTGCCACATAATAATCATTGGTTTGAATATCAAAAAAAGAACCTGGTGAAAAACAAAGCATGTAGTTGCACCACCTCGGCAAAAAGGCATAAGATTCTTCCCAATCTCCATAAATCATTGCCATTGCTCTCTGCTTCGCATACCATGCCTTATAATATGAAACTTTAAATCCATAGCTATTGGTGATCCTCTCCTGAACCAATGCATTTGACACGCCCGGTTCCTCCTTAACCATTCCTGAAAATTGTCACATTGACATTAACAACAAACCTTAACACAAATTAATATTTCTCATATAAAGAAAAAATTTTGAGTTCATACCTACTACAAGTGAAGCAATAATATCAACATCAAGTTGTCTGTGACCCTGTGTTATATGGTCATTCAGGCAGCTGTGTTTTCCACCCCATCTTGAAACCATCCATTTCTCACCATACATTGGTTTATACACCTTAACCCTTCAAGGGCAACCATCGTTGTGAGCAACACACTTCATGGCAAACCTGTCAGGCTTGCTCTCAACCATAAATGCTTCTTGATGCTCTCTCATCAGGTTCCGCTTAATTGCAATTTGTGCCTCCTTTTTGGATGGAAATTCCTGTTGAACAAACAAATCGTCCCCTATTTGCTAGGGACCTTGCACTGAACCCGAACCTGAAGCTGAACCGGTAAAAGATTCTTCTTCGCTTGGGTGATTCCAATCAATATATGTGTAATGTGGAATTCCGTCCCAAAAAGGAATAACCGCACCGCCTTTAAATACAAAACAATTGAATAAACATGGGTTTGCAAACTAAAATACTATAATACACAGATGAACAACTATTATATGATGAATAACTATTATATGACTTCATCATTCATTTAAGTCATGTAACATACCTTCAACATGTTGTTTTGATTGTGTCGGTCTAACATCCGGATGGTACCGCATTTCAGACAACCCCACGTCAGTGTGTTGTTGGAATGCAGTCGCATGCACATCATAATCTTCATCATTATCGGACGCACTGGCATTCTCCTGAAGAAGATGATCTTCCATCGCGATATTTTCATTATCGTCATCATCTTCATCGTCATCCATAACCCAAGTTGGGTCATGTGAATCTTCCTGAGACATGTTTGCACCTACAGCACCATATGATGATGCAATATGTGCAGAATTACAAGCGACTGACCTCTTTGGTAAAACAACATCCTCTACTGCAGTATAATCCACATACAACTCTAAAAAATTCTTCCTTGCCTGATTAAAAAATTCTTCAATCACCATTTCCAATTCTTCATCATCCTGTATTGGAAACCCTATGTATTGTTTATGCTGCCATATTCTTGCCGTCAACAAAGTGATACAAGTCTTGTCATCTAGACCTAATTTTGGACGTATCTTCTCATGCAAATCACCCAATGTTGCTTTTCGGTTGATTCGTGTCATCCTTTTCTCCCCTTCAAAGACAACACCTCTTCGCCCTTCAATTTTCCTTCCATTGAAAAATAACACAAGACGAACACACTCTGCATCACTTGAACTCATTTCCTGCCCTCAACAAAAACAACAACTTCAAATCTTAAGAAACAATAAAATAAGCTGAAGAACCTAAACCCTAATACACACGCCTGAAGCACACAAACACCCAAAACCCTAAATTATGAAACACAAACCCTAAACACTTGCCCCTATACCAAAAGCCATAACACAAGCACCATAAACCCTAAACAAAACAACCTAACCATTATTCCAAACCCCCTAAACCCTAAGCCATATATCCACACACCCTAAACCCTAACCCATGTGTCCACACACCTTAAACCCTAACCCACATATCCACACACCATAAACCCTAACCCACATATCCACACGCCATAAACCCTAACCCACATATCCACACACCCTAAACCCTGAACATTAACGCGCTAAATCCTAAAACTAAACCGAAATCCATAAACCCTACATCTTTAACCTAAACCCTAAACCGTAAACACTACACATTAAACCAACATACACATTAACGATTTCCTATGAACCTAACATCTATGTCGCTAACAAGTTTATATGGCCCTAACAATTTTCTAAGTAAAAAATATAACAAGTTTAAATAATATGCAAAATTGTTTAATCAACAACTTACTTCTTTGCAGTGCTTCACTTCACAAAATATCCAATCCCAAGCTCTAGATCCTGAAGCAGAACAACTTTTAAACAGAACATCAAATGGTAGGCATGTTCCTTCTGTGAAATGTTGGGGCTATATATAGGGAACAAGGGACCCAAACATGCATGGCTAGGACGTGTTTAAACACGCCTAGCCTGGGCGTGTTAGGGTACCCCAGATTCCCAATTTGTTTCTTGCTTGCACCATTTGTCAAATTTTTTTTATTAAATTATATTATTTTTAATTTTTTTGCCTAAAAATATTTGGCAAGATTATTGATAAATGTGAAAATACATATTTAATTATAAATATAAAGATATTTTAAATAAATTAGTGGGAACAAAAATGAAAAAGAAAAACTAATAGCCTTACAAACTAATTTTCATAAATCAATTAAACTACTACTCTATTGAGCATATATTAAAATAAACTTGTGTATCAACTAGTATCAAACAAGTTTAATGAGTCCACCTATGTGTGTTCGCTACATAGAACTGTATTAAGCAAATAGAAACATAAGGTCGAACCAATGACTTATTTCTACATTACTAGCAACTTGGACATCACAAACCATGATAATTATTAATCCGCGTTTCAGGGACCAGGGAGGGACACAAAGCTAGGAAAATTATTGGACCCAGATTTCCTATAGTCCAAAAAATACGCATTTACTAGTATATTCGTTACAGTGAAATGAGGGGCGAAATTATTGTAATTAAAAAGGAGTTGTTGAAGCTAAACTCCATGTCGGTGCCAATCATTGTAGGAGCCGTTTGATGTGCCTGTCTTGTTGCTAAAACAAAATACATGTTGTAAAAGAAGTAAGTGGAAGCCATGATCTCTAGGATTTTGAAATTAACCATGGATAGATGTGTATCTATGCTCAATGAAACCGACACGTGTGAACAAACATTAAGTAACCCGAAAAGTTTGGTGTGTGCAATAAATATATCCGACATATTTCCTTTTTTTCCCAACCAAGATTTGACCATTGAAAAACATAAGATTCTATTTCTTGCTGTTTATTACTATTGGTATTTCATGCAAGTCAAACACCACAATGATAATAATAATAGTCATAGATCTAAACAAAATCTGATGTCTAGATTCACAAGGCAGAAGGGAAGGAGAATATCTACCTGATTGACCATAAAAGCACAATTTTCCTCACCTGAGAATCAACCACAAAGGACACGAAATATGATCTCTTTGGCTTCGCCATATAACTATGCAGAAGCACAATGGTCGAAGGGCCTCCTTTAATTCTTCGTGAAGGAGACCATTGGCTCATTATTGTTATTTGTTATCTCAATATTCCACACAAATCTTCAATTCCGCATGAACTTCAAAGAAAAAAGGCTTCGTATTCAGTATGTTTAGGACATTCGTTAAGAAACTAGAATGAAAAAAAATATTTATTGTGAAAATCATAAAAAAACGTAAAAAGAAATTATGGACAACGCAATTTTACGAATCTCAATAAAAATATTTCTCTTTTTAATTAATCAATGTCTTATAAGTATTAATTACCATTTGCCTAAAAGAAAATATGTTTCTTGTCATTTGACTTTCTAGTTTTGCTAAGTCTTTTCTGTAAACCAGAATTGGAAATCCATGTCGGTAAGTTATCAAAAACTTTCTTTAGGTAACACCACGCAAGTAAAATAATAAACTTTTAGCTGAAGTTAGGTTTCATATTTAAATTTGATATATAGGAATTTTGTATAACTAAAATTTGAATATATGTGTATGTGGGGGATGGTTAATATATACTCATACTTTCTTTTTAATCGAAGTATGTTAGCTTCCTAACAGAAAATTTTTGGACAAATATACCAGCAAACTCTTTTTTGTTTAACATAAATCTTGAAGGGATATTATAGTAATTTAAGGTATATTTATTAAAAAAACATTTTCGTTAGACATGGCAACGGGGCGGGAGTGCGGGTATTGTATTCCCCGTCCCCGCCCCCGCCTTTAAAACCCATCCTCGCCCTCGCCCCCATTTTCCGTCAGGTTTTAAAACTCAAACCCATCTCTGCCCCCATTGGGGTTGGGTTTTCCTCGCCCTGCCCCGCCCCTATATATTGCTTAAAAAAATAAAAATAAAAAATAATGTGGTTTTTCTTTTGAAAAAAATCGAACAAAAAAGTTAATTAGGTAACAAAAAAAATTAATAATAAACCCACATTCAAAATATGAGATCATAATTTAAAAATTAAAAACAAAATCAATCAATTTAATTAAAATCATTATGGACCTACATATTTAATTTCTCCCAAAATATAATATCATTTAAATATATATTATCCCAAAATTAAAATAAAACACATCAAAGAGTAGAGGTCCACTACTGCAGCAACAAAGCTTCCAAAATGGAATTAATTCCCCCGTGGTCCATTCTTTAATGCCATATGAACTACATGTGCAGATGAAATTGCAATTCAAATTGGCCCCAAATGCAACTTGCTTAAGTTGAGGTTCTGATTTTTAATATAGCTCTACACTCTACACCTATTTCAGACACACCTATTAAATTTCTAAACAAAATGTTACAAGATCAGCCAAAATCAGAAAATCCACATCAGAAAGTTTCTCCAACATATCCTGGATCTAGCCTTTTAACCTTGCACTTCACAATTCCAAAACAGACTTCATTCCCACACCATTGCAAGACAACATTCATCATATTCAAACTAAAATATTTACAAAATTATGACAGGATTAGTAATCTATCATCTGAACATCCAGAGTGTGATGAAAGAAAAGCATCAAATCAACCAAATTATGAAGGCCTTTTACAAACAAACAAACATCACATATAACTTGACAAAAAGAAAACCAGCTACATACAAGGAGACACAGAATTATGAGTCTATCATTTGATCAACAAACAAATGAGTAACAACTAAGAACTGCAATTCACATGGAATAAATGATCATTCCTCCAAATTAGTAACACTAGCACCCACCATTTCACCTTCATAAAAGAAGAACAATTAGAACAAAAGATTATCTTATATAATATCGAAAACAAAAATTCAAAACATTATTTACCTTCAAAAAATGTTTGTTTGTTATTGAACTGCATAATAATTGCTTTTGCTAGCTCTCTCCTTGCACAATCTGCATTATAAATTCCCACACCCAAGTCTTTCTTTCCTTGCACGACCTTAGGTGCAAGAAATGTTTGGCCCTTTATCCCTCTCATAAAAATCTTGTACTGAACACAAATCCCATTATGTTGCCACAAATGCTTGGTTCCATTTTTTTATTTTCCACCAAGAAGTTTCTTACAATATTTGCATTCAGCCTTGTCTAAACCATTGACTTGTATTTTATGAAAATGTTGCCAAATCTTACTTTTCAGCCTATTAGTGGTAGTGGATACTCCTTGTGTCTCTGTCTCCACATTATTAACTTCATCTTCATGAGGTGGAGGAGTAGGATCAGACTCAATTGGATGAGTAGGAGTCTGATTGTTTGCTGAAGCTGAAGGAGTCTGATCATTTGACTGATTTGATGAAGGAATATGAGACATTCCTTTTGGTGAAACACTAACATGTTCCATTACTTTATTGAGAAGAAAAAAAAAATAGACACTAATGAGTATATAACAAACATAGCAAAGTCATAATTGTTTCTAGTAAAATAAAACAAGTATATAAAGGCTTATCTTCATAGAGTACAATACCACCTAAGTAACCAAACAATGAAGGTAAAGCAAGCAAGGGCCCATGGATTTGCAAGTTTATGTGTGAATTTTACAAATGCCTTGTTTTCATGCAGTTCAATAACATAAACAATCTTGATCTTATTTGTTGGGCACACCAACTTGTTCATGAAGGTCTTAAGTATATGTTCCAGGATAAAGGCCTTGTAACTGTATGTATCTATTTCTTTTGAAAATTTAAGATTTTGATGTTGTTTCATTCTTTTAATTAACTATTTTCTTGAGGTGGTTTTATCAAGTGAGAAGATCAATATATAGTGGCTTTAGTGAGAAATGGTCCTATTAACAGGGGTAGAGGAAACCCGCAAGAGGTGGCACAAGTGGTAAGCAAGCTTTAGATTAGCGTTTGAGGGATCTCTACAACAGACTGACAGAGTAGGAAACATTGGGAGGGGTAGTGTCAGTACTTTGAGCAAGGATTTGTCTCACATTGAAGGGTATGGGAAACGTAGATGAAAAAAATAGGGATAGTGGAAGACCTAAGAAAATAGCAGCTAGAAACTATTAAAGACTTTACTCTAAATAGTTCTCTTGAATTCTTGGGTTTCTAATAGGATAAATGCATTTAGGCAACTGCTCCTTGTGGGATAAAGTTTATTTGCTGTTATATCTAGCTTTGGGAAAAAAAAACTACATTCTTATTTGAGATTATAAGGTCAATAGAGGAATTCTTTTTGAATTTTACAGGTATGGTCTACACCTAATTACTGTTACCGTTGTGGAAATGTAGCTTCTATTCTTAGTTTCAATGAAAATATCATGAGTCACCCGAAGCTTATTTCACTTTTAAATATGTTCCTAGGATTATCTTGGTTACTACATCTGTCTCATGATTTAGTTAATGATTGATATCTATCTAAAAATCTAATTAACTAGTTTTAATAGAATTTTTCTTTTGATTGAATTTCTTTTATTCACCACAAAACTTGAATAAAACACTTTACTTAAATATAATTATGCTCAAATGATCATATCAACAATATAAATAATAATATCTCATTTCTTTTCTAATTTTGAAGGACTACTGACTGATCTCTTTTCTTTAGTTGAAAAGTTTGATTCTTTCTTATTTTCTTTCTTAATTTGCTAAATTTTAAGGAGTCACTTAAATTAGTGTCTATTTTCAACCTGCTATAATAGTTTTCTTATTACAATACCATCAATGAGACTACACAGTTCCTTCACTAAGTTAGTTGATGGGAGGTTGGTATAATTATTTGATTCCAAGTTAGAGTTTCTAAATATAGGTACGTGAAAAAGTTTGACTTTGAGTTGTATATAAGCATAATATAAAGTGTAGACACAGGTATATTGTCTTGTCCATCTTTTATATACCTTAATCATGGAATTAATGCAAAAAGGTATATACTTAAATTTATATACTTAAAAGCATGGACAATAACACATCAAATATAGCTTCTTGTCTTTCTTCTGCTCTGAATTTTCTAGTGTTGCTACATTTCAGTTCTTTTCTTATCTTAAAGCATTATGCTCTATTTTATATAAATAAAACTAAGTAGAATTTTGTTCCATTTAAGGTGCAACAACACACACTTATCCTAAAAAAATTGCCATGACATTAACCATGAACAATGAATAACTGCTACCACCACAAACTTGCAATGAACCATTACCGACTTTATCAGTGGAAAATGGTGAATTTTGGTGGCCAACAAAAAATCCAACATAAAAAATATAGAAGGTGGCATCGCAGGCAATGGCAAAAGCATGACGAGTAGAATAAAAAACATGTTTTATATAAACATAGCAAAAAACTGCAGAATTTTTTCTCCCAAATAAGACAACATATGTCAAGAACAATAAATTGATAGAAAATATCTTAAGTCTCATAATCACATATCATAAACTATTAACAAGCCTCATGACCATCAAGTTCAAGACTTCAAATAACAACAAAATAATGAGGAAAAAAATACACAATAAATGATAGAATGAGAAACATGTTGGAATTGGTGAGGAATTAGATAGGGGTACAAAATGAAAGCTAAAAAATAATCCTAGGTGATCAATTCTGTTCATGACTTTATCTTCTGTTCATGTTTTTTTCTTTCAAAAACTTAGTTATGTTTAATTCATTCATCACTTGTAATGCAAGAGTCCTTTTTTAGAGAAGATTCTAATGGCAATGATGAAATTGGTCATGATGAGCCTATAGATGTGCAAATAATCTTATCAAACACTGCCTCTGGAATTAAGAAAATGTTTCAGGCACATTATCACTGCTGGTCTTGAGTCTTGGGTGAATAATTTGATTAGTAGAGTTTAGTACTTCATTCAACCCATGGAAGACACAAGTCCACTTAGTAACCCAAAATTGGATAGAAAGAAATTGAAGATATTTTAGCATGTAGAATTTGGAGATCATTAAGGTACAGTGGCCACTACTTGAAAAATTGATAAATAAACCAATTAGAAAGATAAAAATTGGGTCAGCTTATCATCAACACTCAACAGAGAAGTCATCTATGAGAATATAAAAGATGTTTAGTGATAATATATCTAAATAAAAAAGCATATAATGGTTATGACTGGTGATTACATACCTGCACAAGATGGCCAATATAAAAGTGACTGCACGAACGAGATTATAAACTTGCTGACACCAAATCCAATGCCTCGAGGAATATGTTATGGAATAAACTTGCACTGTTTATATGAGTACACAAACATATATAAATATGGATAGTCTTGGTCTTTCTTTGATTAATTAGTAAACAATTTAGTAATATTCATGCATGTCCCAAAAAAAGTAATGCAAAGGGGTGATAATAGAAAGTTAAAATGAACCATACCCAAATAAGACACTAAAGAATGACATCAAAAGCATCCTCCATGTCAGCTTTGGCCTGCTCTTTCTGTTTTCAATATTAAAAAAGACAAAAGA
This sequence comes from Glycine tomentella, assembly GCA_007407185.1. Lineage (NCBI taxonomy): Eukaryota > Viridiplantae > Streptophyta > Magnoliopsida > Fabales > Fabaceae > Glycine > Glycine tomentella. Next base: position 686,793 of record PYAF01005853.1, on the reverse strand, counting down.
AAGCACCATTTATTACTTAGACATTAATTCTATTAGTTCAATAATCAATATTCTATTTGAAACTTCTTATTTTCAACTGTTGTTGCCTTGTGGGATGCAGAATTTTATGTTAAAGTTGATGATGATGTTCATGTGAATTTAGGTAAATAGAAAAAATATTCAGTGTTTACAATTAATAATGATAATATAATATGCAGAGAGTTATGGGAGAAGTAGCTATGATAACTTGAAGTGATGAATCTAAGTCACAGTTCTTACTTATGATTATATATGCATATGAATAACCTCATGAAAAAAAAAACTAATGAAAACTGAAACAGAAAACATACAAAAGGGGAAAACATGGAATCCTCAATTCTCTGAAACATACACAAAGCATAACAAAAAGACAACAAGCAAGTTAGAAGTTACAAGTTACAAGGCAAAAGCTACATATACAGATAGCACTACCATAAGTAACTATCGAATGTTGCCTTAGTTGCCTATGCAAACAAACACATGAACCTTGTTCTGCAAGCACAAGGAAAAAAAAAGAAGAAAAAATAAATACAAACACATCAATGTTGTTCTCCAATCTTCATTCACAAATCTACAAGTCCTCATTCCTAAAAGCCCCCACATCCAAATAACATAAAACACAAACCCTAAAACAAAGTTTGAAAATGAACACTTGATTTGAATCTCGAGGACTTGGACAAAGAATGAAATGCAAGTCACATGAGTCAATGACCCAAATCATTGTAGTATTGAAAATAAACGATGAAACCAACGACCCACAACAACAACATCACACAAGCACCAATCACAGGCCATTTTGACGAGTTCTGAGCAAACAACAAACAAATTGAGAAGAATTCACAAATAGGTTTCTATTGAATAGCAAGTTGCATAGGTAAACGAAGGAAAAAATTGAAAGGGAGACAAAAACATAGAATAATAACGATTGATTGAAGAAACTGACTTCGTATTTGTGTTCGTGCGTAAGATTTGGGGGAAAATAGGTGAAGAGTGCAGGGAAAATGAAGAGAGAGAGTGAGAGATTGGTGGGACAAGATTCGACGAGGAGTGCACAACAGTGTGGAGGAGCTTGATGGAGTGGGCTTGGTCGACGGCGGCGAGGAAGATGACTTTGGTAAGGAAAAACTTCTGGAGAGTGGAGAGAGTCGACTGTCGAGAGTGAGAAGTGAGGGTCAGAGGGTAAGGGTTAGGGTTTTAGTTTTTCTCCTTTATATATATAAGGGTATATTTGTAATTTACTAAGTCAGTTAATGGTGAGGACGGGGCAGATATCTTCAATACCAAACCCGCCCCCGAATTCATCTTGCGGGGAAAACCCGAACCCGAAAAATTCGGTTTTTCCCCATTAAAATCGGGACGGGTTCGGGCGAATACCCACGGGTTTGGGTCCCATTGCCATGCCTAATTTTCGTCTCTCCTCCCCTTTCACGATTTCACGTTGCTCTCTTCTCCAATATCTCATAAGTAAACGTCTCACATTATGGACAGTCTTTCCACCTCCTCAATTTCATGTTTTTGACTTTAGCTGAAGAGGAAGTAAAATTATTTGCCAATTCTATTACAATCCTAAAGTGACAAATGTTGCAGTAGCGTGCTGCAATTGATTAGTTTTTTTTTCCCTTTTTGTATAGATTGTGAGATAAATTAATTTCTTACTTGTATTTACCAAAATATGGAGGTATCGCATGTGAGGGTGGACGTGGTCAAGATAGGCTCTAGATCTTGTACGTCGGACAATGTCTTTTTGTTAGGAGGACAGGAAAGAGGACTTGGAAAACAAATGAATTTGATGCTCATGAAGAAAGTACACGAGTTAGTGGAGAATAAGTGAATGAAAATGGTGAGATGAAACTTGATACTTATAAGGGGGGGAGGAGCTGCAGGTCCTTGTTTGTCGGGGCTTATTGACAATCTGTTCCTTCTAGATAATTGAGGTTCTCATTTGTCGGGCTGTTATGATGAGTAACAACCCTTGTAGATAAGTACCAGCTTGTAGATAATAGCTAGTAGATAAGTTATGACTTATAGATAACTGCTTATAGATACTCTATAGCTTATCGATAATACAGTGTATTATAGATAATCCAGTTGATGGAGGTCCATGGCAAGCTAAAGGTCTAGAAGGAGAGCTTGAAGCACTTCCTTTGGTGAGCTTTAAAGGACTAATGACAAGAGCTAGAACCCAAGCACTTGAAGACCACATCCAAACTAACTTGGAAAAGCATGAAGAAGCACACCAACTTAAAGATAACAAGGGCTGGATTTTATTGTTTCAAGTTAAATTTAATTCCAATTAAATTTAACACCTGTTAGAAGCAAAAATAGTTGTAATAAAAAGGCTTTTTAGTGTATTTGTGTAAAGCTTTGTAAGTGCACTTGTGTGTGAATTATGGGCTGCACTTAGAGGCTGAAAACTACACCTTAAGCCTTAAAATACTGCACCATTTCATGAAATTAGGATAGCCAAGGTCACCCATCTTCGGGAAGCTTGCATTTAGGCTCCATTAGTTGCATTTCAAGGCTTCATTTTAATTTGCATTTCCCTTACATTTCCTTGTAATTTCATGGCCTATATATGGTTGCCCAAAAACTGTTGTAAACAACTTTGATTCATTGAATACAATTCTGAAAATTGTTGAGTTTTCTATTTGTTCTTGTGCAAGAACCTCTTGTTTCTTATCAATGGCTTTATGCTATTATGACGATTCTTCCTAAGCTTATTGGAAAGCTTTTCCATGGTGCCATTCTATCTTCATCCCTAACCTTTCTCCATCTTCCATTGCTGTCCATTAAAGCTTCCAACCCATGCAATTTGTGAAAGTGCCGAAGCCTATGTGTTCTTGAAGTTGCTTGAAGGTTGAGTTTCATTGCAAGGAAGATTTGGGAAAATTTAATGGCTGTGGGTGCATCCATACATCAAGTGGTATCTAGAGCCTAATCCTTGTGGAATTCTTCTTCAAGTTCAGTTCTTAAATGTTCTTCAAAGGTAAAAGTTCTGCAGCTATCAAAAATCTGAAAATCCATTTCAGTTCCTTGTAGTCTTGTTATTTTCATTTGATTCTTGGTTGTGTGGGCTTGGTAGTGATTCTGCCGCATAACCTTGTAGTTTCCTTCAAGTTGTGTTTGATTTCATGTCTTCTTGTTCTTCATATTCTTCACTAGTACTTGATAAATTTCTAGTTTTGATTCTTGTAATCTAGTGTTAGTAGTTGTTTTTGTGTTGTATGACCACTTGTTTTGATTCTAATCTCATGCATAAACTGAATTGAGTTGTTAGAATCAAATTTTACAATTGTTACACATCATATTTTTGTGATTCATCAATTTCTTAGAGGATTATTGAACATGTTCAAAAGAAAAACAAGCAAAGTGCAGCCCAAGTGTTTGTAAAATTGTGGCTGGAAAAATAATCAAAGTGCAGCCCAAAAAAAGTTGTGAGTTGTGGCTGGAAAAACACTCAAATTGCAGCCAAGAAGTTATTGAATTAGTGGCTGGAAAATTCAAAGCAAAAACAGAATTTAGAAGCAAAGAAAGTTGCAAAGGTTACAAGTTTAAAAATTATTTTGAACCACAAAACTAAATGAACTTGTATGACATGCAAACTTTGTGAAATTTGGCTTCTAGCATTTGAATTTACTTGGCATATCCTCTTTGTTCATGTTGGTACAACCAATATATCCTTGAGTTGTCTGATTAAATTCCAATTAGAGTTGTGCTTTTCTTAAATTTTTGCTTTTGTTGCTTGTCTCTTAAAAATTCCAAGATTTTGTCTTAGAGTTTTCTTGTTCTTTGGACTCTTGAGTCTAGTCTAGAATTGTTCCTATTTCACAATCATAAAGAAGCTTGATTGGATTGAGAGTGTTGCTTAAGAACTATAGAGAAGCTAGAGTGGAAAAGGCAAGAGAGAACATTAAAGAAAAAGCCTAGATAAAGAGTGCAAACACAAGTAAGAGTGGCAAACACTTAGAGAGTGGTGAGAATTTTCTTATATACTTGTGTTTTTGCTAACCCTTTGTTTTGAAGGATGAGTGCAAGTGGAGGAGAGGCTTTGTCACCTAGGACCTCTAGGTTGATGAAAGCCATGACAAAATAAATGGAAAACTTGTAAACTAAAATGGATGCAAAATTTGAGGAGTTACAAAGGAAGACTCAAAGAAGGAGTAGTCCAAATGGTAGTGTGGATGGAGAGGCTCATGGTAGTAGGAGGGTGAGTGAGTATGGTTCTTCTCATAGAGGAAATTATTATGATGAAAGGAGTGAGAGGGAGGAGAGGAGAGAAAATAATAGAAGAAACAATCATAGGAGGGAAAATATAGATGAGAGAGATTAGAGGCTTAGAAGAGAAGAGAGAGATGGGAGGAATGGAGGATTGAGTGGAGTGAAAATAAAAATTCCAAAATTCTATGGTGATAATAATCCCCGAAGTTTACTTTGAGTGAGAGATGAAAGTAGAACAAAATTTCCCGTGCCAACAATTTGATGAAGAAAAGAAAGTGATTCTAGCAACTCTAGAATTTGGTGGCTATGCTTTGATGTGGTGGAACCAAGTTCTAATGGACATAGAGAGGTTGAGGAGAGAAAGAATACATGGCTGGAATGACTTGAAGAGATTCTTGAGAGAAAGATTTGTTCCAACTTATTATGCAAGAGAAATCCATAACAAGCTCCAAAGACATTTCCAAGGCTACAAGAGTGTAGATGACTACTATAAAGAGATGAAATTGATGATGATGAGCACTGGAATTGTGAAGGTCCAAGAAGCAACCATGGTTGGGTTCCTTCATGGCTTGAATAGAGATATTCAAGATGTGATGGAGCTACATTCTTATGCAACAATTGAGGAGCTAGTCCACAAAGCTCAAAGGGTAGAGCAACAACTAAAGAGGAGAAAAGCTTCCTTTTCCAAGAGCAATGGGGTTGCAACTTCCAGCTGGAAGGACAAGCCTAAAAGGGAGGTTTCTCATGTGAAAAATAAAGAAGAAAAGGTGGAGAGCTCAAGCAAAAAAAATTGTGGATCCAACTCCAACAAGATCAAGCAATATCAAGTGTTTTAAGTGTCTTGGGAAGGGTCACATTGCTTCCCAATGTCCCAACAAAAGAACTATGATTTTGCTTGAGGATGGAGGCATAAAGAGTGAGTCTTCAAGTGGCTCAAATAGTTCTTCAAGTGAATAGGAAGAAGAACTCATACTAGTGGAGGTTGAGGAGGGTGATCTCTTGATGGTAAGGAGAATGTTGAGCAATTTTTGTGGAGAAAAAAAGGAGACTCAAAGAGAAAATATTTTTCACACAAGATGTTTAGTTGAAAAGAAAGTGTGCTCACTTATTATTGATGGGGGCAGTTGCACCAATGTGGCTAGTACAAGACTTGTGGAGAAATTACACTTGCCAACCACAAAACATCCAAGGCCATACAAACTACAATGACTTAGTGAAAGTGGAGAAGTGGTGGTAAATTCTCAAGTGCTCATTCCTTTTTCTATTAATGCTTATGATGATAATGTTCTTTGTGATATTGTACCTATGGAGGCTGGTCATATCCTTCTTGGTAGGCCACGACAATATGATAGAAAAGTGATACATAATGGCATCGAGACCACTTTTGAGTTTGATCACTTAGGCAAGAAATTATTTTGAGGCCTTTGACTCCTAGACAAGTGTGTGAGGATCAAGTGAGGATGAAAGAAAGAGAATTCAAGAGTTGAAAAAAATTCTGCACACAAAAAGGCAAAGAAAGTGAGCTACCAAAGAGAAAAACTAGTGAGAAGAAAAAGAAAGAGAAAGAAAATGAGAGCAAGAAAATTCATGAGATTAAAGAGAGTTTGTTCTTGAGTGAAAAGGAAATCAAGAGAGTGTTATTGGCACAACAACCTCTTTTTATATGCTTCCTAACTCTCTTTGTTTACATGTTGAGAAAGAAGGAGAAAAAATTCCCAAAGCTATGCAATTTGACATCATGGAGGGGCCAATTTCAAAAAGTGTGAAGAATAAGCTGTCTCATGCACCTATTCTTGCATTGCCTAATTTTAATGCTTCCTTTGAATTGGACTGTGATGCATCTAATGTAGGCATTGGGGGGGGGGTTGATTCAAGATAAACATCCTATTGCTTATTTTAGTGAGAAATTGAAGGTGCATGTTTAAACTATTCCACTTATGATAAAGGGTTGTATGCACTTGTGAGAGTATTGTAAACTTGGCAACATTATCTTTTACCTAAGAAATTTGTGTTCCATAGTGATCATGAGTTTCTTAAATATTTGAAAGTCAAGGCAAACTCAACAAGAGACATGCTAAGTGGTACATTGATCGAAGGTCGTACTCCGTCAAATTAATATTTATTTAATGTAGTACTAGGAAAGTGACTCCTAGGTCGTCTCTCAAGGATCAATTGTCGATGTTTAAGGGATTGAAAACGTGTTGGGGGGTTTTTGAAGGAATTTGGCAGAATATATAAAATTAAACAGAAATAATAATTAATTGCAATGATTAAAAACAAGT
>PYAF01005853.1:647830-676235 GCA_007407185.1 Glycine tomentella | reverse complement strand
AAAGCAGAAATCCTCTATCCTAGGGTTCAAGCCAAATCAGCCTACACTGGGCTGCTCTAAGACCACTCAAGGTCCATCAGGATGGAATACAATCCATCTGAGTCATTCTAGACTCACTACACATATATACATATATCCCAAGCTCTACTCATTTCCACAATTCAATTGTCATCCGAAAGGGGCTGAGATCCACTCAGAGCCCTGCTCTACTAGCCTCTCAGCTCAGAGCATCACAATCAAGACTCTAGCCTATCAGAGAACCATCAACAAGTGGCTCTACATAAGTCATACAGGCATATACAGAGCCAAGATTCAAAGTCATCATAATCAAGAACTGAAAGCTAATTCTTCATCTATTCTAGGCCCTGAACAACTTTCTCAACTGTACCCTGGGCTAATTCTAGCCCCAGCTCATATGGGTCACTATTCATAGGGACCCCCAGAATCAAAATTAAACGGTGAAATTTGAGGATCTTACCTCAGTGGCGACTCCAACATCCTCAGAACAGCTTCCTCTAGCTTCTATATCCTATTCACGCTGTGGGTCTGCTCCAAGCTCAAGCTCTCTGAGCTTTTCCTCTGAGGTTCCTCTTCTCACTCAAATTGGGGTTTTCAAGGAAATTGATGAAGGATTCAAGCTTTCCAATTGGTTCAATGAAGATTATAGGGCTCAGGAAAGTGTTTAGGCTAGTGGTTAAGGTCCCTAAAAGCTTGGGAGGTCATCAATGGAGGTTGGAGGCAAGAGGAAGAAGAAGAAGCTGATTTTCTCCCAATTTTCGCGTTTCTGCCCCTTTATACTCGGCCTGCCCGACCTCTGGCGCCACCAGCGCCAGCTCCGGCGCCACTGGCGACACTAAGTCGGTGAGGCTGGCGCTCTGAGCGCCACACCCGCGCCCCTGGTGCCGGTTTACAGAAACTGTGGCGCCCCGAGCGCCACTTCTGGCGCCTCCAACGCCAACTTCCAGGGAGTCCGGCGCCCTGAGCCCCACATCTGGCGCCTCCAGCGCCAGCTTCTAGAGATCATGGCGCTTCCAGCGCCGGCCTGGCGCCTTTGGCGCCACTTTCCAGTGGTTTGGCGCCATCAGCGCCAATCCTGGCGCCACCGGCGCCGCACCCTTAACAGGGTTTTTTGACCTGAATCCCCGCGCCGAAAATAAAGGTCCTTACACTGAGGGAGAAGAAGGACTTGGCTAGCAAGGTAGAGAGCACTGCTGTTGAGATGGATGAGCTTGCCAGAGTGGTTGCTGACCTTGAGGCCTGGTTGAAAGAGGCAAAATTAGGATGGAGGAGTCCGAGCTTAGGGCGTCAAAGTAGAAAGAGGCCAACAAGGAGCTTGGAGAGCAGCTGCTGGTGTACAAGAAAGAGTCTGTGGAGCAACATGAGAAGGTTTTTATAAGGCCGTCAGGTAGGTTGGGTTCTTCGCCAAGGAGACTTGGGTCTTTTTGACCCTTTTAAGGATGTGAAGGACGATGATCTACTTGATGAAGAGGAAATAACTATTGTGGAGGAGGATGTTGGCGAGGAGGAGGGTGATAGGGCCAGTGTTTAGGTCATTTTTTCTTTGTTTTTCTTTTTTATTGGACTTTGGCCGAAACGACTTTGTAATCCTGGCAATTATTCTTCTTCAATACATATGCTTTCCTTCGTTGATGAAATTTTCTCTATTGTATGTCTTGTATGTTGCCTTTTGTTTATGCAATGCTTTGTTGCTTGTGATAACAAGGATAGACCGCGTTGATGATAATGAGATCTTTGGTGGCGTAGGAAGCAAGGCCTTGATTGCTTTATATGAAATAAAAAGCTAGATGATGCTTCCTTCACTTTGCGAAGCTTCTCCCCTGCTGCTTCTGAGGATGTAGTTTGACTTTCACCTGGTTGAAGGTCTTGCCAACCAGTTTGGTGGTATCTCTTTTGGCCCTGTGGGACCTAGACCTTTGACTTGTTGTAGTTCCAAAGAAGTAGGCTAACCAAGGGTGTGCCTTGGGTTTTGTAGGAGTGCTTACCAAGGGCGGACCTTGGGTTTCTTGTATTCCTACAAAGATAGATTTTAGGAATATAAAAGTTTATCAAGGTTGGACCTTGCATACCTTGAGTTTCCGTGTAGGCGAAACCTAACAATGTGGAGGCTCACCAAGGGTGGACCTTGAGTTTGTTGAGCCTTAGACCAGGGACATGTTCGTCCTGGGTTTTGGCAAGGCTTACCAAAGGCATGCCTTGGGTTTGTTGGGCCCTTAGAGATAGACCAGGAACTCATCCATCTTGGGTTTTGGCAAGGCTTACCAAGGACGAACCTTGGGTTTGTCGAACCTTTGGAGATCGAGACTCACTAAGGGCGGACCTTGGGTTTTGTGAGTCTTTGGAGATCGACCAGGAACTCGTCAGTCCTGGGTTTTGGTGAGGTTCACTAAGGGAAGACCTTGGGTTTTGCGAACCTTTGGAGATCGACTAGGAACTCGTTCGTCCTGGGTTTTGGCGAGGTTCACCAAGGACGGACCTTGGGTTTGTCGAACCTTTGGAGATCGAGACTCACCAAGGGCAGACCTTAGGTTTGGCGAGCCTTTGGAGATCGACCAAGAACTCGTTCGTCCTGGGTTTTGGTGAGGTTCACCAAGGAAGAACCTTAGGTTTTGCGAACCTTTGGAAACTGAGACTCACCAAGGGCGGACCTTGGGTTTTGCAAACCTTTAGAGATTAAGACTCACCAAGGGTGGACCTTTTGTTGAGCCTTTGACCAGGAATATGTTGGTCTTGTGTTTTGGCGAGGCTTACCAAGGGTGAACCTTGGGTTTGTTGAGCCTTTGACCAAGAATATGTTCATTATGGTTTTGACTAAGCTTACCAAGGGTGGACCTTGGGTTTGACGAGCCTTGGACCAAGGAACTACTCATCGTGGGTTTTGGCGAGGCTCACCAAGGGCAAACCTTGGATTTAACAAGCCTTTGGACATTCGACCAGCGACGCGTCCATCTTGGGTTTTGTCGTGTTCCTGCAAACTTGTATCCCTGCAAAGATAAAGTTTAGGAATAGAAGAGCATGTCAAGTGTGGACTTCACACAGCTAAGATTTTCGCAAAGGCGAGACTTGGCAACAGAGGGGCTCACCAAGGGCGGACCTTGGGTTTGACGAGCTTTTGGAGATGCGACCAAGAACACGTTTGTCCTGGGTTTTGTCTACGCTCATTAAGGGCAGAGCTTGGGTTTGACAACAACTTTCTTATCGACGGTTCCCTAACTTCGATAGGGCTTATGGCATTTGTGCCATACGTGAGTCAAAAAGAAGTCTCGTTGGTTGCTGTTCTAGTTGAATAGTGATAGGCCCAAAGTATAATGGGGAGTTCCTCCTTCCATAGACTCTTGGACTTGTCAAGTTTTGTGCGTAGGGCCCTGAGGATAACTCTTTTTATTGCCTCCGCCTGACCATTGGCCTAGGGTTTTTTGATAGAAATCACGAGGTGCTTGACAACTAGCCTCAACAAGAAGTCTTCATAAGCCTGAGCTTTGAATTGAGTATCGTTGCCGGTGATGATGGCGTAAGGAAGGCCATATCTACATATGAGGTATTTCCAGGTGAACTTTTCCACCTTGTTGGCTAAGGTTTCTAGTAATGGCCTTGCCTCGATCCATTTGGTGAAATAGTCAATGACGACTAGTAGGAGTTTGACTGCTCCTAGGGATTTTGGTAGTGGTCCCAGTATGTCCATTCCCCACATGGCAAAAGGCCAAGGGGAGCTCAGGCTGTGGAGATTGTCAGGAGGGATGCATGGGATGTCTGCAAATTCTTGACATTGTTTGCATCTCCTGGTGAAGTCGAGGGTGTCAGCACTGAGTGTCAGTCAGTAGTATCCTGCACGCACTACTTTGGTAGCAAAGGAGCGTCCCCCGGTGTGGAGGTAGTAGATCCCTTCATGAAACTCTTGCATGCATAGTCTGCCTACTGTCTGTTCAGGCATTTGAGCAAGGGTACTATCAACCCTCTTTTGAATAGCTTATAGTTGGCCTTTGATTTCAGGCGTCGGGCTTCATTTTCGTCTGATGGCAATACCCCCAAAATTAGGAAATTCTTGTAGGGGGTCATCCAGTCTGGTTTCTCCTCTTCACATGCCATGACCTCCTGGGTGTCTATGGTGGGAGCTTGGAGTATTTCCTGAATGATAGTCTTGAGGTGCCTGATCTTTTTAGTGCTGGCCAGCTTGGAGAGAAGGTTTGCTCTAGTGTTGTTCTCCCTAGGTATGTGGTACATCTCAAAGTACTCAAAGCCATCAATGGAAGTGTTTGCAGTGTGATAGTACCAGAGGAGTATGGTCTCCTTAGTCTGATATCTTTTGGCAACATGTCCTTGGACCAGCTGCGAGTCGGTGTAGCATTTAGCTTTTTGGCTCTGATTTATTTTGCTAGCTTCAGGCCTGCAATGAATGCCTCATATTCATCTTGATTGTTTGAGGCTTCGAAGTTCAGCTTTAGAGCTTTCTCCAAAGTGACATTGCTAGGCCTTTCAAGGATATGTCTATCACACTTCCTTTCACGTTGGATGCTCTATATTCATAGAGATTCCACTAGTCTGGGGTGGTTTGGTTGCTGCCAGCGAACTCTGCTAGGAAACCTTCCGTGAACTGTATTTTCATGAGGCCATAAGGTTCGTACTGGAGATCAAACTTCGACAATTCTACCGACCATGCAACTATCCTCCCTGCTAGTTCAGGCTTTCGTAACATCTGTTTGATGGGGTAGTTCGTCTTAACTACCACTTGGTGACTTTGGAAGTATGGCCTGGGGTGTCGAGTTGAGGTAATAAGTGTCATTGCTATCTTTTCTATCATCTGATACCACTTCTCAGCGTCATGGAGGGTGCGGCTAGTAAAGTAGATGGGAAGATGATATTTCCCTTTCTCTTCAACAAGGGTTGGGATAATGGCTTCGTCAGCTATGGAAAGATAAAGGAGTAGTGGTGTTCCTGGTCTGGGTTGACTCAGGACGAGCGGCATGCCAATAGTTTTCTTGAAGGTCAAGAAATCTTACTCACAGGCTTCATCCCGTAGGAAGGGCTCAGTTTTCCTAAGCAATTTGTAGAATGGCTTTGCTTTTTCGACGAGCTTTGGGAGGAAATTGGATAGAGATTCTAGTCTGTCATTCAGCTTTTGGACCTCTACGACATTGGTAGGGTTGTGCATCTTTAGTATAGTTGTGCACTTGTCTGGATTGGCCTTTATTCCTCAGTGTGTGATCATGTAACCTAGGAACTTGCCTCCACCAACCCCGAAAGTACATTTTTTCTAGGTTGATGTGCATGTCGTATCTACAAAGTTCTTTGAAAATCTCCTCTAGGTCTGCCATGTGTTGGGCTATAATTTTAGGTTTGACGACCATGCCGTCAACATATACCTCGACATTTCATCAGATCTTTCACTTGAAGAACCAGTCCATCAGCCGTTGGTATGTGCCGCATGCGTTTATGATGGCATGACCATGTAGTAGAAATTGACATCTTTAGTGATGAATGTAGTTTTCTCTTCGTCCGGGGAGTGCATTTTGATCTGATTGTATCCTGAGTATGCATCAAGGAAACTTAGCACTTGGAACCTGGATGCGTCGTCGACTAGCCTGTCAATATTGGGCAAAGGGTATGCATCCGTGGGACACGCCCTATGGAGGTCAGTATAGTCGATGCACATTCGCCATTTGTCGTTGGCTTTTTTGACCATAACGACATTAGCGAGCTAGGTAGAGTACCTAACTTCTCTGATGAAGTTAGCTTTAAGTAGCTTGTCCACTGCTTCTTTGACTGCCTTGCCCCGCTCATTCCCCATCTTCCTCTTCTTCTGTTATACTGGCTTGGCTTGAGGCAGATGGTCAACTTGTGTAATATGATATTGGGGTGAATAGCTGACATGTCAGATGGCTACCAGGCGAATAGGTTCATGTTTTTGTGTAGGAAGTCAATTATGCGTCTATGCTTGTGGCTAGTGAGGTCCCTATTGAGTTGTGTACACTGCCTGGGTTTTAGTTTGAGTTGCAGCTTGACAAACTCTTCATAGGCTATGGGCCTTTGTCGACAATGTCTTCACGCGGATCCACATCGAATATGCCATCTTTGACCTATTGCGTAGATAGTTAGGGTTTGGATTGGAGACCTTTCTTCTATGCTCATGACATGACCGCTACCACCCATGGCGGGGTGAGGCCTGCCAGGCTTCCTAGTGGGAGGATAGGGTGCTACCTTCAAACTTTCAGCATAGCAGTGTCGTGCCTGCTTCTGGTCCGCCTTGACAATTACGATTTCCCTCATTAAGGTTGGAAAATTCATCTTGAGATGAGACGTGGAAACAATGGCTCCAAGCTCATTTAGCGTTTTCCTACTGATCAGAGTAAAATATGAGGCATGTGCATCAACAATCAAATACCTGACTGTGAAGCTCCTTGGAAGTTGGCCTTGATCGAAGGTGGTCATACGGTCTACATAGCCTTTGGTTTCTACTCTTTCCCCTGCAAAACTGAGGAGAGGTCCAGAGTTAGGATGGACTGTGTCGGATGAGACTTCGAAACTCTAGAATGTTCTCCAGTACAGGATGTCCGTGGATTTGCCTTGGTCAATGAGGACCTTGGACACCATGAAATTAGCGATCACGATGGCGACCACCATGGGATGGTCCTAGTTGACTGGGTTGACACCTTTGAAATCTCTATCGATGAAAGTGATGGGAGGGAGACGTCATGGTGATGGTACATCAACTTCAGTTGATGTTGATGTCCCAGATAGCGTGAAGATGTCTTTTTTGGGATTGGCTAGACAACCCTCCTTAGGAGAATCCTCTTGCGATGGTGTTGATTACACCTCAGATTTGTTGGATGGGTTCATTCTCCTGTTCTCGCATAGGTTAATGCTCACATGTTTGCTGGTAGTGCCTTTGTCTCCCTCTGTCTTCTGCTCTGTCTCCTCTTCTATCGACATCATGGTTTCTGTGATGGTCCACTTGGTGTCCCTTGGGTCTCACTCCTACGAGGTGACCATCAGGCCTCTTCACAAACTAGGCTAGATACCCAGCCTGTATGGGCTCTTCTATCTTGTTCTTCAGAGCCCAACAGTCTTCTGTATTATGAGCGTGACTGCTTTGGTATCTGCAGTGTTTGTGAAAACAATAGGAATACCCACAATAACCAAGAGGGGTTTAAACTTGGTATTTTAAAATTTATTTATAAAATCAGAGTCAAAGGATCTTAATCACTTTTAAACCAAAAATGCTTCTAATCAATCAAATCACTCAGCTCAAGAAATCAATTGCTCAAAACAAGACTTGCTGAGTAATGATAATAATTCCAAGAACAAATGAACAATATAACTAATAGAGATAAAGGAATAAAAAACAACACAAGAATTTATACTAGTTAACTTCTCAAGAGAAGCTACATCCAGTTTCTTCTAATCAACACTAGATTAGAGTTCTACTATTATAAATTTCAGTTCTTACAAGCTTTATACCAAACACTCTTTATCAACCCTAGATAAAGAATAGAAATCTAAAACCTTATTAGACTCCTAGTGATCAAGAACCAGAGAACACTATGTTCTTCCCTAGAGAACCCTACTCTAGCATAAGCTTCAAAGAACTCTTTACAATAGCATCAAATAATAAAAATGAATTTACAACCAGAGATAATGGAGAGAAACAACCTGATGATCCAATGAATATGAATGCATATGAGTTACCAATCATAGTTGAATTGCAGAAAAAGAATTTCAGAACATGCTCTTCAAAACTTCTTTGAAACCTCTTGCCCAAGAAATCATTCAATACCCATGAAGATTGAAGAGTGGGACAAGAACTTAGTTAACCCAGAAAATCACTTTCTAAATTTGAGAAGGCTTGTGTATATTCAGAAAATTCGAAGTATTCAAGTTAGTTTTTCCGACAAGCCTTTATCCTATTTATAACAGCTTTTTGTAATAGATTGTAATTGATTAGAACGCATCAAATAATCAATTACAATGACTTATGTAATCGATTAAATTGTCACTTAATCGATTAAAGTGTTCAAAGCTTCATCCTGGGTTTTACAACGAACAAAATAATCGATTAACCAGAGCTGTAATCGATTAAAGCAGTGGAGTTTATTTGTGAAGTAAGCTTGTGTAATCGATTACAATTTATGGTAATCGATTAAAGAAGTGAGACATGCCTTTTGTTTTTACTATGTAATCGATTACAAAAGTTATGTAATCAATTAATATGTTCTTCAAGGCTTTTCCAGATTTAAAAGCGAAGCAAATAATTGATTAAACCGATGTGTAATCGATTAAAGCAGTAGGATTACATTTTTCTAAAAATAGTACACATTTAATTCCTTTTAAAAATATGAATAACTTTGACACTTTAATGAAAACATTTAAGCATGTTAATGATTATGTGCATGCATGCAAGGATCAAAAGATTGGTCTCTCATACACTTCATTTGAATTACAATCTTCAAGGCATGTGAAAAGCTCAAAACTTTCTTCTAAATCACAATCTTCATCTTCTTGTTGCTCCCCCTATATCCAACAGTTTGCTCTTATCGAGCCTCGACCTAGGAGGAAGTAGAAGAGGTAGCTTTATTAGTACCTCTATGTTGAAGGCCTTCCTCTAGGATAGTGGTTCGATTGGTCGTCAGGGGTGTGTAGTGCTTATACCTGGGTCCCTTTAGGACATGCTGACATTTGTTTGACTTGTGTCGCTTGTCCGATTAATGGGAATCGGTCTTGATGCTTCCTTCTTGCTTGTCACGCTTTTTTCCAGCTTGTCGGATTCCTGAACCTCGACATCTCCTCTATCTGGATGTAATCCTTGGCTTATTCGAGTAACTCATCCATGCTTGAAGGTTTATTTTGCATAGGCTATCTGTGAACTAACCTGGTCGTAGGGCCAACAACATGGAATGCAATGCCACCTCTTGGTTGAAGTTTCAAATCTGGACGAAAATTCGTCCAAACCTTTACATGAACCTTCGAAGAGACACATCTGCCTATCAGAGACTGGCTTATGCGGCCGAGGCCATGCAGTGGGACCCTGCTGGTTGCGTACTGTGCATTAAAGCGTTCGACAAGAGCGTCGAGGCTGTCGATGGACCTTGGAGGGAGTCCGTCGTACCATGTCAATGCTGCCCCTTTGAGGGAAATTGGGAAGACGCGACACAAAATTGCATTGTCGTTGCTGTAGAGGTTTGCCTGGGTGAGGAATGCATCCAGATGTTCATTTGGATCGATGGTTCTGTCGTACCGCTCTAGGTTGAGTGATTTCCAACCTAAGGGTAGGTCGACTTCCATGATGCGGTCCTCAAAAGGGTGTCGACGAGTCGTATGCCTTTCTAGACAATATATGTGTAATAAGTTGAGGCCGTCTTGAGTTTGACGGTGTGTCGGGGGTGTGATTCCCCTTGAGTACGCTCGTTTGTTGTACGGGTCTAATGCACGTAGCCTTGGGTGCGTCTCATTGGAGCCTTCAGCTGATTGTCGTCAACCTTCATCTTTTGGAGTTCCTCCTCGTGACGTCGCTACATCTCCACTATACGGGTCTGGAGTTGTTGGAGGGTGTATGTATCTGTCATGTTTGTCAAGGGAGGAATGGAACCTTCAAGAGGAGTATCGCGTCTGAGGCTAGACCACGTACTGACCATTAGTGAAATAGTGAGGTCGCAGCGTTAGTTTTATTGCGGCCCCACGGTGGGGGCCAAATTACTTACCAAAATTTGGAGGTATCGGACGTCAGGGTAGACATGGCCAAGATAGTCTCTGGATCTCGTATGTCGAACAATGGGTTCTCTTTGTTAGGAGGACAAGAGGGGAGACCTGCAAAACAAAGGACTCCAATGCTCAAGTAAGTACGTGGAGTAGGAGCTAAGGATCCTTGTTTGTCAGTACTTATCGACAATCTGTTCCTTGTAGATAATTGAGGTCCTCGTTTGTCAAGGCTGTTATGGTGAGTAACAACCCTTACAGATAAGTATTAGCTTATAGATAAGTTGTGACTTATAGATAATTGCTTATAGATAATCTATAGCTTATAGATAATATGGTGCATTATAGATAGTCCAGTGCTTATAGATAATTAAGTATTTGTCGCTGGATAAAGGAGGTTGTAACATTATCAATAATATTCAAATATGGGGCATTAGAGATAACCTGTTTGGTCCAGTAAATGACGAGGTGTCCGTGCTCGTGTACCAAGACTGACATGTAGGGTTGACATACGTGCAAGAACGTCACGTTACTTTGCCACATGTATTTTGTAGACATTAGACAATACATTACTTTATCACATCATACAATCAAAATGGTGTGAACTTCTGAAGTTTTCATGGTAAAAAAAAAATTGAAGAATTGTGATTCATTTATAAGGGACTATTGGGATGTGACAATGAGGTAGTAGATTTTCTAACTTAGACAATGCAACAAATATGAGGGGAAGGAACTGCGTGATTCCAGTGATGATCGCTGGAATCATTTAAGTGATGGGAAGAAACAATGAAAATTTAATTTCACTCTCCTCTCCGATTCTCCCACGTATCCCGCTAAAGTCTCACGTTTCCTTCATCTTCTCTCACTAGAAACAGAAAAGCCTTTGTAATCCTATAGACCCGAGCGAAAAAAAATCATCTTCCCACCCATCAGTTCACCACCATCACATGCTGAAACAACAATTCCAAGAAGAAGAAAAAAATTCATTACAAATGATCAGATTAAAAAATTCCAATAATGCAAGTTTTATTGCTATTTGCTAATATACGACATGTTTTTTTAGAAAAAGATGAACTTGGAAGAAAGAATAATGAACACCCTGAAGCTTGAACATTGTAAGAGCCATTATTGAAAATTTGAATCATCAAATGTCTTATCCAACAATTGATTTGTGATTTATACTATTATTTTACTAAAAGGTGTAAATTATTCATTACAAATTGTCATTCTGTTACGGAAATTTTTAACCATTTTCTTTAGATTGAAATCACTCAATGGGGTTGATGCCGGAGTGTGGCATCATTCATGGTGGTGCAGTGGGAAAAGACGGTGTTGTTGATAGGTAAGAGAGGAGAGAGGATAAAGAAACGGAGAGAAAACAGTTTTATTGTTTTTTTTTTTTTAAACAAGTATTAAATTACCATTGGGTAAAACAAAAATGATAGTTGACCTTTTTGTCCAAAATATATATCATTACTAATGCACTCCAACTGCAACTGAAAAATATAAGTATATATATATATATATATATATATATATATATATATATATATAAAAGGACGTGCCAATAATATTGAGAAAAGGTACGGGAAGTGAAAATAATTAATGAGGAGAATTTTATCTTTTGTAGAACAACTATTTTTGTTCTGTTATCTCAACGTGAGAACTTTTTATTATGCAAAACTAATAGTTTTAACATTAAATTTCTCAAGAAAAAATTGGGGTTTCACTCCACTAATTGAGTTTCATTAAATAAAGTTTAAGCAGCTTATAAAATTCAAACACATTTCCGTGTGCAGTCGTCGCATTGCATTCAGCTGCAGTAAGCCTGTAAACTGCTGTAATTCTAAGACCAGAATATATATAGCATTGCAAAGAACAGTACAAATCATTTTGTTTCATTCCACATAATGATACTCAAAAGGCATGGCTAGCTATATATACACACACTGATAAAAAAAAGTAAAACAATACCAAAAAAAAAGAAGGTAAAAAACATGTGCTATCTTTACAGTACTACAATTATAAGACTGTAACTGAATGGGTCCAACTGATTGAACAATAAATAGACACTTGGCAAAGGGGCACCAAAGTAATGACAGGAATTCCATTCCTCAAAAGGGCTTCTGATAAAGGTAGGACGGAACCAACTTTACTGAAGGAGCACCATCCTAATTAAGATGCGTGGGGTTATGTTCATGAAAAAGAGTATTTTAATTAGTTTGACTGATTATTTATATACTAGATTATTAGATTCATATAGTAATATTTTCCAAAACAATATTTTTTATTTCTTTATATCATATCAATAATTTTACGTCACATTTTTTCTTTATTTACTTTTACATATGTTTTATACAAAATTCACATACACATGCAACAATCTTTTAATACACAGATAACAACATAACCATTTATTAAATGTTTTTTATTCTCTTATTATTATATCATATAACTTTTTATTCGGTATTGATATTTAAAACACACAACTTACAAAAATTCTATTAACATCTCTCATTTCTTTCTTTATTTTTTTTATCATATCACATAATTAATTATATTAATCATTTATACATTTTCGTTCAAAATTGAGCTTTCAAATAAAATTTTACTCCCAAACATATTTTTAGAATAACCAAATATAATTTCAAATTAATCTTACTCTCAAACATACTTTTGGAACACTCTCATTAAAAATCCAAACATACTCTTAGGCTTTGTTTGGTTGAGAGATTTTAGAGGGGAAGGGAGGGAAGGGAAAGGTTTAGATAGAGAGATATCCTTGTTTGAGAATTTTAATTTTTGAGAGAAAGAATTTGAGGATTTTTAAAACTGGTCTGAAATTCTCCAAAGCCTAAAAATTGTTGTTCTCCCTATTTGGGGGTTTTTAGAAGGAAAAGTAATAAAATTACTATCCTACCCCAGCCAGTGTTAATAAAATTACTATCTTACCTCAGCCAGTGTTAATAAAACACTAAAATACAAAACACTGAATAACAATACAAGGGCAAAATTATAAAAGTATCTTATTAACTCTCCATTTCCCTATCTTAATATATTTTTAACTCCCAAATAAGGAGGAATGAACTTCCCTCATTTTTCTCCCTTTCCTTTCCCTCCCTTCCCCTTGAATCTCTTTCCTTTTCTTCCCCTCCTAACTCCCTAATTATGACATTTGGATTTATTTGTCTTTTTTGCCCCCACTATTGAATGGATTTGACTCATCTGCCCCTACACGACGTTTCGTGTTTGTTAGCTGTGCAACCATGTCATTTCGTGGCTTCGACAGTTATATTTTTCTCTTTATCTTTCAAACTTCCTCTCCTCTGTTCATTATCTCTTGCCAGTATTTTCTGCTCATTTGTACGTTCTTTTCTTGGGAGCGTTCTCTGCATTTGCATGTTCTTTCCTCTCTTGTTCATCACCTTTCATCTCCAAACTCTTCAAGATCTCTCTCTCACCAGGTATCTTCATTACCATAAACTTCCTTTTTCCATTTATAATTTCCTTATAATTTCGTTTTTGCGTCCTCCTTTCCTTATTCTTGCATTTCTGTTTCTAGTTTGTCATCTTTATTCATTCTTGAACTTAAACTTTGATTACCCATGTTACTCTTTTCTATTAATTCTCCTTGCAACCCCTGTCGATTTCACTCACAATGATACTTTCCCTTGAGGAAGAGGCGGAATTACGCCAAATTGTTCCCCCCATGACTAGATATTGACTCTTTGGTATTCCCCTTACTGAAGAAGAAAAGGAAAAAGTTCAAAGGGAAAAAACCCAACTTCGCTCACATATAAGTGGGACATCGAAAATCAAAACATCGAAAACCAAAACTTCTGCGAGCAACCCTCCTTTACATGATAGTGAACATCAATTTAACAATAAATCTTCCTCTAATTTTTTTCTGTCTCCGCCTCTAAATCCTGAATTGCGAAACCCGCAATCCTCTATGAACAAATAAGTTCTATTGCAAAACCTTCCTTTGAAACCCGGTTCGATTCGTGCTTTGACTGTGTTGCTGAAAGTTCTTATCATTTAAATTTCGGGTTCGATTCCATGGCTGATTCAATACTTGGATCATGCCAACACAACTCGGTTCTTGTTCCCAAACCAAAACTTGAACCCCAGAATGAGGCGCTTGTGCAGAGAACGCCTCTTTCTTCTAATATAACTAGTCTGTCCGACATCATCCATACCCCGGATAGCTCTTTAATCCACTGTTCTACTCATACGACCACTATTTTCCTTTCAGGTATGCTTTACTGATTCTTATCTCTTTTACATAGGTATTTATGGATCCATCATCAGAACAAGTTGCGGACAGTCAATCTACCGGGTCACAATCTGGTTCTCCTGCTCCGACCCTAATTTCCAAATTCCCGTGGGTGACTCACGAAATACTGATCACCTGATTTGAACTAACCCCCGGGGACATTGCCGCTATTCCCCGTCGGCAACCAGGAGGGTTTTTCAATCTGTCCCCCCAATCCCAACGAGCCAATCTGCTCTTTCCGAGAGGGGAATGACCCTTCTTTTTTCTTTTTCTATAAAGACGTGGTTACCCGGATGGGAATCAGGTTTCCCTTATCCGATTTTCAAATGCAAGTCTTAAAGCATCTTCACGTAGCTCCTTCACAAATTCATCCAAATAGCTTGGGATTTATCAAATCTGTTGAGCATTTTTGTCATTATTTAAACGTCCCCAGTACTGTCCCCTTTTTTCTTTTACTATACTATACAAACTAATAGAACAGGTAAAGAGTCTCCAAACAAGAAAGGATTGACCTTTATCCAGGTCATAATGATCGTAAACTCTTTAACGTATACACCGGTTCCTTCAAAAATTTCAAAAATAAATATTTTAAAGTTGTTGCCGAGTCTGGCAAACAACCTTTTTTCCTTTGCTCTCCTGAGTCTTGGGACGTAGAGTGGAAATTTCCACTCTATTGGGACCCATACTCATCATGACCTTCCTCCCTCTTCCTATCGTTTCGAAGAAACGAGTTTATCAGTTTCTGATGCTAATTCAATAACTCGGATAAATGCATACACAACCAGCCTAGTGTCGCTTCGTTTATCCGTCAACTTCGTGCCGGGGTTTCCGCATTCTCGAGTATGAACATGTTTGCATTAATGTGTTGTCATATTTTTCCCCTTCTAACTGTTTACTTTTGTTTTGTAGTTTCTGACATAGAACAATAGCTAGCCTCCTCTACTTCGGACTCGAACGCCGAAGTTGTTGTCGCTGCCAAGCGCCACCGTGTGCCTTCAAACCCGGGTAAACAAACGATGACTAAGTCGGCAACCACTCGTGCCGTCGTTCCAACCCGACCTCCCCCCCAGCTTCCTTAACGTTTTAAACGCGGCGAAAAACAAAATGCGGAAGCACTCGAAGTGTCAGGTGGAGCCAACCTCTCGTGATAGCCCGACCCCCGAGAGTCAAACTGGCACCGTTGTGTCTGGTGCACCAAGCCCGTCACCTCCTCCACAACCGGCTTCAAGCATTGCTCCCTTTGTTGAATCCATGTTTCCAGCTGGATACCTTTGGGAGAAAGGTATTGATGAAGAGATTTTCCCCTCCCTCTGGGCTCCCAAGTGCTTTATAGATTTGGGCCAACTCTCAGATGTCGACCTTCAAGAGCTCCATACTATAGAACTAAATGCCTTCAAGAGCGCATCCCTAGTTCATAGAGTGGCCATCCTGAAGAGTCGATACAATAGAACAAATGACGAGCTTCAGGCAGCCCGAGAGGAAACCCAGAAGACCCACGAAGAACTGCTTGCAACTTTTGCTAAAGCAACTGCTGACGTAGAAGCTGTCCGAGCCAAGCTTCGTGCGGCGCAGGCCGATGCTACCGCCCTTTGTGCCGAGCTCCGCAGAGCGGAAGAAGAAGCTGAGAAGACTCGGTCTGCTTTGAACGCTACCCGAAATAGAAATGTGACTCTAACAAAAAATTTTGAAAATATAGATTCACAATTTTCTAAGTTGCGGAACACACTTGAGCAAACTGAGACAGAACTTAGGGCGGTCGAGGCAGATGCAGCTTGTGTGAGGGGGGAATTATCAACGGCGGTGGAATGGTCCTTTCTCAATAGCTTGGAGCAGATTCGTGTGTTAAATCCTGGGGTTGATCTGAACATTGCGGGGATGCACTTCAAGGCTCATGTTAGCAATGGAAAAATAATCCCCCCTCCTTCTCCTTCAACAATGCAGATGGAAGAAGATTGTGGGGAGGGAGAAGGTAACCCTGCTAACCAAGCTATGGACCAAGCCTAATCCTGGGATGCACAATGAATGAAGGGCTGGGATGCCGGTTTTATCTTGTAATGTTATTTTATTTGTTGGGGCTTTTGGTCCCCGTTCAATTTCCTCGCAAACATTCCCGAGCTCGTTCTCAGTTTATTTTGAATTACGCTTGAAAACAATTGCAAACTGTTGTTCATGATGTTTACTAAAACTGAATCCATAGTATATTGGATTTTATCGTATGATTTTGTCAATCAAAAATATTTCGCACGACTTGTATTAATATTCATCTGGTGTTTACGTCCAGATATTTTATTTAGACAATAATTGTCTTTATCACTTGTTTCGGGCTGTCACCCTGGAATTTAATCTTGACATAGATCAACTTGCTACATATAAAAAATATTGATTTCTTAACCAAATATCTCTATATTTCAACCTGATCAGGGTTTGCATAGCATATTTCTCTTGTGCCTCGATAATAATTTTGATGCATCATACACACGGAAGTTTTTACTAAATTAGTATATCGTCCCTGCAACAGAAAATCACAACCTTGTGACAATACAATAAAGATAACAACGCTTTATTCATAAACTGTTGTAACACGATTCATGATCTCAATGAAAGAGATACAACATGATATCTGGGTTATGAACTTATCACACGCTGGCTCATGGCCTCAATAAAAGAGAAACAACGTGATCTCTGAGCTACAAGTTATAGATTCAATAATATTTTGCTGAAATCACAGCTTGAATAAAGTAACAACTCGTAACGAATCATTTGAAGCTGGATTTAACTGTAATATACTTTGAGTTTATCAGCGTTCCAAGTTAGTTTACAAGTTTTCCCTCAAGGGTTTCCAACATATAGGTTCCCTGACCGAGTTTCTCTAGAACTCGGTAGGGTCCTTCCCAATTGGCAGCTAGCTTTCCATCTTTGGCATTTTTTTTGCCAATATCTACTCGTCGAAGCACTAAGTTCCCCTTGTTGAAAGTTCGAAGCTTTACCCTTTTGTTGTATTTGGCAGCAATCAGTTGTTTTGCCGCTAAGTCCTGGCAATGTTCACTGACCCGGACTTCATCCACCAAATTCAACTCGACCGCCAAGGCTTCGCTATTCCAGTCTTCACCTTCCTGCAAAACCTTTTTCCTGCGGCAAGATGGTTAGCCGATTTCGACTGGAATCATAGCCTCACAGCCATACGTCATTCTAAATGGGGTTTCTTTAATAGATGTTTGGACAATAGTCCTGTAACCCCATAGAACATAATATAATTGTTCTACTCAACTGGACTAGGCTTCGTGCATCCGCTTTTTTAATTCGTCAACAATCACTTTATTTGCAGTTTCGGCCTACCCGTTAGACTGCGGGTGCTCCATAGAAGCGAAGTGGTGCTTGATATGGAACCCGACCATCATTCTTGAAACCGTTTATCAGTGAACTGCGTCCCATTATCTGTTACAATTTCACCCGGGATTCCAAACCTGGAAATGATGTTTCGTTCAAAGAATCTTTGTACTCGAGCCGACGTGATGGTGGCAAGAGGTTCCGCTTCAATCCACTTTGTGAAATAATCGACTGCCACTACCAACCATTTCAATTGGTCTTCTGCAGCCTTGAATGATCCTAACAGATCCATCCCCCATTTAAAAAATGGCCATGGGGCCGAAATAGACTGCAACTGGCTAGGGGGAGACCATAGCAACTTGGCGTGCATCTGGCAACTTTCACATTCTTTTACATGCCTTGCAGAATCAGCTTCCATGGTTGGCCAATAATATCCGGCTCGAAGGGCCTTTCTTGCTAACGCCTTAACTCCCATGTGTTGGTCGTTGATGCCTTCATGTATCTTGGTCAACACGTACTTAACTCTATCCGGGTTTAAACAAACCAGCATTGGGGTGTTCAATCCTCTGTGGTACAATTCATCCTCTATAATAGTGTACATGGCTGCATCACGTACCAACCTTCTGGCCTCCACTGCGTCATCTGGCAAGATACCCCTTTCCAAGTAGTCAATCATAGGACTCCTCCAATCCTCAACTACCAACATTATCATGACACAAGTTGGTCTGGAAATTTCCTTCTAAATGACCATCCTATGATTACCCAGACTCTTGGTACTTGCCAGTTTCGATAGAATGTCGACCCTTGAATTCTCTTCTCGGGGTATATGGCTTACAATGGCTTCGTCAAAATCAACGATAATTTCTTTGACCTTGTTAAGATATTTAGCCAATAAAGGCCCCTTCACATGATACCGCCCTTCAATCTGAGCTGTAACCAGTTGGGAATCAGTGAACAACTTTATTTTCTTCGCACCTTGTTCCTTCGCCTGACACAACCTGGCTATCAATCCTTCATACTCAGCCTGGTTATTTGATGTCTGGAAATTTAATTGAAGAGATTGTTCGATAGCCACCCCTTCCGGGTTTCCAATTATAATCCCGACGCTGCTTCCTTTCATGTTAGACGATCCATCGACGTATAATTTCCAAACATCTTCTGAATCACCACCAACTAGGGTTAATTCCATGACGAAATCCGCCAAAGCTTGAGATTTAATTGCATGCCGGGTGTAATATCCTGAATTTTAAGCATGAATTTGAGCCTGGTGATTAGAGATATAATCATGTATAAGTTCCCTAAGAGAGGAGAGCTTGAGAAAAGCAAGAAGCAGTCTCGAACAACTGGCGCGACCCGCGTGGATCTGGCGCGACCAGCGTGGATGGTTCGAACTTGTGGCACGGTAAACGAGGTTGTGGCGCGGTCCGTGCGGGAGCCCAAATCTGGGCTGTGGATTCGAATGGATGGCGCGATTTGCGTGGGCATGGCGCTAACTATGTGTGATGTTCGAGTAGATGGCGCGATCCGCGCGAGACCCTCAGATCAGTTTTATAAGGCTCATTTTAGGACGCGAAAAAAGGGAGAGAGAAAGGCTTCTTCTTCTTCCTTTTGCCCTAGACCTCCATTGTTGACCATCCCAAGCTTCCTTGAGCCATAGACCTTGACTAAAACACATTCCTTTGGCTTTTGATTATGAGAGAAACACATTGGAAGCTTGAATCACTCATCCTTTCTCATTAAAAACCCCTTTTGAGTGAGATTTTGGAATCCCCAAGGAAAAGCTCAGAGAACTTGAGAGTGGCTGAGACCCATTGCGTGGGAAGGACACCAGAGCTCGAGGAGGTGGTCCTAGGGTCTTCCTTAACGTCGTTAAGGTAAGAAACTCAAGTTTCTCCGTTTGATTTTGAGTTTGGGGGTTTGCATGAACAGTGACCCATATGTGATGGGGTTGGAATTAGCCCAGGGTCCTCTAGAGGATTATGTTCAGGGGGTTATTGTGATGATGTTAGAGCCTTCAGAAATCATTATTGATGAAGTTTGTTTTTGGCTCGGAACTATGCATGTATAGAGAAAGGGCTGAGTGCATGGTTATGTTGAACCCTAGAGTAGATGACAAAGTGCTCTTGGGATGGTATAAATGTTGTCTATGAGCTGATATGGGTTACATTATTGAGCTTGGATTTGGTAAGGCTAAGGCATGGATGTGCTTTGTGTTAGCCTGAGCAGAGTCTTAGGAGAGACTCTGGGGCCTTGGTTAGGCCGAGAGGGATCCTAGTGAGGGTCTGAGAATCACTGGTGAAGTGAATTGTCATGTGTTTTGTAGAAATGGATTGTAGTTCCTTTCGTTCTAACGGCTTAGGACCATTGTTGACACGTTATGTGTTTGCTTGTGTAGGACGTGAGCTTAATATCGCGGGTGGTGGTAGCCACGGTACCGGGGAAGCCGGTGTTTTGCTTAAAGCAGGTAAGTCTTGGTCCTTGATCGTATGTCCTTTGCTGTGTTCCACCATGCTCCAAATGGAGGAATGGTTTTGATGTGATTTATTGTGTGTATGTAGAACATGAATGTAAATGTGAATTGAACCCTTTGATGAGGGAATGATATGTATTGAATGTATATGCTTGAGATGTAAGTTGAACCCTTTGATGAGGGAATGATATGTATTAAATGTTTATGCTTGAGATGTAAGCTGAACCCTTTGATGAGGGAATGATATGTATGGTATGTATTGGCTTGGTACGCTTGAGATGCAAGCTGGACCCTTTGATGAGGGAATAATATGTATTGAATGCATATGCTTGTGATGCTTGTGATGAAATTCGAATCCCGTGATATGAGATTGATTGATATGATTATGAGCTATTCAGCCTGTGATAGGCGTGATTGATTATTAGACCGAATGTGAATTCTAGAATTGAATGGATATAATCCTATGGTAGTAGGATAGACGACTTGAGATTGAGTAAGACCTGCAGTGAGATGTTCCTGTGATATAGACGTAGCCTCCCGAACTGAGATGTTCCTATATGCACAGATGTAGCCTCCTAAAGCAATTGTGTTGAGATAGGTTACGAGATGTTCCTGTGATATAGATGTAGCCTCTTGAACAGAGATGTTCCCATATACATAGATGTAGCCTCGTTAGAAGGAGATGTGCCTTTTATACATAGATGTAGCCTTTTGATTGAGATGTTCCTATATATATACAGATGAAGCCTCCGCTAGACACATGAGATGTTCCTGTTATATAGATGTAGCCTCTTAAAGTGGAGATGTCCCTATATATACAGATGTAGCCTCATGTAGATGATTGAATCCTGACATGAGATGTTCCTAGTATATAGATGTAGCCTCCTGAGATGAGATGTTCCTATATATCTAGATGTAGCCTCTGCAGGATAGGGTTGGATGTGATGAATGGCGGTATGCCATGAGTATAGCCTGATTGTGGCCAGGTAGTGATTTATGCTATGAACGATTGTAGGCCGTGTTTGAGGCACCTGGTTGTGGCCAGGTGAATGAGAATTGAGATTTCTGAGGATTGATGGTATGGTTGAGATTCCAGTGTTGAATCTGAGAATGAATGTCTTGGATATACTATTTCTATGTTTATGATTGGAAGTGAACCAGGGGAAGGAAATACCTTCAAGGGCCTGAGTTTATTGGGATTTTTATATCTCACCCCTTGTGTGGGGCTTATGTTTTGCAGGTGAATCCTCAGGAGGAGCAGACAGATCCCAAGGCAAGAAGCCTATGCAGGGATAGCTGTGACTTGTAAACCTTAGGCTAGATGATATGAGCAGATGGCTCTGATGTTTTGTATTGTGCCTTTGGTTTTATTTTGTACCCAATGAGGAGTTGTATGTACAGTTTTGTACTCAGACACACAGAAACTTGATGTATATTCACCATGATATATGTACAGTGTATATGATGATGGCATTTGTTGATGCCCTTTTCCTTTATTGTATGCTTCCAACTGCTTAACTCTGATGATTATTGTTATTGATAGTAATTAAGGCTGGGTAATGACCCCGGTTGTAGCTGGGGCGTTGCATTATGGTATCAGAGCAGTTTTGGCAGGGAAGCATTGTACATATGGTGAATTGTGTGTCTTGTGTGTTTGTTCTGAATGCTCATTATGGTTGTTGCATGTGTAACTGTGAGAGTGAGCCTGATCAACTCACCCTTTTATGTGATATGTGCAGTACGATGGTGAGAACCCGGAACAACGGGGGTGAGGCGGGTGCAGATGAACACCCTGACCCAGTGGCAGTCGCCTTGGCCGCTATGCAACAGGAGGTAGCTGCAAGCAGGCAGGCTAATGAGGCCTTGATGAAGGCCAATGAGGAATTGATGGCTGAGTTGAGATCTCAGCGTAGAGAGGATAGAGCACCTTCTCCACATCCTGTACCTGAGGGCGAGGGTAGTCGCCAGATAGGTGGAGCTAGCCAGCTCGGAGGAGGACCTTCGCAGTCACTCTTGGAGGAGGAGACTGTGGCTAGAGGGAGAATGCTTACAGCTTTTCGTAAGCATGATCCTCCAGTGTTTCATGGGGATTATGATCCCGTGGTGGCGGCCCAGTGGTTGCAGGCATTAGAGAAGATATTCACAGTGATGGAGTGTTCAGACCATCACAGACTCCTGTATGCCACTTACATATTACATGGAGATGCCCATGAGTGGTGGGTCACCACAGCTGAGCTGATGAGAAGCTAGGGAGAGGCTATCACCTAGCGGGCTTTTGAAGCCAAGTTCCTGGACAGATATTTTTCCCGAGATGCCAGAGAGCAGATGCAGGCAGAGTTTGAGACCCTTGTCCAGGGGCAGATGTCTGTTGACCAGTATTTGGCTAAGTTCAATGAATTAGCCAAATATGCTCATTTCAGGAGGGAGTTGCCTGATAATGAGATTCTTGCAGCTAAGTTCCAGAGGGGACTTAGAGAGGATATTGAGGAGAGGATCGCCGACAGTGGGTCCTGAGATCTGGGGAGTCTGGTCAGACAGTGTAGACAGGTGGAGGATATGATCAGGAGGCGACGTGGCAGCCATCCTATTCCTCCTAGTAGACCTGATGTGAGGAGATCCGGTGGTACAGACCCAGCCAGGAGGGGCAAGGGCAGAGATCTGAGAGTCTCTTCCTCTTCAGACAGATTCAAGAGGAGCCAGAGAGATAGACCACCGAGACCAGGCCCAGGTCCGAGATGTGCTACATGTGGGAAGACCCACTGGGGTGCGTGCTCTACTGGTATGTTGGTGTGCTTCAGATGTGGCAAGCCTGGCCACTTTGCTAGACAGTGTTCCCAGGCCAGAGATAGGGCCATGGCTGCACCTGTGATTTCAGCAGCACCCACCACAGGCCGGATTTATACAGTTGATGCGAGGGAGGCAGCTAGAGCTCCAGATTTGATTAGAGGCACGATTTTGATTGGCTTGTGTGATGTTAGAGTATTGTTTGATTCTGGAGCCACCCACTCGTTCATCAGTGATCACACTGCTCTAGGACTGGACTTGCCTATGTCCAGGCTTCCTTCTTCCATGGAGGTGACCACAGCCTCTAGAGAGCAGTGTAGAGTGGAGATGTGTTGTAGAGATGTGCACTTTCTGTATGATGGTAGAGAGTATAGTGTGGATCTGTATTGTTTGAGCATGCCTACCCTTGAGATTATTTTGGGTATGGATTGGTTAACCAGATATGGGGTCATGTTGGATTGTTGCCACAAGAGAGTGGTTGTGCCTTTAGATGCTGTTAGCCAGAGTCCAGTGACATTCCTCTCAGTGTTACAAGTCAGTAAAGAGTTGAGAGGAGGTGCTCAAGGTTATCTATTGTTGAGTACAGCAGTGGAGAGACAGGGAGCAGATATGTCTGAGATTCCGGTGGTAAGCGAGTTTGTGGATGTGTTTCCTGAGGAGATTACATAGCTTCCACCGGATAGGGGGATAGAGTTCTCCATTGATTTGGTTCCAGGTGTGGGACCTATATCCATAGCCCCATATCGCATGTCTCCTTTAGAGTTAAAGGAGTTGAAGGCACAGATTGAGGACTTGTTGTCCAAAGAGTTTATTAGACCGAGTGTGTCACCGTGGGGAGCACCGGTCGTCTTTGTGAAGAAGAAGGATGGAAGTATGAGGCTTTGTGTTGATTACAGGCAGTTGAATAAGGTTACTATTAAGAATAAGTACCCTCTGCCTCGTATTGATGACTTGTTAGATCAGTTGAGGGGAGCCTGTGTGTTCTCCAAGATAGACCTGAGATCCGGATACCATCAGATTCGGATTAAGCCCGGTGATGTACCGAAGACAGCATTCAGGTCGAGGTATGGTCACTACGAGTTTCAGGTCATTCGTTTTGGATTGACAAATGCCCCGGCAGTGTTCATGGACTATATGAACAGGATTTTCAGACCATACCTGGATCAGTTTGTGGTGGTGTTTATAGATGACATACTCATCTACTCCAGGAGTCAGGAAAAGCATTTTGAGCACCTCAGGACTGTTTTGCAGATTCTGAGAGACCATCAGCTGTATGCTAAGTTATCTAAGTGTGAGTTTTGGCTTTCAGAGGTGAAATTCTTAGGCCATGTGATTTCTGCAGCTGGTGTAGCAGTGGATCCTAGTAAAGTGGATGCTGTGATGACTTGGGAGAGGCCCAAAAATGTTTCAGAGGTCCGTAGTTTCCTTGGTCTAGCAGGATACTACAGGAGGTTCATTCAGGGGTTTTCACAGATGGTATTACCCTTGACTCATCTTACTAGAAAGGGTAATCCATTTGTATGGACCCATGAATGTGAGGAGTGTTTTCGGAAATTGAAAGAAAAGTTGACTACAGCTCTAGTGTTGATTCTTCCTGACCCGGAAGTACGTTTTGAGGTATATTGTGACGCTTCCAAGCGGGGTCTTGGTTGTGTACTGATGCAAGAGAAGCGGGTTGTTGCCCTATGCTTCCAAGACAGTTGAAGCCACATGAGGAGAATTACCCTACTCATGATTTAGAGCTGGCGGCTATTGTCTTTGCTCTAAAGGTATGGAGGCACTATTTGTATGGTGCTCAGCTGGTAGTATTCAGTGATCACAAGAGTCTTAAGTATCTCTTTGACCAGAAAGAACTGAATATGAGACAGAGGCGATGGATGGAATTCCTCAAAGATTATGAATTTGAGTTGAGGTACCATCCAGGTAAGGCGAATGTTGTTGCAGACGCCTTGAGCAGGAAGCATGTGACTGTTGCCTGCATGATGATCTCTGACTGTGAGTTGATTGAGCAGTTCAGAGATATGCACCTGAATGTGACTGAGGGTGCCAGTGGTCTTGAGCTGAGTATGACCAAAGTTGGTAATGAGTTGATATAGAGGATCCGAGAGGCTCAGAAACAGGATAATTCTGTGATGAACCTATCGGGCCAGCAAGATTTTAGCTGGGAGCCTGATGATTTGATGATGTACCAGGATCGGATTGTGGTGCCTAAGGGCGAGTTGGTTGATGCAGTTCTGACTGAGGCTCATAAGAGCCAGTTCAGTATTCACCCAGGTGCTACCAAGATGTATCAGGACCTCAGAAGGAGGTTTTGGTGGCCAGGGATGAAGAGAGACATAGCCGAGTATGTGTCCAGATGTTTAATATGTCAGAAGGTAAAGATTGAGCATCAGAGACCGTCAGGTTTGCTTCAGCCATTACAAATCCCTAAATGGAAATGGGATAGTATTTCCATGGATTTTGTAGTTGGGCTGCCGAGGACCCAGACGGAATGTGATTCCATTAGGTGGTTGTTGATAGACTGACCAAGTCTGCTCACTTCTTGCCTGTGAGGTCTGACTACACTGCAGAGAAGTTGACTCGGTTGTATGTCCGAGAGATTGTCAGACTGCATGGGGTTCCTGAGAATATTGTGAGTGATAGAGATCCTAAGTTCACCTCCAGGTTTTGGGGTGCACTTCAGGAAGCATTTGGAACCCAGTTGAGGCTCAGCACAGCTTATCATCCTCAGACAGATGGTCAGACTGAGAGGACCATCTAGACGTTAGAGGATATGTTGAGAGCCTGTGCTTTGGAGCAGGGTGTCAGTTGGGATAGATACCTACCTCTTGTGGAATTCTCTTATAATAACAGTTATCATGTGAGCTTGGGCATGGCTCCATATGAGGCCTTGTATGGTCGGAGGTGTAGAACTCCTGTTTGTTGGTCTGAAGTAGGTGAGAGACAGTTGTTGGGACCTGATATGGTTCAGGAGACTTCTGAGCAGGTCAGATTGATCAGAGATAAGCTATTGAGAGCTCAGAGTCGATAGAAGAGTTTCTATGATCATAAACACAGGCCGCTACAGTTTGAGGAGGGCGATCATGTGTTTGTGAGGCTATCCCCAGTTACTGGTGTTAGACGGGCGTTGGGTGTGAGGAAGCTTAGCCCCAGATTCATTGGTCCTTATCAGATACTTCAGAGAGTAGGACCAGTGGCTTATAGGCTAACTTTGTCTCCCCAGTTATCAGGATTGCATGATGTGTTCCACGTGTCGTAGCTTAGAAGGTATGTATCAGATCCTTCACATGTGGTGGAGCCTGACGCGGTTCAGATCAAAGAGAATCTGACTTGCCCTACACGCCCAGTGAGGATTTTGGACCGCACAGAGAAGAAGATCAGGAGTAAGACCATCCCTATCATCAAAGTTCAGTGGGATGGCAGAACACCTGAGGAAGCGACTTGGGAAAGAGAACAGGAGCTGTTACAACTGTATCCCAAGTTATGTGCCAGGTATGATCTTAATTTTGCGAACAAAATTCTTAAAAAAAGAGGGGTGTAATGTAATATCCTGAGTTTTAAGCATGAATTTGAGCCTGGTGATTAGAGATATAATTATGTATGAGTTCCCTAAGAGAGGAGAGCTTGAGAAAAGCAAGAAGCAGTCTCGAACAACTGGCGCGACTCGTGTGGATCTGGCGCTACCAGCGTGGATGGTTCGAACCTGTGGCGCGGTCAGCGCGGTTGTGGCGCGGTCCGCACCGGAGCCCAAATCTGGGCTGTGGATTCGAATGGATGGCGCGGTTTGCGTGGGCATGGCGCTAACTACGTGGGATGTTCGAGTAGATGGCGCGATCCGCGCGAGGTTTGGCACGATCAGCGCGGGAGGTTGAATCAAGGCTGTGCTTTCATCCAGTTCGCGCAATCCGCGCGGGACACGGCGCGATCCGCGCGAGACCCTCAGATCAGTTTTATAAGGCTCATTTTAGGACGCGAAAAAAGGGAGAGAGAAAGGCTTCTTCTTCTTCCTTTTGCCCTAGACCTCCATTGTTGACCATCCCAAGCTTCCTTGAGCCATAGACCTTGACCAAAACACATTCCTTTGGCTTTTGATTGTGAGAGAAACACATTGGAAGCTTGAATCACTCATCCTTTCTCATTAAAAACCCCTTTTGAGTGAGATTTTGGAATCCCCAAGGAAAAGCTCAGAGAACTTGAGAGTGGCTGAGACCCATTGCGTGGGAAGGACACCAGAGCTCGAGGAGGTGGTCCTAGGGTCTTCCTTAACGTCGTTAAGGTAAGAAACTCAAGTTTCTCCGTTTGATTTTGAGTTTAGGGGTTTGCATGAACAGTGACCCATATGTGATGGGGTTAGAATTAGCCCAGGGTCCTCTAGAGGATTATGTTCAGGGGGTTATTGTGATGATGTTAGAGCCTTCAGAAATCATTATTGATGAAGTTTGTTTTTGGCTCGGAACTATGCATGTATAGAGAAAGGGCTGAGTGCATGGTTATGTTGAACCCTAGAGTAGATGATAAAGTGCTCTTGGGATGGTATAAATGTTGTCTATGAGCTGATATGGGTTACATTATTGAGCTTGGATTTGGTAAGGCTAAGGCATGGATGTGCTTTGTGTTAGCCTGAGCAGAGTCTTAGGAGAGACTCTGGGGCCTTGGTTAGGCCGAGAGGGATCCTAGTGAGGGTCTGAGAATCACTGGTGAAGTGAATTGTCATGTGTTCTGTGGAAATGGATTGTAGTTCCTTTCGTTCTAATAGCTTAGGACCGTTGTTGACACGTTATGTGTTTGCTTGTGTAGGACGTGAGCTTAATATCGCGGGTGGTGGTAGCCACGGTACCGGGGAAGCCGGTGTTTTGCTTAGAGCAGGTAAGCTCTTGGTCCTTGATCGTATGTCCTTTGCTGTGTTCCACCATGCTCCAAATGGAGGAATGGTTTTGATGTGATTTATTGTGTGTATGTAGAACATGAATGTAAATGTGAATTGAACCCTTTGATGAGGGAATGATATGTATTGAATGTATATGCTTGAGATGTAAGCTGAACCCTTTGATGAGGGAATGATATGTATTAAATGTGTATGCTTGAGATGTAAGCTGAACCCTTTGATGAGGGAATGATATGTATGGTATGTATTGGCTTGGTACGCTTGAGATGCAAGCTGGACCCTTTGATGAGGGAATAATATGTATTGAATGTATATGCTTGAGATGTAAGCTGAACCCTTTGATGAGGGAATGATATGTATTAAATGTGTATGCTTGAGATGTAAGTTGAACCCTTTGATGAGGGAATGATATGTATGGTATGTATTGGCTTGGTACGCTTGAGATGCAAGCTGGACCCTTTGATGAGGGAATAATATGTATTGAATGTATATGCTTGAGATGCTTGTGATGAAATCCGAATCCCGTGATATGAGATTGATTGATATGATTATGAACTATTCAGCCTGTGATAGGCATGATTGATTATTAGACCGAATGTGAATTCTAGAATTGAATGGATATAATCCTATGGTAGTAGGATAGACGACTTGAGATTGAGTAAGACCTGCAGTGAGATGTTCCTGTGATATAGACGTAGCCTCCCGAACGGAGATGTTCTTATATGCACAAATGTAGCCTCCTCAGGCAATTGTGTTGAAATAGGTTACGAGATGTTCCTGTGATATAGATGTAGCCTCTTGAACAGAGATGTTCCTATATACACAGATGTAGCCTCGTTAGAAGGAGATGTGCCTGTTATATATAGATGTAGCCTCTTGATTGAGATGTTCCTATATATATACAGATGAAGCCTCCGCTAGACACATGAGATGTTCCTGTTATATAGATGTAGCCTCC
>PYAF01005853.1:598277-620789 GCA_007407185.1 Glycine tomentella | reverse complement strand
AGCAGAAAATGAAGGATTTAAGCTTTCTAGATGATTCTTACAAGTTTGATGGCTTAAGGAAATGATTTGGTGAAGAAACAAAGCATCAAGGAGCTTGGTTCACTCAACAATGGAGGTCAGCTCGTGGAGGAAGAAGAAGAAGAAGAAATGGCCAAGAAATTCACAGTTTGACCCTTAAATACTGCCCCTGACCGACATGTGGCGCCCTTGGCGCCACCTTGGCGCTGTGGCGCCAGCTTCCAGTGCATCTGGCGCCGCTGGCGCCACTCCGGCGCTCTTGGCACCAACTTTCAGCACCTGTGGCGCTCTTGGCGCCACACCGGCGCTCCTGGCGCCAACTTTCAGCACCTGTGGCGCTCTTGGCGCCACACCGGCGCTCCTGGCGCCAACTTCCAGCACCTGTGGCGCTCCTGGCGCCACGCCGGCGCTCTTGGCGCCAACTTCCAGCTCCTGTGGCGCTCTTGGCGTCACACTGGCGCTCTTGGCGCCAACTTTCAGCACCGGTGGCGCTCTTGGCGCCACACCGGCGCTCTTGGCGCCAACTTTCAGCACTGGTGGCGCTCTTGGCGCCACTCTGGCGCTCTTGGCGTTACATGTCGAATTAGCCTATGTACCCCCGGTAGTACATAGGCTTGTTGGCGTGATACCTTCTGTTCGGCTTAATTCTCCTATTTTCACTTGCTAACCATCAATTTTAGACTAAAACACCTCATGAAGGCACAGAAATGAGGGTCCTTACAAGAAAGGTCCTAGAGTGCCTATTAAAATGGTAGACAACAACATGATTTCCAAAGATTGGGATGAAATGAATGATGATGAAAAAAGAATTGTTCAATATGATTTTAAAGCAAAGAACATGATAACCTCTGCTCTATCCTCTTATGAATTTTTCAGAACCGTTCGTTGCACAAGTGCCAAGGAGATGTGAGAGATGATTGAAATCACCCATGAAGGGACTGAGGAAGTAAGTAGATCAAGAAAGCATTCCTTGATTCATGAATATGAAATGTTCAAGATGAATCAGAATGAGAGTATTTCCCAGCTTCAAACAAGGTTCATACATATAGTGAATCACCTCTTGTGACTTGGCAAAACATTTGATGCTGAAGAACTTAACATCAAGATTCTGAAATGCCTCACTAGAGCTTGGCAACCCAAAGTAACAGCCATCAAGGAATCCAAAGATCTTTCGAAAATGACAATGGATGCACTTTTTGGTAAGTTGCTTGAATATGAGTTTGAATTGTCTCAACTAACTTTTGGTGAAGATGCATAAAGGAAAAGCAAAGGAATAACACTAAAATCTGCAGCACCCAAAGTGGAGAAAGATGGAGACTCAAGTGATGAAGAGGATGATGAAAGCATGAACTTAATTGTAAAAAAATCAGCAAATTTATGAGGAAGAACAAGGGCAGAAAATTTGCAAGAAACAACATGAACAATTCCACAAACAACAGCACAAGCAACTTCAAGAAGGTGGACAACAACTATACATGTTTTGAATGTGGCAAACCTGTCACATTAAATCAGAATGCTCCATATACTTGAAGAAACAGCAACAAGACAGCAAAGGCAAGAAGGAAGCTAAGCCTAGAAGAGCATACATTGCATAGGAAGACAATGAATCCTCAACCTTTGAATCCTCTACTGAAATGGAAGAAGCTAACATGTGCCTTACCTCAATCGTCAATGAAGAAAATGATGATCTTTTGGATGAAGAAGAAGAGGTAACTTCTGAACTTGATCAAGCCATTTTGGCTTTTCAAGAAATGCACAAAGAAGCCAAAAAGCTGGTTAAGTCTAACAGCAAGCTTAAAAAGAGTATGGAGGATCATCTTGCTAAAATAATGGAGCTGCAAACTGAAGTTGGTAACCTGAAGAAAGAAAATGAAAATCTAACTTCAAGTTACAAATCAAGTGGATGTATGTGTACCTCTTCCTCTACATCTAATGATAAGTATGAGATGCTGCAAAAATTGTTTGATGAATATAGAATTAATCAAGAAGAAAAGTATTTGCAGCTGGTCTCAAAGAACCAAGAATTGATTGACATCTTGGAAAATCTCAACAAGGGAAAATATGATTTAGATGATATATTGAGTGCCCAAAAACAGTTTGGAGATACTTCTGGTTTGGGGTATAAAAAGAGCTTTAATAATGTCCAAAAGACTATATTTGTACCACCAAAACAGAAGCAAAAGAAAAGGCCAAGAGTCAATCAAAGAAGGTTCTCAAGAAAAAGATATAATGCTGTAACTTGTCACTATTGTATGGAAAGGGGTCACACAGCTTATCATTGTTTTGCAAGAATGTTTTATGTCCCAAATGGTGAATGCATTTAGGTAGAAAAGAAAAAGAAAACAGCTAACCCACTTGGACCCAAAATCAAATGGGTACCTCTTCCTTTGAAGTAATTTGTTTCTTTTGTAGGTGTGTCTTAGAGCAAGCTCTTCTCTTTGGTATCTTGATAATGGATGCTCAAGACACATGACCGGTGACATGTCCTTGATCAAGAATCTCACTTTTAAAGATGAAGGCTTTGTCACATATGGAGATAACAACAAAGAAAAGATCATGGGTGAAAGAAGCATTGGTGATAGCTTGAATACCAAAATCAGCAATGTGCTCTATGTTGAAGGCTTTAAGCACAACTTACTTAGCATTAGCCAATTATGTGACAAAGGCTACAAGATTTCCTTCAATCAAGATTGCTGTTTGATTTGTGATAGTAAGAGTGAAGAGGTAATTCATATTGGCAAAAGGAAAGGTAATGTTTACTTACTCTCTATTGACCATGCATTATTTCACACAACCACATGCTTATTGAGTAAAATAAATGAAGCATGGCTGTGGCATAGGAGAGCTAGTCATATTAATATGCATTATATAAATAAGCTCATCAAGAAGGACTTAGTCATTGGCTTACAAAACTCAAATTTGAGAAGGAAAATTGTGTGATGCTTGTCAAAAGGGGAAACAAACAAAAATATCTTTTCAAAGCAAAAACATTGTTTCCACCTCTAGAACACTTGAGCTTTTGCACATGGAATTGTTTGGTCCTTCAAGAACTTTGAGTTTAGGGGGTAATTACTATGGATTAGTTATTGTTGATGATTTCTCTAGATTCACTTGGACTTTATTTTTGAAATCCAAAAGTGATGCTTTCCATTCTTTTCGAAAATTAGACAAACTAGTTCAAAATGAAAAAGGATGTAAAATTGTCTCAATTAGAAGTGATCATGGTGGTGAATTCCAAAATGAAGATTTTGAAAATTTCTATGAAGAAAATGGGATTAACCACAATTTTTCAGCTCCAAGAACACCTCAACAAAATGGTGTTGTGGAGAGAAAAATAGATCACTTGAAGAAGGTGCTAGGACACTTCTAAATGAGACAAATTTACCTAAATATTTTTGGGCTGATGCAGTAAACACTATTTTTTATACTCTAAATAGATTACTCATAAGACCTATTTTGAAGAAAACCCCTTATGAGTTGTATAAAGGAAGAAAACCCAATGTTTCTCACTTAAGAACCTTTGGCTGTAAATGCTTTGTTTTAAATAATGGAAAGGAATCACTTGGGAAATTTGATGCAAAAGCTGATGAAGCTATCTTTCTTGGATATTCATTACAAAGCAAGGCATATAGAGTTTTCAATAAAAGAACCATGTGCGTAGAGGAATTTGTCCATGTAATTTGTGATGAATCTAACCCCTCAAAAGAGGAAACAACTTGTGATGATGATGCAGGTCAATTAGAGCAGAATATTCAATTTGAGAAGATGTCTATCAATGAGAAAAATGAACCAAGTGTTGAAGAAGGTTCATCAACACCAAGACAAATGCCTAAAGAGTGGAGAACCACAAGAGATCTTTCACTAGATAACATCATTGGTGAAGTATCAAAGGGAGTCTCTACTAGATCCTCACTTAGAAATTTATGTTTTGACATGGCTTTTGTTTCTCAAATTGAACCAAAAGATATCAATCATGCTTTGCAAGATGAACATTGGATGCATGCCATGCATGAAGAGTTAAATCAATTTAAAAGGAATGAAGTTTGGGAACTTGTTCCTAGACCTCCATCCATTAAGCCTATTGGTACAAAATGGGTATTTAGAAACAAGTTGGATGAAAGTGGAATTATAGTCAGAAATAAAGCTAGATTGGTTGCAAAAAGTTACAACCAAGAGGAAGGTATTGACTATGAGAAAACTTATGCTCCAGTAGCAAGGCTAGAGGCTATTAGGCTGCTACTTGCTTATGCATGCATAATGGGTTTTAAAATTTTTCAAATGGATGTCAAAAGTGCATTTTTAAATGGCTATATTGAGGAGGATATTTATGTTGAACAACCTCCAGGATTTTCTGATTTTCAGCATCCTAATCATGTTTTCAAACTTAAGAAAGCCCTTTATGGTCTGAAACAAGCACCTAGATCATTGTATGAAAGGTTGAGTAAGTTTCTACTTGATCAATCTTTTGTAAGGGGCAATGTTGACAAAACCTTGTTCATCAAAAGGCAAAAGAATGATATTCTACTGGTTCAAATCTATGTTGATGATATTATTTTTGGTTCAACTAATCAAAAACTTTGTAGAGAATTTTCTGCAGCTGTGCAACATGAGTTTGAGATATCTATGATGGGAGAATTAACATTCTTCCTAGGATTACAAGTCAAGCAATTGAAGAATGGAACTTTTCTCAATCAATCTAAGTATTGCCTTGAAGTAATCAAGAAGTTTGAAATGGATAAAAGCAAAGATGCTGCAACACCTATGGCAACTTCAACCTATCTTGATTCAGATGAAAAAGGAAAGAAAGTGGATGAATCCAAGTATAGAGGAATGATTGGCTCATTACTCTACTTGACAGCTAGTAGATCGGATATCATGTTAAGTGTTTGTTTGTGTGCAAGATATCAATCAAACCCAAACGAGTCTCATCTTACAGCTGTAAAGAGGATCATCAAATATCTCAAGGCAACACCCAAAGTTGGGCTTTGGTATCCTAGAGATGCATCTATAAATATCATTGGTTATTCAGATTCTGATTTTGCAGGATGCAAGCTTGATAGGAAAAACACTAGTGGAACTTGTCATCTCCTTGGAAGCTTACTTATTTCTTGACATTGCAAGAAACAAGCATGTGTAGCTTTATCCATTGCAGAAGCTGAGTATATTTCAGCTGGTAGTTGTTGTGCACAAAGTATATGGCTCAAGCAACAACTACAAGACTATGGAGTTGAGTTAAAGGAGATCCCATTGTTGTGTGACAACACAAGTGCTATCAATATTTCAAAGAATCCTGTGATGCATTCAAGGACCAAGCATATTGAGATTAGACATCATTTTATAAGAGATCATGTGCAAAAAGGTAACATAAAGGTAGAATTTATTGATACACATCATCAGCTTGCTGATATATTTACAAAACCTCTGCCTAAAGATAGATTTTACACTCTTAGAAACATGCTAGGAATCCTTGATGAAATTAATATATGCTAGCTTGTTTGTTACATGACTTGTGTGAAAGTTTGAATGCCTCTTGCCTTAATCATTAATGATTTCTATAAAAAGCTGTATCAGATATTAAAATGCTCTATTTTCTGCTGTACGTGCTGAAATAATAGATTAAGACTCTGAATAATTGATTAATTTCATTAAAACTGACATTTAGTATGAAAATTAAGCTTAAGTAATCGATTACACCAAATTCGTAATCAATTACTCTTCATAAATAAAAAATTCAGTCATTCGGAAGTAATCGATTACCTATCGGGTTAATCAATTACATTATTAGAAACTCAATTTAGAAATTGAACCTGCTACTGTAATAATCAATTACAGTAAGCTTGTAATCGATTACACTCCTGAATAAAAAATTCTGTCATTCGGTAATAATCGATTACCACTCGGGTTAATCGATTAAAATGTTCTAGTCAATGTTTAAACTAATATTCAGAAGCCTATAATCGATTACATAAGACATATAATCGATTACTGATCATCTTCAACCTCCGGTAACCATTAATGTAATCGATTACATCACAGATTAATCGATTACACTGTATAAACTTTGTTATTGTTACTCTGGAATAATCGATTACTTAAGAGTTTAATCGATTATTCAAGCTGTTATCCTTTTTTCTGACAAGTTTTTGGGATTTCGTAACCGCCCTATCATCTGATTCTCATGCCTTAACCTTCATTAACTTGCATTAACTACCTATAACAGCTATATTTTTGAAAAAATTTGAACGTTTTGTGCTTAATCTGTATCTATAAATAGTGGCTTAGTGATTCTTTCCTCCTTGCACCAAATTCTATCCTCTCTTACATTCTCTTGAGACTTATTCTGTAACCTTTAATCTTTTCCTACTCCTATCTGCTATACTCAAAATGTCTGCACCCAAACGTGTTCGTACTGGGAAAAGAAAGGTGGGAGAGTCATCATCTAACCCTCAACCCCAACCTCCACCTGATAGGTTGAGTCGTTGGTTTACGAAAGAAGCAGATAAAATGACTTATCTGCAATATAATGCCACCAAACCTATCTGCTCACCCAAATACATCAGCTTAGACTGGTTCATAAAAGAAGGTTTTATTTTTCCTGCTCTATTAGAAACCCAAGGCCTTAGGCATTTCATGGAGATGAAGGGTACCTATTACCCTGATCTTGTTAGAGTCTTCTACACTTGTGGCAAAGGCTCTATGCAAGGCTATTTTAAGTCCACTGTTAAGGGGGTAGAAATGGTGATAACCCCTGAGATTTGGGAGACTGTGGCTAGGGTTGTGAATGATGGGGAGAGAAAGTTTGAAGAGACCCCAGGTGGTTACACAAAAATGGGAACCTATAGAGAGTCCCTTACTGACCCCAACCAACCAATTAGGAATAGGTTGAGCACTGGTCCTATGGCACCAGAAAACAGACTCCTCCACTACCTTATCACCTATATTTTGACTCTAAGGGCAACCAACCATGCCCAAGCCACTGATGAGGATCTACAACTCATGTATGGTCTCATCAATTCCATTCCAATGAACTGGGTACTCATTTTCCAGGAAATTATTATGAAATCTAAAAGGTTGGTTAACTATCCCTTCCCCTATCCTATCCTTGTCTCAAGATTCATTGATCATTTTGGCATTGATGTGTCAAATGAAGTGGTGGACAATACCAACTCCTCCAACAGCCTCATCCAAGAGAAGCATCTATCCAAGCTTGGACTGCACAAGACACCTGATGGCTGGGTGATGGGAGGATAGCCACCACAAGCTCCTCAACAATAGGAACCTTTTGTTGCTGATAGTGAAGACTTGGCTGGTTCTACAAGTGAGGGAGATCAATCTGAACAACCTCTTCATACTCAATTTGAATCTCTTATGCTAGCCAAGATGGATGGACTCTTACAGATGCACCATGACTTCAAGGCTGAAGTTCAGGGCTCTTTTAGGGAAATTAATGAGAGACTTGATGACATAGAGGCTACCCTGAGAATGGATGAAGAATCAGTAGAGTTTTTAAGCATTAGTTTTTATGTTTCTATGTACTCTATTTTTGTTTTCTATTTTAAGCTTCATGATGTACTCCTTAACTCCATATTAATGCAATATTATGCTTCTGTTTATGCTTAAATCCACTGTGCCTTACATTTTTGTCTTTAAAAAGCCAAATAGGGGGAGAATATTTGAAAACCGCAATACTCTACATCATACTCTGTTTGCCCCTGTTTTTCGTGCATTTTTTGAACTGGAATTTCAGCTGAATGATCTGGAAAAGTTAAGGGGAGTTAAGTGATTAAATTGATTGCAATGAACAAATATATGTTAGGAATGAATGCTAAGTTAAAAACAGATGTCTTCAACACTTGTTCTTGCAAAGGGTTTTGAATTCTTCAGGAACTAAGCAAGTACAGAAAAATGATATGAAGCTTCTCCATTTAATCATAAGACCCATTGCTTTTCAATTTCAAATTTGACATGTTTAAAGCCAAAAAGGGGGAGATTGTTGATTTGAGGGGTAGCTACTTGAAGATTAATGCAAATTGAAGACTTGGAAGTGTTTTGACTTTCAACATGCTTGAAGGCTTGAAGAGAAGATTGTGATTAAATGTAAAAGGAAAGAAAACTTTCTGTTGATCCAAGTCCTTGCATGCATATCATTCATACTCATTTAAGCATTATATCACTAAAGCATTAAGTAATTGTTTTGGAACTTAAAAAGAAGCTAAGTGTTTTTGGAAAAATAGCCTAAAGCTGGTTTAATCGATTAATACACATAAAGAATCGATTATATTGTTCCTCAAGCTTTCTGGAAAATTATCAAGAACGATTTAATCGATTACATCATCGGATTAATCGATTATTTCATCTTAGTATAC
Source organism: Glycine tomentella (assembly GCA_007407185.1). Lineage (NCBI taxonomy): Eukaryota > Viridiplantae > Streptophyta > Magnoliopsida > Fabales > Fabaceae > Glycine > Glycine tomentella. Next base: position 612,405 of record PYAF01005853.1, on the reverse strand, counting down.
ACATGATCTGGCTGAGTGACTGGTTTAATCGATTACCACTGATCCGTAATCGATTACATGCCTATTTAGAAAAAGTGATCACTCTGCCTTAATCGATTACCATTCATTGTAATTGATTATTTAGTTCATTACATATTTTACACTCACTCTGCCTTAATCGATTACTATTTGTTGTAATCGATTATATTACTTAAACATGATTTTTTACTTACTCTGCTTTAATCGATTACCGATTATTGTAATCGATTACTTAGTACAAAATGGTTTTAGAGGACTTCTGGAGTAATCAATTACACGTCGGGATAATCGATTAAATGACCCGTTGCTGTAACCCAGATCTTGCTATGAATGGTTTAATTGATTACAAGAGCGTATGTAATCGATTACAAATGCTAAACAATCGATTACAGAAGCGTTTTTAATCGATTATTTCGGTTACAGAATTTAGTATAAATAGAACCCATGCCTTTTCTAATAAAAATAATGAAGTAGAACTTGAATTTTTTATCACTGAGCATTCTAAAAGCTTTCTAAGCACTCACAAAGGCTTTCTTCTGGGTTCTTAGGCTCTTGCTTCCATTGATTCTCATATGGGTCATTAGGATTTAGTGAAGCAAGGCAATCCTTCACAAAGTTTAAGGAAAAGTTGTTCTACATATTGTTACCGCATTCAACCTGATATTTTCATTCCTTTGCATATCATTCTTGGATCTTCAGGTGAATTCTTTCCTTACTCTTTGTGGTTGTAAAACTTTCTGTTAAAACTTTGTATTTGAAGTTCTATTGTAAATGGGTTTTCTTGCAAGATTAGAGATAGTGTTTCTCTAAGGACAGCTGAGTAGTGTTCTCAGTGTGGGTGTGGCTTCTAAGAGTCTAATAGGGTTTTAGATCTCTGAACTTTATCTAGGGTTGATAAGAGAAGCTTGTATTTGCTTGTAATAATATTATTTGCAATAGTGGAACTCTACTTTAGTGTTGAGTAGAAGAAAACTGGATGTAGCCTCATAGTGTTTGAGATGAACCAGTATAAACTTTGTGTGTTCATTCTTATTCTGCATGTGTGATTATTTTCTTGGTGTATTCTGTTTTACATCTTGTTTCTTGAAGCATTACAAGTTTTGGATTGATCTTGGATAAAGGTTCTTGGTTGTATTTGTGATAAAGATCCTAAAGGGTAAAAACTCTGATTTTGATACTCTGTTTTTAATTATTCAAAAAAAAAAATTTAAAATTACCAAGACTAACCAATTCACCCCCCCTCTTGGTTAAGTGTGAAGTGTTCCCATATTTTATAGGTCTCACATGTGTCTGCCTAGATCTATCATCGACAAATTCACCAATATCCTTTCGTAAATGAGTTTGCTGAAAAATTTCATTAACATTTACAGATCGACCAAGCTCCTGAGACTATTTTCAAAGTAAATTAATGGGAATGTTTTAAACTAAATAATTATACAAGTACAAAAAAGTGTCATTATCGAATCTTAACATGATCTTACCAAACGAATGGTGTGATCTTGCATGGAAATGGAACCACATGTCTGCATACACCCACCCTTTTCAGATGCCCAATTTTTTTTTGCCTGTTGACACCTTGAACAATACTCAGGTGCATTCCAATGCGATAACATATCATTCCACACACGATCTCTAATCCAATATGGTCTTTTATTTTCATTTTGGGCATCGCTAAACATCTCAGAAAGTCTATAAGAGGCTTTAGAGTTAAAAGTTTTTTTTTTAATTTCATCCTCTTCCTCCGGTCTCCATACCAATTTTCTCTAAAGTATTGCACATTTATGAAATGTTTTGCAGTTAGCAAAATACAAATTGGTGTAAATTAAATGAAATAAAACAAAATTAGCTTTAAATGGGACTAATTTTAAGTCACAATATTACTTAATTTACACAAATAAAATAATTCTTAAATCATAATGAATCCATTTCAACCATTGAAGTAATTGTTTAACATGTCATTAAGTTACCTTAAAACGCTGAAAAAAGGATCTTGATGATCTTTTGGAATTGCTCCCCATGTTGGCCATGGGTTAACAAATTGTTGTCTAATGGATAATGTCACAATCTTTACCGCAACCTTAGATGGATGAAACTTAATTAAAAAAAATATGAAAAATGAGAACAAATGAATTGAACAATGATATAAGAGAAATTTTATGTAAATTTTAAATACTTATGCTCCATTCATTAGTGTAATCGTAGGATGGTCATTGAGGTGGTGGGGGGGGGGGCTTCCATATCCAAATTAACACCGTCTTCATCAGTAGCCATGTTCCCTACACCCGTGGATGGGGATGGTGTGGATGTAGGCACCGAGGATGGTGGAAATGGTGTAGGTACAACATTTGTAGGTCTATTTGGCATAGATACAGTAGAAGGGGATGAGGTACTTGATGGTAGACTTACTCTAGATAGTCGTAGTCTAACCACATATGGTTTTTTCTTCCCACTTGGTTGTTTCCCACTATCGTCAGTCAACAGGAGTCGAGGAGGATCATAACCACCTGATGACATTTCTATATATATACAAAAATAATTTAACAAGATAAAGATTCAAATAGTGTGAATTCAATCAAAATTACTTAAGTCACATAATTCCCTCTTACACAAAAAATAGTTGTCCCCTAATAAAGTGATCACTCCATTACAACAAAAGAAGCATACATTCATAAAAGTGGAATATAAATCTTTAATATGTCTCTAATTACTTTCAGAACTTCCTTGTCTTCGGTCTCTGATTTAACAAACATAGGTTCATTATTAGCTTTTTCATCCATCAAGTCTTCTATCTCTAAAGAGTCTTCAACACTCTCAGCATCAATACAGTGTTCAAAAAGTGGAACATAAATTTTTAACATGTCTCTAATTACTTTTTGAAGTTCCCTCTGTTGCCTCTCTGATCTAACAAACAAAGGTTCAATATTAGCTTTTCTATCCATAAAGTCTTCTAATCCTAAATAGTCTTCAACTATCTTAGCATCCATAGAGTCTTCTAAATCTAAAGAGTCTTCAACTCTCTCAGCATCCACATAGCACTCTAAAGGTAAACAATCTTCACCTCTCTCTAAATCTAATGATTGTTTAACCATTTTATCATCCATAGAGTCCTCTAAATCTATTGAGTCTTCAACTACTTCTAAATCAAAAGAGTCTTCAACTCTCTCAACATCCATAGACTCCTCTAAATCTATTGAGTCTTCAACTCTCTCTAAATCAAAAGAGTGACGGATTGTGTCATCATCCATAAACTCCTCTAAATCTATAGAATCTTCAACTCTCTCTAAATCTAAAGAGTCTTTAATTCTCTAAGCATGCATATAGTCTTCTAAATCTAAATTGTCTTCAACTCAGCGTCCATAGAGTCTTCTAAATCTAAAGAGTCATCAATTATGTCACCATCCATAGAGTCTTCAACGATCTTTGAATGTAAAAAGTCTTCAACTCTTTTAGCATCCATATCGTCTTCAATTATGTTTTGTTTCTATAAAAAATCATTAATCATTTCACAATAATTCAAATACAACAACTTAATTAGACAACAAACTGTATCAATAACCATCAACATAAAAGAAAAGTAAATGATATTTAAATATGCAAAGCAACAATCTAGTGTAATAAGAATTGATGATCAGTACAGTTACAAACAAACATTTACGTATATAATGATCACCAATATGATATAAAACTATTTAATACATTAAAGTGTTGGAGCTTGACATACCAAAAACTAAAATTTAGAGTCGTATGATACAAGTTAAGACTATGTAGAATAAAGTCCATATCATAGGTTATCCTCTTCAGAATTGTAAACCTCAAAGTCATCTTCTAAATCCCCTTCATTGTCAACTTCAAAAGTATTATGTTCTGCATTCAAGTTATTTGATGGACCTTCGTTTAGGGTCCACTTCTTCAACCCCACCTCTTAAATCTTGCAATCCTGAAATATTTTCAACTTCAATAACTTCGTTGACATGTGATGCTTCATCTAGTTGGTAAGGCACATCATTTGCAACAGGATTGGATTCTATGTAACCCTATGGCTTTGTTTTAATTGCAACACACCAACCACGCTTGTCTCTTCTTATGGCTGGATAGGACACATAATACACTTGTCTTACATTATGTGCACTGATGAATGGGTCATACCGATTATATCTTTTATCCATTTGAATTTCCACCATTCCATATTTTGGATCCACTCTGGTTCCTCTACTAGATGGATCGAACCATTCACATTAAAATAAAACAACTCACTTATCATAAGTTGTACTATTATACTCTAGCTCATAAATATGTTTAATGACCCATAAAAATCATCTGCTCCTCCTTCTGCAAGGCCCTTTACGTGAACTCCACTATTTATTGTTTTCTTTCCCTCAGTCCATGCTTGAGTATGAAATTTGTACCCATTGACAAAGTATGTGTGCCATTTTTTAATGTAACTCATATGACCATATGATAAATTCCTTAAGTGTTGGTTTGTCACATTTATACCCGAATTATGAACCTACGAACAATCACAATAATTAAAACTTATCTTTATAATAGAAAAAATAACAAAGGTAAACTATAACATACATACTTGTTGCTAAAACCAACTTGGAAATTCTGCATGTACATTACGAGTATAGGCATTTGGTTCACTTACTTGTTGGGATTGCAAGAATGAACTGTCTAATCAAACATGCATTAGTCATCAACATTATTATTGCAGTTGACAATAACAATTTTTAGAACCCACAAGCTGCAGTATTGAAAAACTTATTCAAGGTATGGCTTAACTTCCTCCTAGTTAATCAATAACATGGGCTGAGTCTTTCGCTTCATCAGTTAACTAGTGAGTCAACTCCTTCCCCGAGGGGCAACCATGCTGGTCAAAAATTGATAACATTGGTGGACATCTTTCACTATCAATTGCAGATGGATTTCTAATATTATGTGGTGCCAACATAAAGTTGTTGAAATAATGTGTACAAAAATGGGTTGTCTCACAATGTAAGTATGACGCACAAATGGATCCTTCAACCCTAGCCTTATTTTTCACTCCTCGCTTAGAATCGCCCATGAATCTACAACATTTGCATAACATGTAAGGATGAATGAGTGTTACACAAATGAATTTTTTATAAAATACAACACTGAATAAATTACCTTTCAAATGGATACGTCCATCTATAGTGCACTGGTCCACCAAGTCTAGCTTCATATTCCATAAGAACTGGCAAATGTTCCATTGAATCGAAAAAACCAAGGGGGAATATTCTTTCCCACTTGCACAAAATCAATGGAATTGTTCCATTCTACTCAAGTCATCCTCCATCAAAGTGGAACAACACAAATCTTTGAAGAAATGGCTGATTTCAATAACCGGATTTAACACATGCAGTTATAATGTAAAAAGTTTGGGAAAATTATGAATATTTTTTATTTTGAAAACCAAAAATGTTATAATGTATAAAGTTTGGGAAAAGAAATGTAAATGCATGTGTAGTTGTAGTGGGAAAAGTATGAAAGACTAATTGCTTTCAAAAACCATGCCCAAAAGTACCTAATACATGACTGGTGTGTGTATATTATATATATATATATATATATATAAGTACAATTATGGGATGGTATGAAAATAGAAGAAAAATAGAAAGTTTCTGAATAATCAAATAAAAATACTGGATGTGACACCTAGCTTGGATGTGGACACCTAGTCCTGTGAATAGACACCTAGTCTTGAGAGAAGACACTAAGTATTGGGATGCCATGATGCATGATGAATTATCAAGTCTTTCTCTTTGTATTTTCCAGGATGAGAATTCTCAATCATTTCTCAATTTCATAGTCATGATAGGAGGGTGTAATTGGTAGTTTACTCCTAAATTCACTAAATTCCACACACACAAGGCATCAATCTCACATTCATAACAAGCTTAGAGTAGGAGTCAATTTCTTAGAAAATTCATAAAAGCCCAAGTATATTGAATTCAGAGTCATGTTAAAGTATACGCACAGGGTCTCAAGAATTACTAGGGCTCCCAATCAATTATGTTATATAAATATCATACTCACACCATTAGAGTATAACAATTTTTAAAGACAACATTCATCTCGATTCATACCAATCAATCCAATTCCCTCATCTCTTATAATAAAAGCATAGTTTATTTGCTAGCTCTTGGTGTATAACATAGCCTAATAGCTCTACGATAGGACTATCTACCCTATGGCTCCAAAGCCACACGGGGTCACTCTCAGATCCCCGTGCCATTCCAATTCACAAGATAATATCAGTCACATAGTTCCCACAATATCACACAGTTTTTCAAACTCAATTATCTAGCTTAAGTCATTAAAAGAAAATAGAGACATAAGTTATACTTTATATAGTAGTTACCATAGTAATTATTAGCATGTCGCTAATGATCACTTGAATTAAATATAACATTAATATGGTTACATTAGCTTTGAAAACTTAATTATAATCGATGTAAATAAAAAATGTATATTTTCTTGGATCATGAGATTATTGCTATTATTGAAATATTTAATTTAAAGATGTATAAAAAATATCAATAAAATAGCTTTTGTAATTAAATATAACCCCTTGAATTTAAATTTGGAGATCTAAATAAACATAACATTTTAGGAGGCTCATCTAAAAATCCTTAAAATATATATATATATATAAATAATTTTATTTCTAAGAATATTTAAAATTAAAAAAATATAAACTCCATAGCCAAGCAAGTATTTGTAGTAGGACACAAGATACTTATTGTAACTCTCGGCCACTTGCAGGATCAACGACTATCCCTACATACCAACATAAGACTTTTCAGTGTGTTTTATCCTCACTCACACACTTCCTGAGAAACTTCCCAAGCACGCTTAACTGTGGAGTTCTTATGTTATGGGCTACCAAAAAGTAGATGCACCTTGTTGGTATAGGTAGTACCTATTAAATCCTTTTAAGTTATCCTCAAATGTACAGTCCCATACCTGCACAGCCTTTGGATACCTCTCGTTCGGGTGTGTATTCAATTCATCATGTACCCCTCCCACTGGAAGCCTGCCAGGAGCCGCTCCTTGTCTATGCCTCACTGCACCGACGATCACTCCCCGCCCTCGTCAGCGCCCGGGATGTTACACTTATCAGGGTTGACTTCCTATGGTTAAAATTTTAGGATGTTAGATACTTCACCCCAACACACCATGGTTACAAAAACACAAGCTCCAATTAATATACTCACACACATTTCTGAATCTTTTATTTACAGATTTTAAATTAAACTGATTCCAGGGCACATTGTTTCTTGCTATGAACCCATATGCTGACAAGAATTGGGGCAAAGTGTGATGGTATCCATAGGGCAGAAACGTTAAATTGACAATTGATAAGCATATATATATATATATATCAATTAAGTTTAAGCTTCTCTATTATATCTCTTTCATAGCCATATAAATTGAACTTTGAATGCCATTCAGGTCGTAACATGGTGTTGTAAAGCAAAAGCACACCTTTCACATGTTATGTATAGCTAATATCCACTAATTCCCTTCTTCAGCACATGGGAAAATCTCTACCCTCCTTATCCTTAACAAAGCTAGCTAAATTAAGTTATCTTTGGAGGGAATCTTGTGTAGTGCTAACATCTAAACTAGTGTTGAAGTATTCAAAGGAGTAGGCACCTGCCATATCTTGTAAAAAGAATTTGTCTCCATAAAGATCCTGTAAGATGGTTTCACATAATATATACCAGAAATTTCAGATAGATTCACACCCACTTAATCTCCACATTACCCGTTACCATGCTGTGCAATTGACCAAGTTTTCTAGAACTGTGAATAACTCAACCTACCACTAAAATAGTGATCTCCTCCAATGCCATTTCCAATTGCATCATCCTTCATTCACCCCCTAAAGCATCCACTTTTTTTTTTTACCTTATTTTATCTTCTACAAATGATTATAATTTACCAAACTGTTCATACAATAGCCTCCCTATACCTATATATATATAAGTCATACCAAAGAACATAGTGTTTCTCCCATTTCCCACCAAATTCTTCATGTTTTTCATAAACCAATGCTTGCTCCCCCTAAACTTATCTACCTCCAAAGAATTTATATCTACCCACCACTTTAATCCCCTTAACCTCATCCTTACATCATCCCTCAAGGATTTTCATACATTCAACTATTGGCTCTTTTGGTGAATGTACATGAGGAAGAGAAAATTAAATCAAAATTTTTATAGGTCCAGTGAGTCTTGTATTAAAAACCCAATCGAACTATTATAGGTTTAGTGAACCAGTTCTATATTAAAATAATTGAACCAGACTTATATCAGTGAGACATAAAAATACTCAAGCACAACAAAAGCAAACAGAGAAAAATATGAACTTTTGTACTCTATTTCATTCCCAGATGGTTCAGAGCAGGTGGCTTTTTAGTTGGATATATATTATTAGCATAAAAGTAGTATTAAAAATTGGGGAAAAAGATCCCAGTGAGTGATAGAGCAAGACCAAAGGTTTTGGAAACAAAAATTGAAGACGAATCAGAGAAGGGTTGTTCTGATGAAGAAAAAGCAAAGAAGAAATGCAAAATGTGTTTAGTTCATAATGTACATGCTATTATTCTCAACACAAGCCAAAACTAATGTGTCAGTCTTAACATACAGAAAGTAAAAAATAAAAAATAAAAAAATGCTTGACATGCCAAATTTCAGTACAAGGAATTTAGGGATACAAAGGCAAAATTGAATCAACTAAGACAAACGAAGAAAAAATAGAACATCGGAATCGGTTATTGAAAAGTTTCTGTTTGAGAGAAACAACTTAAGTTGAAGGATAATGATAAAGATGTTGGGGTTTACCGTTAGAATAGAATGTGCCTTGGTCTACGAAAAGGAGGGGAGGGGGAAGAATTGGCATTGGATTTGGGGTTCCGAGTGCTAGTGTAGAGGCATCTCGTGGTTACCCTATGGTACTGTGCTCATGGAGAGGGAAAAAGAGATTAGGGTTTTGCATCAGTGAAAGGGATACACACTCATTGGGAATAAGGGATTACGGCCTTGTGGGGTGTTGCATCTCGTGGTTACCTTACTGCTAGGGTTTAGCTGGGCTTTAGTGAAAAATGAAAATTTCAAATGGAACTTAATTCGTGGGAATTCGTCTGTCAGAAACACGCGTGTTTCTTTTAGTGAATTTGTCCTAGATATGATTTCAGGTCCTGGATGAGCATGAATAACATGGACCAAATTATAATAAGGATGTAGACTGCAACAACCTTTAGTTAAGATGTTTATCGCCAATTGAGAATTAGAGTCCACTCGAATAACCCTAAAACCTTTATCCTAAACCATCCTCAATGATCAAACCAATAAGGATAGCTTTTAACTCAAATATCTAGGCTGAACAACCTCCTAAATTAGATATGAAAACACATATAAAGGCACATGTATGATCCCTCAAGCGCCACCACAAGCTGATTTCATTCCACCTTCAGCCACGACACCATCACAATTAAGCACCACTTCACCTCATTTGGATGAACCCACTTGATATTCATATTAGAATTCAAATGCTTAGTCTTTGCCACGGGTCTATACAAGATTGCACTTGTTTCGAAAGCTCTTACCATAACACAAGCCTTATTAATGATATCTTGTATGGACTAAACCCTCTGAACTTTAAGAAATACGACATTCCTTTCTACTTTGTTGCGTGGATTCCCCAACATGTTGCCAGATCGCACCAAATTGACTCTAACTCTGATCACAATTCTTTGCCAGCTACTGAGGCTGAGAAGGAACCTGCAACGGTAGTCGATAACTACTCGTTGTTCGCCAGCGGTTGTGAAGTAGGCCACAACAATATCCCCAATGCTTTGGTTATTGTGCACTTCAATGTTGTGTCAAATTATCTCTCTGACCAACCGGTATGCGATATATTCCTTCCATTGCTTGCACGATTCTGGAATTGTTAGGGATTTCCTATCTAAAACTTGTGATGATCTCAAGCCCCACGAAATCTGTGAAATCGTTGAATCCAAGATTAACAATATGCAACGACAGTGCGTGGATGAAACCGTTGCAGAAAACGAAACTCGAAATGGAGCCAGTGAGGTTGTTCTATGAAAACGACATCACCTGAAGCCTTGAAAGCGCTGAAATCACTGAAGGAACCACGCTGGTAAGCGCGTTTCTCTCCACGCTCATATTCAAAAATGCATAGCAATTAGCAAGCGTCGAAGGAAGCATTCCTCAGAGGAGGTTGTGGTCCAGCTAGAGGTATTGCAGGTACTGAAGGGAGCTAGTTTGGGTTTGTGGTGAAGGAAAGGGTCTTTGGAAGAGGGTGAGAAGAGGGAGATGTGAAAGATAACGTGGCACTCGGAGAGGGTCTTTGTGATTTGGGTTTGCCTGTTTGTTAAGTGATTGGGCTTGATGATGTGTCACTCTGTCTGCTAGGCCATCACTTAACAGAATGAAACTAACGATTGGTACTACATTAAAATATAAAAAAATTTCAAGTACGTAATTGACCAAAAATGAATTTGAGGTAGTAATCTGAAAATGACCTATTTTCTAGGTATGAAAAACTTATTTAAGCCTTTATTTAATATAATTTGTTCAATCTCATTCTTTTTTATCAATTACAAAATTACTGTTCAAAGTTATATAATGAAGTGTTTCTAAATTTTTACTATCATCAATATATAAAACCATAAATATCATTTAATTTATCTTTTAACATAGTTAATATCAAAGAAATTTTAAGCAGTTTTAATTTTGAAAAACAACTTTCAACAATATCAATAATTATAAGTATTACCTGAAAAACAATAGGAATACCCACAATAACCAAGAGGGGGGTGAATTGGTTTAAACTTGGTCTTTTAAAATTTATTTATAAAATCAGAGTCAAAGGATCTTAATCACTTTTAAACCAAGAATGCTTTTAATCAATCAAATCACTCAGCTCAAGAAACCAATAGCTCAAAACAGAACTTGTTGAGTAATGATAATGACACCAAGAACAAATGAACAAGATGACTTGTAGAAATAGAGATAAAGAAAATCAACACAAGCAATTTTATATTGGTTCACTTCTCAAGAGAAGTTACATCCAGTTTCTTCTAATCAACACTAGATTAGAGTTCCACTATTATAAATTTCAGTTCTTACAAGCTTTACAACAAACTCTCTTTATCAACACTAGATAAAGACTAGAAATCTAAAATCCTATTAGACTTCTAATGAACAAGAATCAGAGAACACTACTCTGTTCTTTCCTAGAGAACACTACTCTAGCCCAAGCTTCAAGAACCCTTTTACAATAGCATCAAATAACATAAATTTCAAAAACAAAATTACAATCAAAGATTATGGAGAGAAACAACCTGATGATCCAATGAATATGAATGCATATGAATTACCAATCAAGGTTGAATTGCAGAAACAGAATTTCAGAACATGCTCTCCATTACACTTTTGAAATCTCTTGCCCAAGAAATCATTCAATACCCATGAAGATTAAAGATTGGGACAAGAAGTTAGTAAACCCAGAAAATCACTTTCTAACTCTTAGAAGACTTGTGTATACTCAGAAAATTCGAAGTGTTTAAGTTGCAATCCAAGCCAAGCATTCTTTCTATTTATAACAGCTTTTGTAACAACTTGTAATCGATTACATGCGCCAAATAATCGATTAAAACTTAATCGATTAAAGTGTTCAAGGTACATTCTGGGTTTCAAAATAAACAAAATAATCGATTAATCCGAGATGTAATCGATTAAAACAGAAAAGTTTTATTTCAGAAACAGCTTGTGTAATCGATTACATTTTATGGTAATCGATTAAAGCAGTGAAGCAAGCTTTTTTCAAATAGCTTATGTAATCGATTATGAATAATGGTAATCGGTTATTACAGCAATGCACAAAATCCATTTTACACTATGTAATCGATTACAAGAGTTGTGTAATCGATTTAAGTGTTCATCAAAGCTTTTCCAATTTCAAATACAAATTAAATAATTGATTAAAACGTCGAGTAATCGATTAAAACAGTAAAATTACATTTTTCCAAAAAAACATTACTCAATTAATTCCTTTTTCAAAGTGTGAGTAGCTTTTGATATTTTAATGAAAACATTTAAGCATATTAATGATTATATGCATGCAACGCAAGGATCAAAAGATTGTCCTCTCCTACACTTCACTTGAAATATAATCTTCAAGGCATGTGAAAAGCTCAAAACATTCTTCCAATTCATAGACTTCATTCTTCTTGTTGCTCCCCCTATATCCAACATTACCAAATAACATTTTTTTAAAAACAATGTATATATTGGAAAAAGAATTTTTTTAAAAAAATAACTAACATTTTTTAGTGAAATACGAATTTCTTTTCTCTATACTTCGTGCAATATCTTTATTTTAAAAATAAATCTAAATCTTCGATATTATAATACTTGGTAGAACTTGAAATATTTTCAAGAGTAATACAACATTTTTCTTAATTCATATTCATTCGAATTTTTCAATTGTTCAATTAATGCAATTTTAAAATTACAATCTTACTAATAAAATAGTAACATGTAATAAGTTTAATGCATGTGACTTAGATGTAAAATAGTTTTACACTATCATTCAATCGCATATCATCATTTGAATTACTTTAAGATAATTATTTTAAAAGTTAACAAACTTACTATACATGATGAAATGTGATTGGATGATTGTGTAAAATCTTTACACTACCAGTATATAACATTTTTCTCATATATAATGTATCATATAATAATTCAAATTAATAATTAATATATATTTTTTAAAAAGTATACAAAATTTTAAGCCTTAAATAATTTGGGGGCCTAAGGCAATTGCCTAAATAGCCTTGCAGTTGCAACGACCTTATTCATGGCACAAGTTCCACAACAAGCCTTTAATCCTCTTTGGACCTGTAATATCTGGAATTTTAACCATGTGTTTAAGCCTAGGTTAAGCTTGGATTAAGCTTTGGAATTGGTAATTAAGTTTATGGATTAGAGTTCTTGAGGAAGAAGCTTTAAAAATGCAAGTTTTGGGTTTTCTGGCCTGCGGCGCGACCCACTTGGGGTACGGCGCGACACGCGTCATATGTGTAAAATAGGGCAGATGGCTCTGCCATGCCACGCGAGTCATTTGAATGTTCACGCGAGCCGCGTGGGCTGGCCGAGAGTATGGCGCGAGTCACGTGAAGATCCACGCGAGTCACGTGGAAAAGTGGCCAGGAATCATGTTTTTCCTCTGGGGCTCCACGCGAGTCACTTGGATTCCACGCGAGTCGCGTGGAAGGCCCGAAAGAGTGGCGCGAGTCGCGTGGAGAAGTGGCGCGAGATGCGTGGGATCGACGTGTTGCTTTTATAAATGCCCATAGGGCTGAAGGAGAAAAGGAAAAGAAGAGAGCGAGAGAGAGAACCTCCATTGATGAACGTTAGAGCTTCATATCTTCTCCATCGTTCATCTAAACACCTCCGAACCAACTGAGGAAATGATCAAAACCTCGAGATAAGTGAGATCCCCCGATTGATCCTTGAGAATAGCTGAGGAATAGTGAGATTGGATTTCCCTGAGAGAACCCTTGGGAGCTCGGAGTTTGAAGGCGGAAGAGGCCGTGATTGAGCGAGCTACCTTAGGGAAAACTATTCCCTGGTGCTTCTGAGCATCACAGAGGTAAGAAACTGGAGCTCTAACCGTTGATTCGGTGTTTTGGATTCAGGGGTTTGGGGTAATCTTGAGGGTGTTTTTGGAGGTGTTAGAGCCGTTATTAGGCTCGGACTCTGTAGAGTCTTATGCTCAGGAAGGTATTCTGAGGAAGTTAGAGCCTTGATTCATCATTAGTGATGAAGTTTGATTTTGGCTCTGAGTCTGTATATGCAGATGGAAAAGGTTGACTATTTGACTGGTCTGGACCTTAGAGCAGTTGACAAAGTTGCTCATGAGACCATATGGAGAAGTTTAATCGGTTGAAACTGATCATTATGAGAGGTTGGATTTAGGCCATTGTAAGCAGAGATATGCTTGGCCATAGTTGACCAGAGCTTGTGTGGAGGCTCTGCAGCCTGGTATA
>PYAF01005853.1:575970-594825 GCA_007407185.1 Glycine tomentella | reverse complement strand
GGATAGTTGTACAGTTTTGTATTGTACCGAGGAACCTTGATGTATATTCACCATATTATAGTGTACAGTGCTATACAGACGACATGTGATGATGTCACTTTTAGTTTTTGCTTCCAAACTGCTTAAACTCTGATTGATTATCTATTTGATTGTGGTATATGTTTGGTAATGACCCTGATTAGAAAATTGGGGCGTTACAGGACCCTTCCATCTGTCAACAACTTTAAACACCAAATGATATGGAAAACTCATCGCATGAGAAACCGCTTCATATCCATATTTCATGGAGAAAGAACCATCACTTGAATGACTCCAAGCTATCACATCTTTATTGTCTGAAACTTGGGGACGATTAAAGTGGATATTGCTTGCACAATATGATGAAGAACATAACCTTTAAAATTATTGACAACAGTGGTAGCGGCAACAACAGGGGCGATCATGTTGGTGGCGATGGCAACGATGGTGGTGGTTGTGGTGACAATCTTGACATAAATTAAATCTTTTAAAAAATTGATTTTAGTTTGGTAAACCTTATAGAGATTTTATGGTTAAATGAGACTTTAATTGAATTTACAATGTTTTAATCTTGACTTTTCATTTTAATCTAACAAATGAGAATGATTGTTCTCATTCTCATATAAGAGAGTCATTCTCATATAATATGTCCTATATATATATATATATGAGGAGAATCAACTTACTTCAAGAGTAATTCTTTCTCATTAGCACATAAGAGAGTCATTCTCATATGATATGTCCTATATATGTATATATATATATATATATATATATATGAGGAGAATCAACTTACTCCAAGAGTAACTCTAAAAGAGTTACTCCTCATGCTCATCATTTATTTTCTTGAAATCTAATGGTTGAAATGTGTAGCTAATCTTAACCATTATATTTCAAGAAAATGAATTGCGAGAAGTAACTCTAAAAGAGAGAGAGAAATAAATATAGACAAAGAGAGGGGGAGGGACCAAATTAACTTAAACAACTATTACATCATTCAACAATTTGATATAAAATGTGATTTTTATCAATCCAACCGTTGAATTATATCTACATATTATCAAGATTGTTTTTGTTAAATTTTGTCAATATTCAATAATAATAAAAAGATAATCAAATGATCCATATTTTAGTATATCTTGAAAAGTTTATATTACGTCGATTTTGATCTATATGAATGAGTTAGCAAAATATTTTGGATTAATATAAAATTTGGTATATATGATCTATGGGAAATGAGCTTTCAATCCAACAGTGAGTTTTAATAAAATATCATCAAATTGATATTGAATAGTATAATAGTTGGTCAAAGTTATTAGACCCATGTGTGTGTGTATATATATAGAGTAATGAATATTATACACACGCAAACATAGATAAAGAGCGATCAACTTACTCCAAGAATAACTCTTTTTGCGTTACTCCTCATCTCCTTCATTCATTTTCTTGAAATTTAATGATTGTAATGAGTAGTTAATCTTCACCATTAGATTTCAAGAAAAGGAATGGTTAAGATGAAGAATAACTCTTTTAAAGTTACTCTTGGAGTAACTCGTGAAAAAGATAATGGGACTCACTAAACCGAGAGGGGGGGGGGGGGAGAATTGGTTTTAAAAAAATCGTAAAATAAGAGAGTTTTAAAAAACTTTTGCTTCACAATGATCGTATCACAACTTTATGTTAAAAACAATATTGACTCACCCGAACACAATATTCTTCCGTTAAAGTGCATCAATGAAATATCTTTGAATTGTAGCAAATTGATAAAGAATGCAATAGAGAGAGATGTGAGTTAAAGATAAAATCGACAACAAGATTTATACTGGTTCACTCTCTATTTCTAGATAAGCTACTCCGATTGTCTAATTCAACCCGAATTAGATTTTCACTATGCAATGTGAGTTCTTACAAGCAATCACAAGCAATTTCAAATTCTACCTAGAAAATGAAACTTAGGCACCCAACCCTAGGGTCATTTGTGAATTTAAGCCTAAGAAAAACCTATTCTTAGCTTAAAACTAGAAACACCTATTCTAGAATGTTGTAAAACTCATGCACATGTAGTAACAATATGTAAAAACCATATGAAATCGAGTCAATGGGAGTACAACGTTTACATTCAAATTCAAGAACAAAAGACTTGATTGAATAGGACTCTCTTGATCTCAAATGTGCTTACAACTCACTTTCATTTTGAAAGGTCCGAGAAACAAAAAATGAAGTTTGTGACTTGTAAAGGTTTTCTCAATTTTTTTTTATTTTTTTAAGAGAGAACACAAGGTGGGTATATATAGAGAAAACAGTTATAATCGCCTGTAATTAATTAGATTGACAATGTAATCGATTATCTCGAGAAGGTAATCAATTATATTTTCTATTTAATCTATTAAAGTGTTCTTCCCAAAAATCTAAAAAAAACTCAAGAACAATGAAATCAATTACAATCTTGATTTAATCGATTAAAGTGTTCTTGATCACTTATGGGAAAACTTTCAAGAATGATGTAATCAATTACTATATCATCATAATTGATTAAACCAGAGACCTAAGAAAATAGACATGATATCAAAAGAACTATGTAATCGATTACAAATATATGGTAATCGATTAAACCAGATCTATGAACTCTCTGCAAGTTTCTCAAAGTCTTATGTAATCGATTACACATGAGTGATAATCAATTAGAGTAGTGAGTTATAAATCACTGAATATGTTTCTTATCTAAGAAACTACCTTCCTACTTTTATATGATGATGCTTGATGTACACACAAATAGATTAAGACTAGAAAGCAACAAGCAATACAAATGTCAGTTAATAAGGAGTTGGCATGTAAAAGTCAAAACTCTTCTAAGCTTGATCTTCATGTTGCTCCCCTATCTCTAACAACTTGATCCCTCCTCAAATATATATATATATATATAAGTTAACTTCGTCTATGTGCGTTTGCATGCATGGCCTGTCCCAAGCCATGATAAAGGAGGAGGGTTGGCATTAGGAGTCGCAAACCGATCGTAAAAAACCAGCTATTTTTATGTGATGAACCTTTATGATATTTTGTTGGGCGTACCCTTTATAATGATGCGTTACATCAGGCCCCGGGTGTATCGAAAAATAAGCAAGGGTCCTTGCCACAAGGCAAGGCGCTACATCGATCTGGAGATGTAGTGATAAGTGAGCTAGGGTCCATGTCGAAAGGTAAGGCATCAGGTCTTCACTCGGACTTGGTCACAAAAAGGAAAGGGTCCCAACAGGCAGTTGGGCAAGCGTGGCTGGCAAACACCGTCCAAGGGTTTTGGATGAAATTGGGAAGTTGGAACATAGGAACATTAACGGGTAAACTGAGGGAGTTGGTAGATGTTTTTTCTAGAAGGAACGTGAATATGTTTGCTTGTAAGAAACTAAGTGGGTTGGAGAAAAGGCCAAATAAGTGGAAGGCACCGGTTTCAAGTTGTGGTATACAGGTACAACCAAGAGTCGTAATGGGGTTGGAATTATGATCGACAGAAGCTTCAGAGATAAAGTCGTTGATGTCAAAAGGAAAGGCGACATGATTATGATGATTAAACTTGTAGTGAGGCATCTAATTTTAAATATCCTTAGTGTGTATGCACCCCAAGTTGAACTACTATCAGATGAAAAGAACCAATTTTGGGAAGACTTAGAGGAGGTTCTTAGAGGGATCCCACGAGAGGAGAAGATTTTTCTAGAAGGAGATCTAAATGGTGATGTTGGTAAAAACAATGGAGTTTTTGATAGAATTCATGGTGGTTTTGGCTATGGGACAAGAAATCAGACTGGAGAAGATATCTTGAACATTGCACTAGCCTATGATTTGATGCTAGTAAACACTTTTTTTTTCGGAAAAGGGAGTCTTATCTTATCACGTATCGTAGTGGCCAAACTTGTAGTCAAATTGATTTCTTTATGGCTAGACAGGAAGATAGAAATTTGTGTATTGATTGCAACGTCTATCTTGGAGAATGTGTGGCGACACAACATAAGTTGTTAGTTCAAGAGGTTAGGTTCAACAAAGTTCTTAATTTGAGGAAGAAGGCTCAAAACCCAAGGATAAGATGGTGGAAGCTAAAGGAGAAGAAATAAATAGAGCTTAAGGAAAACATGTTACGTGAAGGACCGTGGGAGTTTATTGGAGAAGCTAATGAAATATGGAATAAGATGACTATGTGTGTTCAAAATGTGGAAGAAGGGTGATAGGTGAAAGCAAAGGAAACAAATTTCTTACAAAGAAAACATGGTGTTGGAATGGAGAGGTGCAAGAGGCTATTAAATAGAAGAAGAAATGCTTTAGATCTTTGCATATATGTCCCAATGATGAGAATTTGCAAAAGTTTAGAGTAGCGAGGAAAAATGCAAAGAAAGCAGTGCAGGAAGCTAGATGCAAAGTTTTTGACGATTTGTATATAATCTTGGGAGCAAGGATGGGGAGAAAGGTATTTACAAACTTGAAAAAATGAGGGATAAAAAGAGTAAAGACCTCACCCAAGTTAGATGTATCAATGATGAAAATAAAAAAAAATGGTAAGGGATGAAGATGTAAGTGAAAGATTGCTAGACTACTTTAACAAACTTTTTAATGGGAATTGAGACAAGAGTGAGGTGGATTTGGAGGATGTTTTTGATGATCTGAATAGAAGATTTGTACATAGAATTAATACACATGAAGTTAAGGAGGCTTTAAAGAAGATGAAGAATAATAAAGCTTTGGGACCTGATGATGTCCCTATTGAAGCGTGGAGAGGCTTGGGAGATGTGGCAATAAAATGGTTAACCAATCTTTTTAATAGGTTTCTTCAAACCAATAAGATGTCTGATGCTTGAAAGAAAAGTATGCTTGTGCCTATTTACAAAAACAAGGGAGATATCCAGAATTTTTCAAACTATAGAAGCATCAAGCTCATGAGCCATACTTGAAGTTGTGGGAGAGAGTTATCGAACATCGCCTAAGGAGAGAGACCAAGGTTTCCGTAAATCAATTTGGATTTATTCCAGGAAGATGTGCCATGGAAGCTATTTTCTTAATGAGACAATTAATGGAAAGGTATAGGGAAAAGAAGAAAGACTTACATATGGTATTCATAGATCTTGAGAAAGTATATGATAGAGTCCCAAGAGAAGTCTTATGGTGGACTCTTGAGAAGAAAAAGGTAGCATTAAAGTGTGTTAATGCAATCAAGGATATGTATGATGGGGCTACCACTTGTGTGAAAGCTTGTAATGGAATATCAAGGTATTTCCCTATCATGGTAGGTGTTCACCAAGGTTTAGCTCTTAGTCCTTATCTCTTTGCCTTAGTGATGGATGAACTAACGAAAGATATTCAAGAGGAAGTGTCGTGGTGTATGTTTTTTGCAGATGATATTGTATTTATTAATGAGACCAAAGATGGTGTTAATAGGAATTTGAAATTGTGGAGAAACACTTTGGAGTCTAAAGGATTCACGATAAGCAAGAGCAAGACGAAGTATATAAAGTGTGAGTTTTCGTGGGTAAGAAATGGTGATCAAGACACAGTACATCTACTTGGTCTAGATTACCCAAGAAAGATATTTTTAGATACTTGGGATCAATGTTGCAAAAAGGTGGTGAGATTGGTGAGGATGTAAATCATAGAATTAGAGCAGGGTGGATGAAATGGTGGAGTGCATCAGGGTTTTTGTGTGATCGTAAAATTCCTCTTAAGCTAAAAGGAAAATTCTATAGAACAACTATAAGACTGGCAATGCTATATGGAGCATAATGCTGGCCACAACATAGGCGACATGAGCATAAAATAGGGGTAACATAAATGAGGATGTTAAGGTGGATGTGTGGATATACGAAGAGGCATAAGATAAGAAATGAGGATATTCGATGAAAGGTATCAGTGGTACCGGTATGTGAAAAGATGAGGGAGCATAGATTGAGGTGGTTTGCGCACGTTATGAGACGACCATTGGATGCTCCTGTAAGAACAATAGTTTGTTACCAAGAGCTCAACACAAAGAAAGGTAGAGGTTGACTGAAACTTACCTGGGGAAAGGTAGTTAAACAAGACCTAATGTAGTGGGATATAGATTGGCGGATGGTATGTCTTAGGACGGAGTGGAGAAAAGCTATAAGCTTGGTGGAGGGTTAAACCCATCAGTAGTTCTATGTTTTAGTCGGTCCCTTATTTTATTTCTTTTCCTCTTCTTTTCTCCCTTCTTCCTTTCACCATTTTTTTTATTTTAGCTTCTTTTTTTTTCTTGTTCGTCTTATTTCCACTTTTTTCTTCCCCTCTCCCTTTCTCTTTCTTTGTCTCATTTCCGATTTATCATTAGGTTCATCTACCACCAACCCCAATTAACTTGGGTTAAAGGTGTTGTTGATGTTGATATATATATATATATATATATATATAAGTTCCATGTTATTATAATGTAGATTGCTTAATGCAGTTTAACTAGTGATTCACTGGTCCAACTAATAACCCATTGACCAAGTACACTTACTAGGTTCATGATCGGCCTAATTTTGATAATAGTGAATGGAGTTCTCTAAAAGTTAGGATACATTCAAGTACCTCTTGGGATGCACTTATTAATTTTTCATTCACTTGCATTTAATATTTGGAAATCTGGATTAATTTTCTCATAATTCCCTCTCTCAATTAAAATTTTCAAATCCCATTATTACCTTTTCAACATCTACGCCATTGAAGTTTTTTTCTAGCTTCTTCAATTTTTCCCCTCAAATCATGCTTCTGCTTCATAAACTTTGGCATGCTCCTTGCCATACCTTTTTATCTCATTATTCCTCCATGAGTATTGGATGATGGCACTTGTACTTGCACCATTGTTAGTTACTGCTAATGTGATATGCCTCTTGACTTGCACATCGTAAACGAGACTTTCATACAAGGATCCCCTTCAATCCACCATTAGTTTCATCTCACTTCAATACTCATTTGAATGGTTGTCTATTAATCACACCAATCAACTTTAATACCATTTTTTGGTAAAAATCCTCATCACGCAAAATGAGGATCAAATGATATAGGCATACTCAAATAACATCAAAAATAAAAATGATGAAAGATGTGTATTTAATGTTGTCCATCACCTATTGCCTATATCTATAAGAATAACTAAACAAATATTCTCTATTTCAAATAAGATTACAAGTGTTTTGGGAAAACTTGAGAAAACCTCCCTATTACAAGTTTTTTTTTAGAAACCTTCCCAATTACATGACTCTCCTTCAGGTTGAATGATGAGGCAAAGTGTACCAGACACAAACTAGAAAAGTTCAAGCCTAGTTTTAGACCTGAAAAGTAAAAAGAGGATTTACTCTTTAGAATTCAACTCATCAAAGAGTTAATAGCTGAGATTGGTCTTGGTGTGGATACACATAGAGTTTTCACACTGTTGAAGAAAATTTTTTGTTGCTTCAAGAACACACATCCGGGTACACAAACCTACTTTTCTATATTTATTATTTTTGTATATATTTTAATGCAAAATAAATCATAATTTTACACTACAAGTGTTGGGAACACTTCTATGTAACTATTACATTCCACTTGCCATCTAAAAGGAGAGAGAGAAATGCGAAGAAAGGAAGGAGAAGGTGTAACACCCTAAGTTTCAAGACTAGGAATATACCTCAAGGATACCCCTTATTAGGACCATTCTATTACATTTTCTGAAAATCAATTATTACTCTTTGTATATTATTGGTTATGTCTTAAGCATGTGTCTGCATTGTAAGATTGTATGTGTTCCTATGCGTTTATGTTTTGTATATTTATTAGTGTTATTATTATTACCATTATTTGTTATTGTATTATAATTGGTGCGAATATTATATTATGCTTGTTGTGATTATCATTATTGTGATATTGTGATTATTGTTATTGTTAATATTTTCTTATATTTTATTAATATTATCGTTAGTATGTTGTGCATGTGGTTATGTTGCTATTATTATTATTATTATCATTATTGGTGTTATTATGTATATTATTATTGTAAGGTGCTCAAATATTAGAATTAGTAAGCATAAGATACAAGGGCCCAAGAGAGTGCCTAAGACCTAATAAGGAGCTAAGTCCACACACCCCTTACCCATCTAAGTTTTATAAAAAGGGAGAAAGTAAGGCGTTAGGTTTAATTAGGAGGAATAGAGAAAAAAGTAAAAAGAGAGAAGATAGAAGGAGAAAAAAAGAAAAGGAAAAAGAAGAACATTGGAAACTTAAGCTCAGAGCCCTCTTTTGTGTCTTAGTCTAGGTGAGTACTTCCTCATTCTCCTTAAGCTTTCTTTCCATGTTCCTCTTGTTTCCCCTATGTCTTCACCACCCTTTTGGATGGTCTCTTCCATTTCCCCCCATTTGATACCCTAAGTTAGGAATTGATGTTTTGGGGTTGATTATGGGCAATTACAGCTTAATTGTGTTAATTGATTGATTGGGTCCTGATGTTAGATAGCTCTTTAGTTTTTCCATTTTTCTTGTTCTTTAAAATTGGGAATGTGGGTGTTTAAGATTGAATAAGGAATTAATAATTGGTGATTTGGGGTTTGGGCGGTGTTCGATGTTTTTCCCCTTTTCGATATTCTTGAAATTGAGTATGGGTTTTTGTTGTTGAAATGTCATGTGGTCTCTTTATGCAATGTATTTTGGGGTTTAGGAACCCATTGTCTTCATGTTAAAAGGAAAAAGTTTGTAATTCCATGTTTGTCGTGTGTCATGGGCGTGATCCATGGATGACAAGTATGACCTAGTATGACCATAGGTGTTTGTCAATGTTCACAAGTGTGATCCATAGGTCATGATCATGACCCATTTTGTAAAATTGTTTGAAATGTGAATCTATCACCACTCACAGATGTGATCCACAAATCACAAGGGTGATTCATCTTGTTTAGAAATCTTAAGAAATGATTCCTTCTCAATCATAATACTAAGTGGATGATTACCATAATACATGAAATTTATGTGGAATTAAGACATGAGTTACTTCTTTAAATGTAATGTTTATCTAATGCCTTGGTTGATAATCATGTATATGAATGCTTACTTCGATTAGGACATTGTCGTGATTGCTACCTTATATGTTTGTGTTGAGATTATAATGATATGATTATATGTGTGTAGATGAAACAAAAAAGTGATATTATAGTAATGTTTTGAAATGACAAGTATATGGCTTGAATCTATGTGGTGGAAGACCACCATGTGATGAAATGTGCAAAGGCATCGTACATGAGTACGATTTGTAATGTTAAGAACCAAGTGGATAGGATTCTCCAAGTGTTGTGTTAAGTAAAATGTGATCATGCATCACAAATGTCATGTTTTTTAGATGGTGGAAATATGACAGCTTCATTAGGGAGGACATAGGTGAGTTGAAGTATGACTTTATTCTTAGGGTGTTATTCAGTTTGGAATCTCTATGTGACTTATGTCGATCCCATGGATTAGAATTGAAAAATATGGGAACACTTCATACTTAACCAAGAGGGGAGGCGAATTGGTTAGGCTTGGTAATTTAAAAATTTTCTTGATCAAAATCAGAGTTTTGCCCTTTTTGGATCTTTATCACTTTTGAAACCAAGAACCTCTATTCAATCCAAAATATGTAATACTTCAAGAATTTTGTTGATTACTAGAATTCAAAAACAAGAAAGATAAAATATAGCTAATAGGTAGAATAAGAACAACACACAAAGATTTATACCGGTTCACTTCAAACACTATGAAGCTACATCCAGTTTTCTCCCACTCAACACTAGAATGGAGTTCCATTATTGTAAATTTCAATTCTTACAAGTTATTACAAAGCCTCTCTTTATCAACCCTAGATAAAGTTCAGAAATCTAAAACACTATTAGATTCTTAGAGACAACCCACTGAGAACACTACTCAGTAATTCCCCTAGAGAAACTCTATCTCTAGATTACAAGAAAGAAACCCATTTACAATAGACAAACCAAAACCAAAAATCAAAACAGAATTACAACTTCAAAGATTAAGGAAAGAAGTCACCTGATGATCCAATGAACAATATGCATATGAATGATTTCACCAGGTAGAAGAATGATTTCAACCTTAGAACATATTTTTCCTCAAGCTTTGAATAAGAAAATCTTGCTTCACTAATCCCTCAAAAATCGTAAGTGTTTTGTGAAAGCAAGAACTCAATGAACCCATAAAAATCACTACAAGAATGTTTAGAAAGCCTTAGAATGCTCAGTGTACGAATTGATCAAGTTAGTGAAAAAGCTGAGCATGGGTTCTATTTATAATAAGCTTTCTAACCGTCAGTAATCGATTACATATGCTCCTGTAATCGATTAGTTCGCATATGTAATCAATTATTTCAAGATTGTAATCGATTAAACTGTTCAATAGACATTCTGGGTTTGAGTAACGAACAGAATAATCGATTATCCCGTCTGGTAATCGATTAAGACAGCAAGCTCCTATTTTTGAAATACACTATGTAATCGATTACGGATTTTGGTAATCGATTAAGTCAAAAGGCTTCATAAAATAATTTGTACTTTGTAATCGATTACTACATTTGGTAATCGATTAATGCAGCATAACATGTTAATCATAGGCATATACTGTAATCGATTACTATCTGTGGTAATCGATTAAAACAGAGAGATGATATTTCCTATTTAGCCTATGTAAACGATTACTAATTATTGGTAATCGATTAAAGTATACATTATATCAGTTTATATGAAATTATAGCTAAAATAATCGATTAATCCGATACGTAATCAATTACATTGTTCTTGAAAAGTTTTCCAGAGGACATAAAGAACAAAATAATTGATTCTTATCTTAGTGTAATCGATTAAATTAGTAAGAACTTATTTTTCCAAAAACTTAGATTTAAACTTGCCTAATTTACCAAATGCTTGTGTATATATTGAAACTCAATTTGATTAATTAAATGAATGATATGAATGCTATGCACATGGATCATCAGAAAATACTTCTTCCTTTTACATTAATCACAAATTGATCTCCAAGGCTTTAAAGCATGTTGAAAGCAAAAAACCAAGCATGATTCAATGTTCATTCTTCAAGTGATTCCTCTCTTAAATCAACAAGAATATCCTTGGAAGACAAAGTAAACCTAACTCATTTTCGACAGTCTTGTCTTGATGAGAGTGTAGTAATGGAATCTAGTTGGTTTGTTATTTCATTCATTTAAATTATTGTGTTTCATTATGTTACAACTTTTATTATATTAAATTGTAGATAGAACCTTCAACGTGAGGCACGATTGTTTATGAATACAAATTTTGTTTGATGTATAAAGTTTAATTATATGTAATGTCTTAATTATTCTCTTTTGTGTACAATAATATATATGGTAATACCCGTGAAGGGTGTTACACCAAAAATATTAATAAAAA
Organism: Glycine tomentella; assembly: GCA_007407185.1. NCBI lineage: Eukaryota > Viridiplantae > Streptophyta > Magnoliopsida > Fabales > Fabaceae > Glycine > Glycine tomentella. Next base: position 583,390 of record PYAF01005853.1, on the reverse strand, counting down.
AGGAAGGGATTAATTGATTCTTTCCCTCCAATCAAACTCAAGGTGTCTCATTCTTCATGAGCATCTATTTTTCCTATTTCTTGTTTTTCTCTCTGCCTTTTTCCTACTTCATTGTCTATTTATCTTTCTAGATATTTTTTTGTGGATTTTGGTCATTACACATGTGTTTCTCCTTCCATACTCTATATATGTTTTTTCTTATGATATGTTTCTTACTGTTAAAATGCTCCTACATTTATGTCTTATAATTATTAATTAATAATGGATATTTTCTTTTATATGTTTGAGTTGGTTATGTCTGTATTTTTTCATTGATCGTGAATCTTAGTCTGATTCACAATTTGAAAAGTAAACCTTAGACTTTTCTAATTTAACTTTTGAATCCTAATTCAACTACCAAGACCCAGTCTATTAAGTCAAAATATTGACCCAAATTCTGTAATTCCAATTTGTCACTTCCACCCTTTCTATGTTTCACTTGACTTTCTAGTTAACTCTTGTGTTTGCAATTGTAAGACCTTTGACTTCATTATTGAAGCAACATTGACTAGCCTCACTAATGCCCACAACCATCTTTTGCTATTATTCTTGGTTTTGTTTTGTTTGTTCTTCTTCAAAGTACATAACCAATGGAGAGCTTCTCCTTTCAATGCAAGCACAACAACACCCACAATGTTTTTTTCTCACATGCTCTAGTGGTTTCAAAATACTCAAGTAATTTGATCATCACTAATAAGCCCCTTCAAATAAAATCTTGCCATCATTACAAATTTAGTACCATTTGATGGAAATCATGTAGCTTTACTAAGAAAAAAAAGGATTTCACCAATTGAATACATTGTATAATTTGCACAACTTTGAGGGTCTATATGCACTTCTCAATGCCCAAAAGGCTTTAATTCTCACAAATGACAAGATTTTCCTCCTTTCTTCTTTTTAGGTAACATGCCTTAAATCTTCGAATAATCTTGTCCCAACTGACAACCTCTCTCATTTTAACGATTACCAATCACTAACATGCTCAAGCCTTATGAACACTTAACAATTTTTTTCACTATGGACAAGTTTTTTGGGAGCTTTCTTTTTAAGTATAAAACACAAGTATCCTTTGTTGGAGACAATCTTTCTTGATCCGAATAAGACCACTATATGAAAGAAAGTTCTCCTCCAATTATTTCAAGCACTTACATACACAAGACTCTTTGTATGAAGTCTTCTAAATGGACTACTAATTTGTTGAAATATTGTGTCATTTGATGTTCCCCACTTATATTTCCTATTTCACCATATTATCTTTCATCTGTTTTTCCTTTCCTATATTATTGCATAGAAAGTAAGTATTTACTTTAGGCTTAATTTTATCATATATGTTGATAATTTCATTTTTGTTATGCAGTTCCTAAACACATGGTTTTGGATGTTTCTTACCAATTGTAGAATGTCTCACTTGATTATTAATATTCTTGATGTTATTTTAAATGTCTAATACCAAGCAATATGGTGAAGAACTCATTTCTAAATGCATCAAAGTTTGGTGGCCACTGGATCAAATGTAAGTACATGGTTTTCTTGATTTTTGTGACGTGTTATGACTAGGGTTTGGTTTAATCAGGGATCAGTGAGAGCAATGTTGTGTGTGTGTGTGTGTGTGTGCTAAACACATTTTGCATTGTATCTTGTCTATATCTTTGTGTAGTTGTTCCTTTGTCACCTAATTTTGACATATTGTTGCAAATATCATTGAATTTATCTAAGATTAATTACCTTGATAAGTATTCATTTTAAGAAAAAAATGACAAGTCATCATGGCTAATGGGTTTAAGCTCATCATTTCCCTTTATGGTTTATTTTGAATGTGTTTAACTCCTTATTAAAGTTCACTATACCTTATTGTATTTAGACCAATGTTACATTTAATGAATTGTAGCTATGTTACTTTCAATGAACTTTGCTTTTGAATTTGTTGGAGTTTGGGAAAGATTTATATTTAAATTAAAGTATTGAACATGATGATATGCTTAGTTGTTGGTTTTTAACACTATTGCGTGCACATAATTTTTCTTCACATCTTATCTTTACTTTTTGGTGAAGTATAGCATAAAAATATAAATTATATATGTATTATTGTCTACACATAATATTTTGTAGGTTTCATAAAGGTGTTATCAATGACTTTTATGATGCTCCTCATAACATGCACAAGGTGATATGGAAGCTATACTACAATATGTCTATTGTCCATTCCTTTTATATGCATTACAGTAAAACTTTTTAACTTTTGTTATATTGTTTTACCTATTTGAATAATAATGTATTTTCTTCTACTACAATAAACTCAAGATGGCAAAGTTTTTTTATAGGTTTAAATTTCCATTACCACTATTCTTTTTATTCTTTTTTGACAGTTTTCTCTATTTTAGATGGTGATGTGAAATAGGTATCTCTTAAAGATGAAAGGTGCAAACAATCAAAACTAGTGATAATTTAGTCAAAGTGAGTCTTTAACTTAACTTTTGTATATTAAACTTTTTTACATTTATATTAATGTCAACATAGAGGACAAGCCCTGGCATAGCAGAAAAGTTGTGCCTTGGTGACTTGTTGGTCATGGGTTCAAATCTGTAAATAGTATTTTTGCATATGCAAGGGTAAGGTTGCATACAATATCTCTACCCCTTACCTTCGTATAGCAAGGAGCCTCTAAGAAATGGAGTATGTATTTTTTTATATTAATGGCAACACACAATTTAACCACAACTGGGTTACACATCTAATTAAGTAGGTCAAGTTATGTGTGATCGGGTTCTGAAAATCCTAAAAAACTAGTCCAACTACCCATGGTGTCTTATTCTTCATGTGCATATCTTTTTTTTCCATTTCTTGTTCTTTTCTTTTCATCTCTCCAACTACCTTGTGTGTTTATCTTTCCACACTATTTTTATGGATTTTGGTCATTACATGTGTTTCTCCTTCCACATTATATATATGTTTTTGCTTTTGATATGTTTAATAATGTTAAAATGATCTTACATTTACAATTATAATTATTAACTAACAGTGATTTTGGGCTTTTATATGTTTTTTATTTTTTTGTATCATTCTATGTGCATTCTTTTTATTAACCACAAATCTTAGTAAAATTCACGATTAAAAAAATAAATCTCAGACTTTATGATTCACCATTTAAATTTTAATTCAACTATTAAGACTTGCTCTATCAAGTTAAAAGATTGACCCATATTCTATAATTCCAATTTTTCACTTCCACCATATCCTTATTTTGAACCGAAATAGTTAGTCACTAGAAGGGGGTTAAATAGTGACCCTTTATTGGTCTAGCTCTTTTTGCTCTAGCGCATTAGCTTATGAACTTCTTTCAAGCTTCTCAATTTTGAGATTCCGAAAACCAGTAGGAGTAACCTATTCCTTTACAAGTACTTGGACATAATGATATGACAAGTCACCAAGAAAACTTGTTGGTTAATACTACAGAACCTACTAACAAATGATACATAATCTATTAACTGCAGTTATTGGTTCTCACTTGGTTGCATTGAGTTAAACAATTTTATAAAAACACCTTGATCAAGGTTCAACTTTAAGTTCAAAATAAGCTTTTGTATAAATAGAATTAAGTTCACAACAAAAGTAAATAAGAAGCAATAAAAAGGGACAAAATACACCAAGGAGTTATACTGGTTCACCCAATCTACGTTATATCCAACCCCTACAACTGTAGCTTTCCACTAAGACCAAACACCCTATGATATTCTTTCTTTCCTGAAGCCTCCAAAAGCTCCTACAACTAGGTATTCCTTTTTTTTTTAAGCCTCCTCAGGCTCTTATAACCAATATTCTCTAAGCATTAGCATGCTCACCCAAGTATTATTTAAATAAGCTTCTGCAGGCTTCACCCTTAGTAGCACTTGCTTTTGGACACACACAACAATATGTTGTGTTCCGTAAGCTCCAACAAGCCATAGTTACTTGATTTCACTTCCTAGTCCTCTTCAGTAGCACCTCTACTAGACACATACATCCACCTTTGTATTCTTAGAACTTCAGAATAATTAGTCACATCACTTCTCTTTTAAGTTGTCTTCAATAGCACCTAATACTGCCTACATGCAACAACTATTGTGGTATTCTTTCATACCAAGGGAGTGGTGGTGCTCATTAATACTTAGCAAGCATACCAAGTGACACAAATAATATAAAACAGGAAGTCCGAGTATTGTATCCACATGAATTCGCGTAATACTCAACAAAATAGCAATGTTCACTAACTATGGCTTTTGAAAACAACAATCATAATGATTGGATTCTGGAAATTCAAATAAGAAGATTATAAATAGCAATATTCACAGGGTGTTTGGTCTTGACCAAACTATCAATCCCTTAATTAGTCTAACCAAAAGACTTGCTTTAAGAGGAAGAGTTAAAAGATGACAAATAAGATTTGCTTCATCCCTAGACACGAAACCCATTAGGTGTTCCTCTCCATTTCCAAGTTCAAAAGCATTTCCCGATGACAAATCAAACCACAACATCAACCAAAGGGTGATCAAGCCAACACAAGCATTAATGCATAGAAAAGAACACTTAATAATGAACAATAAACATATATTAATAATCAAACTGTAAACATAAGGATGGGTTCAAGTACGTCAACCCCAAAATGGGTAAACCTAACTACATGACTACAAGAAGAAAAGAAGAAAATATATGAAAAAGATGATGAGAAATGGTAGGGAAGCCATGGAGGGAAAGGGAGAGCTTCCTAGCTGCAATCTAAAACCCTAAATAGTTCCCCCAACCAAATTTATCTTTTATTCACATCTTTGGTACTTAAATAGAGCCAAATATGTTACACTGTCGTTTTTGCATAATTGAGCTATGCACTTAACGCACACTTGCTCGTTGAACAGGCATACAAAAGTTGCAATGGTTCAAGTGGCTGCATGTAGGTTGAGTCTGAGGTGCGCTCTAAGCCTAAGGTGCACGCTGAGCCTGACATGTCTGACCCCTCCATCCTAAAAAATTTCCTTTGAAAGGGCCTTGAATTGGGTCCCAATACAAAAAAAAAAACAATAAACTAAAATTAGATGAAAAATCAAACATTTAAACTATTTTAAAGCTATTCTAATTTATTCAAAACTTAATTATAAAGAAGGCCAAACAAGCTTAAATGTAATGAAATATTGACATAATTGCCCACAAAATGGTCATTTAAATAACATTTAAGGAAGTTCTTTTAGATAAGGGTTTGTCAACTGACCTTGACCTAGTACTTTAGCAATCTTCCTTGTGCTTAACTCATTCGCACTTGATCAAGGAGCTAACCGTTTGTGGTCATTGGAGATTGAATTCAAATACTACATGAGTTGTCCATGTCCATGTAGGTAGTCATTCTACTTGATTCATTCTCCTTCATACAATTCCATTGAGTTTTCCTCTTCATATCTACTTTTGCTCTACTATCACCAGCTTTCACCTTTTAGTCATTGAAGGAGCCATTGAGAAAGTTTGTTGGTTCTTAACTTTGATCTTGGTGGCTTCCATATGAATTTGAATTTTGAATCATGGGAAGTTTTTAAAGATTATTTATGCATCAAGTCTTCTAGAGAAAAATTTATTACTACTTTCTATCATTTTTCTTCAACTATTGGTTGTTGGTTCTTTTCAGCTAGGACAATTGTCTTGTTTGAGTTCCTATGACTTTGATTATGTCAAGGATCAAAAAGAACAATAGCATTGGGATCAGTGTTGTCCTAGAATTTATGCATCTTGACTAGTGTGGGCTTTTGGAGTGCAAGAAATGTTTGTCTTCATGTTCCAATTGCAATGCATCTTTTGATGATCCTCAAGCCACATGTTGAAATTAATAGGAATACTTCAATAAACCAAGAGGGGGGGTGAATTGGTTGTACCTTGGTAAATTAAAATTTTCAAATCAGAGTTTCCACAGGATCTTTATCACTTTAAAAATAGTTTTGAAACCAAGAATCTTATATTCAATCAAATTCCTCTGTCAAGAAATCAATAAGCAAATGAGAGTTTTCTGTGTAATGTAATTTGATTCACAACCAAAGCAATTGAGAGATGAAGAGATAAGAATAAAGATCAGCCACAAATTTTTATACTGGTTCACTTCAAACACTATGAAGCTACATCCAGTTCTTCTACTCAACACTAGAGTAGAGTTTCACTATTGCAAATAATATTCTTGCAAGATATTACAAGCCTCTCTTTATCAACCCTAGATAAAGTTCAGAAGTCTAAAACACTATTAGACCCTTAGAGACCAAACCCAAAACTGAGAACACTACTCACCCCTTAGAGAAACACCATCTTTAATCATCATGTAAGAAACACATTTACAATAAGCCAATCTTTACAGAAATCAAATAAAAGTTTTACACCTTCAAAGAATAAGGAAAGATTTCACCTGATAATCCAAAGAACACATGCATGTGAATGATTCAACAGATTGAAAGTAAGATTACAGACTCAATGCATCCCTTTCCTTAAACTTTGAGACTCAATGATGCTTCACTTCTTCAAATCAAAAAACCATACGAATTTGTGAAGTCTAAAATGTTTTTTGAAACTCAGAAATACACTAAAGAAAGCTCATGAATGTTTGTGATTGCCCAGAATACGAATTATTCAATCTCACAAAGCATAGGGGCAATGGGTTCAATTTATAACAGCTTTCTAACTGAAAATAATAGATTAAACATGCTCCTGTAATCGATTATTTTGCATTTGTAATCGATTATTCCAAGAATGTAATCGATTAAAGTGCTCCTGATATGTTCTGGGTTTGAGCTATGAACAATGTAATCAATTATTCCGTCAAGTAATCGATTAAACCAGACACTCATATTTTTCCAAATGCACTAAGTAATCGATTATGAAATTTGGTGATCAATTAAGACAGACAGACCAATATTTTCAAATGTACTATGTAATCGATTAAAACGATATGTAATCGATTAAATCAGCAAAACATGTTACCTATAGGCATTAGATGTAATCGATTACGAATTTCTATAATCGATTAAGACAGTCAGTATGATTTTTCCATTTTAGCCTATGTAATCGATTAATTCGATATGTAATCGATTACAATGTTCTTGATTTGTTTTCCAGAAGACACGAAGAACAAAATAATCGATGACAACAATGTTGTAATCGATTAATGCAGGAAAACTTCATTTTTTCCAAAAACTTTGATTTTAAAATGCCTTACTTGTTAATTGCTTTTATTTAGACCTTCAATCTAACAATCCTAGATGAATGATTATGCATGATATGCTAATTGGATTATCAGATAACACATCTTCCCTTTTACATGAATCAAATTGATCTTCATAGCTTCTTTGGCACATTTGCAATGAGGCATGTTGAAAGCACA
>PYAF01005853.1:521593-563892 GCA_007407185.1 Glycine tomentella | reverse complement strand
TAGCAATTGAAGAAGAAGATGAACATTCAAGTAGAATTCGAAATACTAAACCAGAACTCCAATTCTCCTTGTGCCTTGGTTGGTTCCTTGGATTGATTGGTGATTTAGCCTTCCATGATCATCATCAATGAAAGCCCCATGGATTGAGTGCACGAAAATGGAAGAACAGAAAAACGAAAATGAAGAACAAGGAAGAACAGTAGAGAGAAAATGAGAGCAAGGGTTTTGATCTAAAAACTAAAGGAAAGAAAAATAAAACTTGTTTACTAAAATGTAAAGAGTGGTGCCCAAGTTTCACTAATGTCACTAATATGTAGTGACTGAGTTCTGAAAACGAAATGGGTCATAAACAAGCCCAACAATCTAATTATTTGCTATTTACAACCAAGAAATGCAAAATTCGCAGTCCAAAATTATAAGTGCAGAGATGTTAACTTCAAAGCTAAAAATGACCCTCTAAATGACAGAATTGGCCTCGGTCTATTTCTAGAAAACTTGTAGATCTTTTCGTTATCTTTCTAGTGACTCCTAGAACGCTCAATTCGGAGATCGGTAGCACCCTATAGGTCCTGCACAAGTCAGATACGTCAAGTGAACAAAAATCAAAAAATACGCAACAATTAGCAATTAAGCCCACTTACTTGCCTAGGCCCAAAAACTGAATTAGAATAGGAAAATAAAGGTCAAAGAGAAGTCAAATAAGCTAAGAAGGATAGAAAAATACTCAACTAAAAGCACTTTATCATTGTTGCGCATTTGGAGCTATTTTGGAGGTGGACGAGCTGCAGTTGACTCCATTTTTGGTTTGGTGTCGCCGGAGAGAAAGCACGGTTTCAGGTGAGTTCGAAGTTCCCGTACGGATTGGGTAATCCGTAGGCGTGTTTGGTAATTCGTAAGGCAATGTGCAATCCGTATGGTGCGTACGGATTACACAATCCGTATAGACTACACGGATTAACCAATCCGTATGAGCTATACGGATTACACAGTTCGTATGTTACTTACGGATTGTGTAATCCGTGTAAAAAAAACTTTAAAAAAAGGAAATTAATTTTAGAATGCTAAAATTGAGCGTAAAATTGAGCATAAATAATGGAATACTGTATTTAAAAGGATGTAGTTTTTAAAATTAAAAGCATATGTAATTCATATGACAGAGAAGGAGATAAACATGACAAAATGCTAACCAATAGACAAACATGACAGAACACTAGTTAATAAACTAACCTAGCATAAAGTTGTAACAATAACATTTGAAATGCGAAAATAAGCAAAGTGATCATTGTTTGAAAGATGTTGTGCAGTGGATGTGTTTTTCTTCCATTTGTATCATTCTAGTGAGCATTATGCGAAACATTTGCATCCATTGTATACCCATGTTGATCGGTTGATTGGGCTTCTTGGATAACTGGCTTGTTAAAAATAGCAAGGATTTCTATTGGACCAAAACGTTTCCAGTAGTTGGATTCGACTAAGACCTTTAACACATCTTCATCACTTATCAACTCTTTTATGTGAGATTGGATTGTGTTGTTTGAATAAGCTTAGTGGGATGGTTGTCGAAAAAATAATTTTCTTACCACCTGTGAGTTGTGAATTCCATAAGGGGGAACCCCAACAGGTGCAACTTGCTTGATGACATCCTTGAGTGTTTGAATGTTGCATCCTGAGGGTATTTGAAACCTTTTTGGATTTGTTCCAGTGAAAGAATAACCCAGACCATAACCGCTTTGTCGTGCTTTGTCCCATTTGCCGTTGTAATATAGCATTGCATCATGTGTTCGACCAATTGTAGATTGAAGTAAGTTTAGTATATCGTCGGTTGTTCTGTTGATTGTACAACATATTTTTATAGGACCAATAACTGACATTTTCTCACTGGACATTAACATTGTGCAAACATCATCATCATTTGTCAGTTGCAGAGAATGAAAAAAAATTTGCTGACCTGCATGTATAGATGGTTGTCGATAGTACATTTCATCAACAAATTGGTCATGGGTTAGTAGAAGTGTGTTGTGAATCATGGTCTTGAGTGCCTGAAAAGAACACTCATCAGGAACTCGCATTGGCACTGGGGTAGGACATTGAAAAGAAACACCAGTTTCGTCGTGTTTGATTGATCCATTTGGAAAAATGAATGCTAATTTGGAGTTAGCAATGGTCTGAGTGCTGGTTTCTCCTAAGAATGTCATAGTGCTGATTGATTTTATTTTGCAGATGTATGTTATGTGGGAGAATGACAAAGCATGTAGGTTGTCCGTGTTATTTATAGTTGGGTAGTTGTGTATCTGATAGCATGTCATTATTGAAATTTGTATTTTATCAGATACACCATGTAGTATGTCATTATTGAAATTTGGCTTTTATCAATATAGTGCATGGTGTAGTCAATTTCGACTGACATTAACTCGTGACATTTGACCATTGCACATGGTGTGTCAGGCATGAGTCATTTGACCGTTTCACATGGTGTGTCGGGCATGTGCTGTCTCCAGTTTTTTGGCCAGCAGTGTTGTCAATGTCATTAAGTCAGTTTACCCTTGCACAGGCTTTTCTATTAACTGTTTAATGAATATGATTTTTGTGTGGGGTTTTAACGTTAGTCAATGTTATTATTTACTGTGTATGTGTTTGTTTTTACATGGTATGTTAAGTTGTATTTTCTTTTGTTAGAATGGACAACGATGAGTGGATGTACGAGAGTATCATGGCTGAAGATATTTACATGAATGAAGACATTGGACCAGACCCTGATGACTTTGACGACAAAGACTGTTTTATTGATTGTTCTGCAACGTTCCAAACAAATGATGTGAGTATGTGGATGAGTTACACTTAAATAATAAGAATGTAGTTTAAGTCGTTAAACGATTATATTTGAAACATTAAATATCAATTATCCTTTTGTGTAGGTGTTTGAATCGCGTGATGCGGTATTGAGGTGGGTTCGTACTGTTGCGTCTGAGAATGGTTTTGTGGCGGTTATCATGAAGAGTGACACCAAGACCGGAAAAATAGGAAGAACGTCATTTGTGTTAATTGGTTGTGAAAGAAGTGGAAAGTATAGAGCATGGAAAAAAGGTTTTTTACCTTCAACCACAAGTAATAGAAAATGCGAGTGTCCTTTTAAGCTGCGGGCCAAACCAATCGTGCAAAGTGAAGGGTGGATTGTGAAGGTAATATGTGGTAATCATAATCATGTATTGGCCAAGTCATTTTGTGGACACCCATATGCTGGCCGAATAACTGATGAGGAGAAGACAATTGTTGCTGATATGATAAGGGCGACGGTCAAACCCAAAAATATTTTGCTAACCTTGAAGGAGCTCAATGCAGATAACGTAACAAGTTTGAAACAAATTTACAATGCAAGATATGCATATCGGACGCATACAAGAGGCGCTAATACTGAAATGCAACAGCTAATGAAGCTTCTTGAGCGTGACATGTATATCCATTGGCATCGAGTGAAGGATGAATATGTTGTGCGTGACTTGTCTTGGGCACATCCAGATGCAATACAATTTAGCAATGCATATCATATGGTGTTCTTGATAGATAGCACTTACAAAACAAACAGGTATAGGCTACTGTTGCTTGACATTGTTGGTGTGACACCTACTGGGATGACATTCAGTGCTGCATTTGCATATTTAGAGGCGAAACGTACGAACAATGTGGTGTGGGCCCTTGAACGGTTTAGAGGGATTTTTCTGAAAAGTGAATTTTTCCATAAGGTAATTGTTACAGACAGAGATTTAGCATTGATGAGTGCAGTCGAAACCGTTTTTCCAAAGGCAACCAATTTATTGTGCAGGTTTCACATTGAGAAGAATGTGAAGGCGAAATGCAAAACTTATATCCGACAACAGAATGCATGGGATTATGTGATGGAAGCATGGGGAAGTGTTGTCGACTGTGCTAATGAGAATGAATTTGATGATTATGTTATGAAGTTTGAGGTTGCATGTGCTCCGTGGCCAACGTTCGTTGATTACGTTAAGGACACCTGGTTGACTCCGCACAAAGAAAAATTTGTGACAGCTTGGACAAACAAAGTAATGCATTTTGGGAACACAACAACCAACAGGTGACTTTCCTTGTCTTAAATTATCATTCGCATATGTATAAATTCTTTTAAATTAATTGATTAAATTGTAAATTGCAAGGTTGAGTCTGCCCATTGGACCTTGAAGAGGTTGCTGCAGAATAGTCTTGGTGATTTATGCACGGTTTGGGATGCGATGAACAATATGATAACCTTGCAACATACTGAAATCAAGGCATCTCTAGAAAGAAGTACACATGTGGTTGGACATGTTTTTAAAGTGACGTTATACAAGAGACTCATTGGCATGGTGTCTAGGTATGCGTTAAATCAAATTGCTGCTGAGTATGAGCGGGTGCATTACGCGGGAAAAAACCCATCTCGTTGTGGTTGTGTGCTTAGAACATTGTATGGTTTGCCTTATGCATGTAAGTTATCCAAGTATGTTATTGGAAGCATTCCAGTTAACGCCGTTCATGTGTTTTGGCGAAGATTAAACTTTTCGTACAATGATCAAAATGAAAACCAAGTAACCATAACAGATGAGATGGAAGTCATATCTAATCGTTTTGATAAGCTTGATTTGTGTGGAAAAATAACACTAAAGTCAAAGCTTAAAGAAATAGCATATCCTGATTTGAATTCCATATGCCCTCCACCTGCTAAGGTCAAAACTAAAGGTGCTCAGAAGAAAAACATCTCGAAGCATGAACGTTCGACACGAAGGGACCCGTCTTACTTCGAGTATGTGGATGAGTTACATTTTGTGCAGAACAGTTGCTCTACTCCTATACAGTGCAGCTCCTCATCTGATGTTCTAATGAAAAATCGGATGGTTCCTATGCTCGATCAATTCCATCCATTTATGCACAAATTTATTGTGGAGATTACTGATGTAAAAGCTGATGGAAATTGCGGATATCGAGTTATTGCTGCCTTATTAGGTTACGGTGAAGAGGCTTAGTCATTAGTGCGCAATCATCTGCTTAAGGAACTTGCACAATGGACCGATCAATATATAGCGTTGTTCGATGGGATACATAGGTTTGAAATGTTAAAGTGCTCCCTATTAGTTGATGGATTGTCCAAGGTGAAACTTTGTTTTTATTTTATTTAACATGATTTGGCAATTTTTTATATTTGTAATGCATGTTTGATTAACTGATGATTTGCATGTAACGATGGAGAAGTGGATGGATATCACAGACATGGGTCATGTGATTGCATCACGATATAACATCATTCTAGTATCCTTGTCACTACAGCAAAGTATGACCTTTTTTTCCACTGAGGGGCCAACCTCTTACAGATCCACGAGTTCATAGAGTTTTGTGCATTAGGCATGTGTTTGGAAACCATTTTGTTAAGGTAACACACAAACTATTTAATTGGGATGTTTGTGGGCTAGTCACTGTACCACCGATGCTCAGCAGTGGCCTTACCATTACGTTGATCGAATGCAAATGTATACCAAATCCATGAAGTTGCGCATAGAATATGTTGATTTGGGAAATGTATAGACATGTATCAAAACAATGCAAATGTATTTGTTATGTGATATAAAATAGTCAATGAGTCAAAACATGTTATCTCATATCAGTGTTCTGAGTAACTGTCTGAAATTACACATAATTTTTCCTAATATCGAATAATCAATGTACAATAACATAAATATCAAAGACTGTGCTAATGAGGACGCCTCCTCTGTGGTCTGAAACTCCGTCTAGCTCGGGTGTAGACAAGGCCATCCTCAGTCACGCCTCGAACATGGTACAGTAGCTGCTCTATCATAGAGTATGCATCTGTGCCTTCTATCACCATCCTCATGTCAAGCATATGCTGGAGGCCCTCTACAACACGTTGGCACGCATGCTACAAATAAACAATACAATTTGGTTAACAAATGGAACATGTGAAATTGAACGTGAAATACTTATGAAATAAACAATGAATACCAAGGCATGAAGTGGTCTCTGCTCATGTCCATCAGTGGGTGGATCAGAAGAAGGACCATGGGAATGGGTATGGGACGGTGCACGCTCAGGCACTGGTGGAATCTGGGAAGTCGCCTCCTCATACCGAGCTGGGGTCATGAATGGATGGGAAATGTGGAAGAACCACCCCATGTATGCAGCACCACAATGACCTGGATAATCAACCAAGTCTCCGGTGTCCATAATGTGCTCTGCAAAGTGAACCCACCTGTCTTCAATGTCTTCCAAAGAAGGAACATCTGCCACAGGATGGGGTGGAATATGCTGAACATGGTCAAACTGCCTAAGCACCCTCTCAGGTAGATACCTAGTCACGTGAGGACCCCATCTGAGGAAACTGGATAATAAACTAATGGACTGAAACTCCCTGTGCAGCCGATGCTCCACGAAAGGTGTCCACAAATATCAGACGATGTCAACCTATCTATACGTCTACGATAGGTTGCCATCGGTAAGGCCTTCGCGCTCGTCCTCCTGCAGGATCGAGGCTGCCTCTCGTCGTAGTGCTCGTCTGCAAGAACATTTCCTATAGTAGGAAAATGCTCATATATACAACACTAAAAATTTAAAAGCATGCAAATCAGCAAATAATGGAAACAAAACACACATATAAAATAAGGTTTTGTCATGATACACATCAAAACATGTTATCTCATTACCTGTAACAGAGTGATGTATTCTGCAAGATGTTTCCTGTGATGCTGACATGCGTAGCTCAAGTTCTGATACATGTGGATAAGAGCAGCCGCACCCCACGCGAATCTCGCAGAACGGTCGAAGTCTCGAAACGCCTACAAGAATACCACAGCTATATGTGTGGCACTCTTGTTGGCGAACAATGTGCAGCCAACAAGGTGAAGTAGATATGCCCTGGCGGCCAAAATCCACTGCCTCGCCTCGACCTTCGCGTAATATGTGTCCCGGAGCCATGATAATCTAACATAAGGCCCATGACACTGGGATGTCTCTGCTGCAGCCTCCTCCACAGTGACATCAAGTAGCTCCACCAACAATGTCTCGCCTCGCCGACCTCCAGCTGCTCATACGAGTCAAATGTCCCCATAACAGGGAGATGCAGCAGTGATGACACATCGTCAAGCGTCAATGTCATCTCGCCTACGGGCAAGTGAAAGGAACATGTCTCGGGGTGCCATCGTTCAACAAATGCGGATAGCAACCCCCTATCACCTGTCTCCACTGAGCATCCAATCAATGGACTCAGGCCAGTGGCAGCCACAAAGCCCTCAATCTCAGCTACAGGCTTCCCGAATTTAATGACCTTACGGCCATGGGAAGCAAGCTTCAACTCTGCACGTTCCTGCATTGAACATATTATTTAAGGTAAAACATTAATGGATAACCAAATGGATTATGACATTCGAATATGTAATTCAACATGTCAATACCTCTCCGGCCCAGACGCGTAGAGCCACATGATCGCGAAACCCAGTCAGCACAGATGAATCTTCCGGCCCTCCAGGGAAAGATTCAGACACTGTGTCCATATCCTCGGTGACCGGATCACCCTCTTCGGTGACCGGATCAGCCGTCTCCACGTCTGGTTCCTGCACAGCAGGAACATCATCAATAGCAACACCCGCCCTACAACGACGTGCAGATGCAGTGGGCCTATGCTGCTCATGGACATCATGCTGATTACCTCTCCCATGTCTAATCTCTGAATCGTCAGGACTTTGGCCAACAGGCCGACGCACTCCTCCTCTCGTCCTAGCCATAATCTGCATCCACATAGTGTATTTCAGACATAAGAATCCGTTCATATCATACAAGTGTCAACACTCTGTCAAAAAGTGTTGGACACTCAAATCTACATAACTTGGAAAGCTTCATCCTTAACTTTCCAAATTTACTTCTTATATTCAATCAAACTACTATTTGGAAACACAATAGTGACTCAGTGATCAAACAATACTTGGGTGTTGTTAACCTTAGGGGGACATTAAGGGTAAGCAGGAAATGACATAGAGAAGACTTGTTGTAGTCATAAGTGACATGGTATTCAACCCCTTTCCTGATATGAGTTGGTATTCGATTTCGACCCCTTGGGTTGAACCCGTATGATGACAATCTTAATGAGCTTCCAAGGGAAAGATGAACTAATGAGCAAAAGGAAAGCTATTAATGGAACTCCAAAGTAAGGAACTCCATAATATGTCCCTTGTTTGACGAAGAATACATGAAGGTTCATAGCTTTAAAAATGCCAAGGAAATATGGGACACTCTTATTATAACATATGAGGGTTCTACTAAGGTTTTCGTCTCACTAGTAAACAATGGAGACCACAAGTAACTGTGCTAAGAGCATCAAAGACCCTAGACAATATGTCCAATGAACCTCAAACACTTAAAGAAAAGAGTCTTTTATATTATGAAATGTGATCCACTTATTTTGTTTTGAAAAAGACATTTGATTATAAATAGAATATTTTGTGATCAATCTTATATTTTTGTTTTAAATGGTCAAAATTTTCATTTAGAATGTGAAGGAAAGATTTAGAAAGAATTTATTCAAGATTAGTCTCACTGAGGAGAACGCGTCGTACATGCCAATCTCAGAAATCGTCATATCCAGTAATGGCAATGTCTATACGCGTCGTATATGGCATAAAACTGCATAGACATCGATCATCATTGTGTACTCTCAAGTTTGTAGGTGCATGTTATATTATAGACACATCAAGAGCTAATCTCAACATATACTTGATATCAGAATTGATTATTGCAGACAAATGGATTCTAAAAGGGTACCAATAGAATCAGCAGAAACATTATCATAGTAGTGATCTATGTCAGCTAGCTGCAATAACAAGTTCTCAATACAACTTGAAAGTTTCAGCCTTGCAATAACATTATCATAGGAGCACATGTTACACAAAATTATGTTAATTGGAAGTATCACACAAGTAGATTAAGGGCATATTAAGTTTAATCTACTTCTAGCTGCCATCATGTCAACGAGTAAGGGCATATTAAGGGTTCAACCACTGCAATTCACAAGCTTCCTACATATTCAAGTCCAACTCTAATTAAAACCAACCAATAAATCCTTTCAACAACTCATCTTCACAACCATAATCCATTTCTAATCATATGTACACATGAAATTATCTATTTTCACTAACAAGCACATATATTGGCTGTTTTTCCTTAATTATTTTTCATTTTTTTCTGAAAAATCCATTTTTTTAAGCAAATAGGTCCTATACGGATTGATGGATCCGTGTCCCTATTACGGATTGCATAATCCGTATTATTTATACGGATTGATTAATCTGTATGAACAATACGGATTACACAATCCGTAAGGGGGATACGGATCCGGCAATCGGCAACATAAGCACGTGTAATCCGTAAACTCCATACGGATTACCTAATCCATGAGACCTCTACGGATCGCCTAATCTATGCTTATATTGCGGATTGCCAGATCCGTATCCCCCTTACGGATGTCTAAGCCAATGTTTCCGCCATTCCCGATCACCACACACCACCATGGACAGCCATTAACCACCGACCACCTAGTACACACCGACACGACACGCACAAAAGCCTTACACAAATGCACCCATTAAAAACCGAGGGACTTATGTTGCGAACACGGCAAGTGCACCGCTCGTTTCAAGTAATAAAGTGGGTAAGTAGAGTATCGTCTCCACAAGGATTGGAATGGATTTCACAGTAATTTGCGTTCTAAGCAATTGGAAGTAAAAAGAAAATATTTTAGAAGAATTGTTGTGTTGTGAATTGGAGTGTTTATTTAAAGAATAGAAATTAAATGAATTAAACTGCAGTAAAATAAGTTGAGTTGTAACCAATGGATGAAATAATTGTGATCAGGACTCAATCCCCTTTGATTCCTACCTCTTTCACTTAACTGGTAATCAAAATTGATTGCTTCTAACTGCTCAGCGAATAAATCTTTTCTAATTTAGCTAATCCCTAATCCCTTAGCGAATTAACCCTTTAACCTAAATCAAAAACCTAATCCCTTAGTGAATTCTATCAAGTTAAGCATTTAAAAGAATATATTATAAGCTTCTGCAGTCACGCATCCCTATCCCTAGGCAATGAATAACTGTTACTTTACTCAAGTCAGAAATTAGAACCCCAACATCCCTATTGCGAATCCTAACCCTCAGCACTTAAATAGAATGGCCAGTTCTGAGAAAGAGTAAAACAATTAAGAACAGAGTAAAATAAAACAATCATAACAATCTCATTCAATACCGGTCAAGTTACAGAGGAATTCACATCGGTTCTTGGCCTAACCACAATACAGAACTTAGCCTGACATAGACATCAGAGATACCAAAGCTGTTAAATAAAACATTATTCTGCAGTAACCTAGCTTTGATTCTAAGTATGAATGATTTCCAATGATTTCCAAGCCCTTGAATGGTGTGTAGTAGTCCCTTTCTTCAATCCCAGAGGCCTTTCTTTCATAGATTGGTTTAATTAGAGTAACAAAGCCCCTGTTTCTATGCATTTTCGAACCCAATCTTTTTAAATCAGGCAACTGCATCTTCATGGCGCTGATGGCGCGAGAACCCGTGCTAATCGCGCGGGTTTCACGAATGAGGAAATGCCTTCAGACTTTGTGGCGCGACTGGCGCTGTCTCTGCGGATAGCGTGGCAATCCACGCTGATAGCGTGGACACTTCGAGTTGAAAGGGTTGTCCTGAGCAGTTGGCGCTGGTCACGCAGGTCTTCACGCTGTTAGCGCAACTTGTTCGAATTGAGTTCTTGACAATTGCCTTGTGGCGCGGATAGCGCGGATCCTGGCACGGATCGCGCGGGACCTTCATTCTGGCTTCTTCTCTTTTTGGCTTCTACTCTCCTCCTTTTGATCTGAAATCATGCTTTTGATAATGGAATGAGATAAATTTAAGTATAAGCAATAAACTAACCTATTCTAAGAGATATTCCTAATTATTTAATTGAATTATACCCTAAAACTAGCCTAAAACTAGGATGTGTTAGCAACACATCAACTTACCTCACAATGTCGTGCCCACCAAACGGAGAAGAGGATGTATCAACGGTCACCACGAGTTGTTCAACACTTCCAATGCAGCTGGTATCAACAGTTGGAGCAAGGAGCTGGAACAGCGCAGGGAGAGAGCAAGAAATGGTGCGCGAACGGAGCAGGAAATGGTGCGGGAAGGGAAGGGAGTAAAATGTTTTTGAAAATTAGAAGGTAGTGGGAAGGGCAATTAAGGAAATGCACTATTTTAATATGGTGTATGAGAAAAGTTAATGGTGCAGGAAGCTCATCACCTATAAATAAAGAAACAAATGGTCCACAAAAAGGATGACTAACAAATTTTTACCCTAAAACAAAGAAGAATTGAAAGCAAAGACCCACAAATATCTATCTATCCATCATCACCTTCGTCGACTGCAGGCTCAAATTCCTCTAGAATTTTATTTCCTATTCCTATTCTAAATTTGCTAATTAAAAAAATAATGGTAATACTTATACTAATATTTATTTATCATTAAGTAACTTCAGAAAAAAACTAATCATTAAGTAAAACTCTATCTTGTCAACTTTCCTACATAATCTGGTTTCTTTATATACTATTGAAAATAATATAAAATCTCTTTCAATAATAAATTTTATAAGGATATCAATAATTATGTTGCTATTTTTTGGCATATTATTATTTTACAAATATTTTTATTAAATACAATCATATTAAAATTAAATAAACTTATTGTCAATGACAAAAAAATTCTAAATATTAATACAATACAATTATATATTTAATATTTATATTTAATACAATTAATTCATAACTTAAATATTATTACAACATGAATTTAGTGTGATGCTTTTTTTTCTAAACTAAAAATTTTGTCGGAATTATCAACACATGCAAAGATAAGTATTTTTTGATAAAAAAAAAAAGACACGCTAATATCAGTTGTGTGAATAGCTAATACTTGGACTGTGGTTGGTTTTAACGGCATGCTTATTGCTAGAGTGGTGCTTCATACACCATTAGTCATTTCTACTACACCATTATTTTTTTAAAAAAGCTTTCCACTTTCGTTCACTGTGTTCATTTCATTTTTGTGCTGCGGTTGCTAGAGACGCTTTGCATTGGTGGTTTTTGGTGGCATTGTGTTGATTTCGTCGGAGTTGTGTCGTGGTGGTGGTCGTCGAAGTCGTGAAGCGGTGTCGAGTTGCAGAGGTGGGTTCTGTTGTGTTGTTGGTGTCGTACGAATTCGATAATCCATATGGATTACACGGATTACGCAATCCGTATGGGCTATACGGATTGGGTAATCCGTATAACTCATACGGATTACCTAATTCATGTAATCCATGCGGATTAGACAATCCGTATGAGCTATACGGATTAGCCAATCCGTAAAGCTCATATGGATTGGTTAATCCGTATAACTCATACGGGTTGCCTAATCCATATGGATTACACGGATTACATAATCCATATGAGTTATACGGATTACCCAATCCGTATAGCCCATACGGATTGCGTAATCCGTACAGCTTAGGTTTGCTTTAAACTAGGGTTTTTAAAATGTTGAACAACTTAGATTTGGTTTAAATTAGGGTTCTATGTTAAATTAAATTGTTATTTGTTAGGATGGACAACGATGAATGGATTTATGACAGTATAATGTCAGAAGAAGTTAATATGGATGAAGACATTGGAGCAGACGCTGATGCGTTTGAATTCAATGAATACAATGGTGTCGACCCCGATGCTTGCTTAATTGATTGTTCTGCTGCGTTCCAAACCAGTGAGGTAGTTATTTGTATGTTAATGTATATAAAGTTGTTATATGATTGTATTTCTGATATTAAATATGAATTATCAATTTCTGTAGGTGTTTGAATCTCGTGATGCAGTATTGAAATGGGCTCGTACCATTGCATTTGAGAATGGTTTTGTAGCGGTTATTATGAGGAGTGACACCAAAACTGGAAAAATTGGAAGAACATCATTTGCGTTAATTGGTTGTGAAAGGAGTGGAAAATATAGAGCATGGAAAAAAGGTTTGACACCCCCAAACACCAGCACCAGAAAATGTCAGTGTCCTTTTAAGCTGCGGGGTAAACCAATCCCGGGAGGAGAAGGGTGGATGGTGAAGCTAATTTGTGGCAATCATAATCATGAATTGGCGAAGTCATTTTGTGGACACCCATATGCTGGGCAAATAACTGAGGAGGAGAAGACAATTGTTGGTGATATGACAAGGTCCATGGTGAAACCAAGAAATATTTTATTAATTTTGAAGGAGCACGATGCCGACAATGTAACAAGTTTGAAGCAAGTTTATAATGCAAGATATGCATGCAGAACGCGTACAAGAGGAGATAACACTGAAATGCAACAGTTAATGAAACTTCTTGAACGCAACATGTACATTCATTGGCATCGAGTGAAGGATGACAATGTTGTACCTGATTTGTTTTGGGCACATCCAGATGCAGCACAGTTGAGTAATGCATATCATATGGTGTTCCTCATAGATAGTACCTACAAAACAAACAGGTACAGACTTCCTTTACTTGACATTGTTGGTGTCAGTCCTACTGGCCTGACATTTTCAGCTGCATTTGCCTATTTAGAAGCTGAACGCATCAACAATGTTGTCTGGGCCCTTGAACGATTTAGAGGAATTTTTTTGAAAAGTGAATTCTTCCCGAAGGTCATTGTTACCGATAGAGATTCAGCGTTGATGAGTGCTGTGAAATGTGTTTTTCCAGATTCAACCAATTTATTGTGTCGGTTTCACATTGACAAGAATGTAAAGGCGAAGTGTAAAACTTATGTTAGGCAAAGCCATGCGTGGGATTATGTTATGGAGGCATGGGGAAGTGTTGTTGACTGTCCTACTGAAAAGGAATGTGATCAATGCCTTATGAAGTTTGATATTGCATGTGCACCGTGGCCTACATTTGTTGATTATGTGAATGACACTTGGTTGAATCCTCACAAAGAAAAATTTGTGACAGCATGAACACATAAAGTCATGCACTTTGGAAATACAACAACAAACAGGCAAGTTTGTTATTTGACATTACTTACATTGACATTTTCGTAACTTTATTGTTTTTAAGTAATTAATTGTATGATCCATATGCAGGGTGGAGTCTGCACATTCGACCTTAAAGCGCCTTAAAGCGCCTACTGCAGAATAGTGTTGGAGACTTATGCACTGTTTGGGATGCGATGAACAACATGCTCATCTTGCAACATAATGAAATAAGGGCATCTTTGGAGAAAAGCACGCATGTTGTAGGGCATGTTTTTAAAATTACTTTATACAAGCGACTTATTGGCATGGTATCTAGGTATGCTTTAAACCAAATTGCTGCTGAGTATGAGCGAGTCCATTATGCAGGAAAAAATCCGTCTCGGTGTGGATGTGTCATGAGAACAACGCATGGTTTGCCTTGTGCTTGTGAACTTGCTAAGTATGTGGTTGGGAGCATTCCAGTTAATAGCGTTCATTACTTTTGGCGAAGATTAAACATTTCAGATGAAGGTATGCATGGTTATGAAGTTTCCATAACTGAAGAAATGAAAGCCATATCCAACCGGTTCGACAAGCTAGATTTGTGTGGAAAAATAACGCTGAAAAGTAAACTTAAGGAAATTGCGTACCCGGATTTGAATTCCATGTGCCCTCCTCCTGATAAAGTAAAAACTAAAGGTGCTCCAAAGAAGAAGATGACAAAGCACGAAAGGTCTACGAGAAGGGATCCATCATACTTTGAGTATGTAGACGAGTTTCATTTTGTGCAAAATAGTTGCTCTACGCCAAAACAGTCCAATTCTTCATGTGATGTTAAGGTGCAACACGGGATGGTTCCAATGGTAGATCAATTTCATCCAGTTATGCAAAAGTACATCTTGGATGTCATCGATGTGAAAGCAGATGGTAATTGCGGATACCGCGTAATTGTTGCCTTATTAGGATATGGTGAAGAATCTTGGTCATTGGTACGCAATCATTTGCTCAGAGAACTTGGAGACTGGACAGATGGATATATAGCCTTGTTTGGTGGTATACATAGATTTGAAACCTTGAAATGGTCCCTACTGGTTGATGAATTATCCGGGGTAAACCGTTGTCTTCTTTAATCATTATCAGCCTTTAATAACAACCCAAAAACTACATATTATTTATATTGCAATATCTGTTTATTTACAGGTTACTATGGATAAGTGGATGGATATTACGGACATGGGTCATGTGATTGCATCAAGATATAACGTAATTGTGGTGTCCGTTTCACTTCAACAAAGTATGACATTTTTTCCTCTGAGAAGCTAACCCCCTAGAGATCCCAACGTTCATCGCATTTTGTGTATTGGTCATGTTTTTGGTAACCACTTTGTCCAGGTATGACATTTTTTTTGTTTATTTTACGCCAAGACACGAAAATGGAAAACTCATGATTGTCTCTTGTTATTATTTGCACCAGGTTATCTTAAAAGACAATTGTCCTTTGCTGTTGATAGCGCATTTGTGGGATCGTCATTGTACAAGCGAAGCAAAGGATTGGCCGAGTAATTACATTAGTAGAATGCAAATGTTTAGTAGATGTATGAATTTTGCCACTGAACATGTAGACTTAGGAGATGTGTAGACATGTATCAAAACAATGCAAATGTATTTCTTATGTGATATAAAATGTTCAACGAGTCAAAAGGTGTTATCTCATATCAGTGTTCTGAGTAAACTGTCTGAAATTACAAATAAAATTTCCTAATATCGAAGAATCAATGTACAATAACATAAATATCAAAGACTGTGCTAATGAGGATGCCTCCTCTGTGGTCTGAAACTTCGTCTAGCTCGGGTGTAAACAAGGCCATCCTCAGTCACGCCTCGAACATGGTGCAGCAGCTGCTCTATCATGGAGTATGCATCTGTGCCTTCTGTCACCATCCTCATGTCAAGCATATGTTGGAGGCCCTCTGTAACACGTTGGCACGCATGCTACAAATAAACAATACAATTTGGTTAACAAATGGAACATGTGAAATTGAACGTCAAATACTTATGAAATAAACAATGAATACCAAGGCATGAAGTGGTCTCTACTCATGTCTATCAGTGGGTGGATCAGAAGAAGGACCATGGGAATGGGTATGGGACGATGCATGCTCAAGCACTGGTGGAATCTGGGGAGTCGCCTCCTCATACCGAGATGGGGTCATGAATGGAAGGGAAATGCGAAAGAACCACCCCATGTATGCAGCACCACACTGGCCTGGATAATCAACCAAGTCTCCGGTGGGCACCATGTAGTCTACGAAGTGGGTCCACCTATCCTCGAGGTCTTCAACGGAAGGAACATTTGAGGGTGGCAGGGGTGGAATTTGTTGAACATACCCAAACTGCTTGACCACCCTCTCTGGTAAGTACCTAGTCAGATGAGGACCCCACCTGAGGAATCCAGAATACATGGAGATGGTCTCAAACTCCCTATGTGCACGATGATCCCCATATGGTGTCCAACATACATCAGACGGTGTCAACCTATCTAAATGTTTACGATAGGTTGACACCGGTAAGGCCTTCGCGCTCTTCCACCTGCAGGCACGAGGTTGCCTCTCGTCGTACTGGTCATCTGCATCAGCATTTCCTATAGTAGGAAAATGCTCGTATATCCAGCACTACAAATTTCAAACAACAATAGTAAGGAAATAATGCAAAAAAGACATCTGGTACCAATACACTCTGATAATTAGACACAACATACAAGGTCATTACCTGTAACAGAGAGATGTAGCCTGCAAGATGTTTACCGTGGTGCTGACATGCGTAGCTCAGGTTCTCATACATGTGGATAAGAGCAGCCGCACCCCATGCAAGACCCGCAGCCCGGTCAAAGTCTCTGAACGCCTCCAAGAATGCCACAGCTATATGTGTGGCACTCTTGTTGGCAAACAACGTGCATCCAACAAAGTGAAGTAGATATGCCCTGGCGGCCAGTATCCACTGTTTGGACTCCACCTTCGCATAATAAAGTTCCCAGAGCCATGATAGCCTAACATAAGCACCGTGACACTGTGTGGTCTCAGCGGATGCATCCTGTATAGTCACATCCAGTAGCTCCACCAACAACGTGACCGCCTCTCCGATGTCTAACTGCTCGTACGTATCAAATGTGCCCATAACATGGAGATGCAGCAGTGATGACACGTCGTCCAGCGTCAGTGTCATCTCTCCCATGGGCAGATGGAATGAACATGTCTCGGGGTGCCACCGCTCAACAAATGCAGAGAGCAACCCCCTATCCCCTGTGTCCACTGAGCATCCAATCAACGTACTTAGGCCAGTGGCAGCCACAAAACCTTCTATCTCAGCTACAGGCTTCCCGAATTTAATAACCTTTCGCCCATGGGAAGCAAGCTTCAACTCAGGACGTTCCTGCATTTATTAAATCATTCAAGGTATAGCATTAGCAGATAACACAAAAAAACAGCTTTTCACTATGTAAAATGTCAATGTCAATACCTGTCCTGCCCAAACTCTAAGCGCCACATGATCGTCGAACCCAGTCAACACCGAAGAATCTTTCGGCCCTCCTGGAAAAGATTCAGACTCAGTGTCCATATCATGGCTGAGGGAATCAAAAGTATCCACCGCAGCTTCCTGCACAGGATGAGGAACCTGGGGCACATCAACACCTACCCTTTCATGGCATGCAGATGTGGTATGTGGTTCCTGCACAGGATGAGGATCCTGGGCCACATCAACACCTGCCCTCTGACGGCGTGCAGATGCGGTAGGCCTACGCCGCTCAGCGGGTTCTTCAACCTCACCTATGTGATGTCTACCCAATGCTCGGTCGGGACTTCGTCCAACAGCTCGACGCATGCCTCCTCTCGTCCTAGCCATAATCTGCATCCACACATTTAATTAATTCACAATCACAGTGATCGATCAAGTCAATTTTACACGCACAGTCACCTATCAACTCCAATTGACAAGCATAGTTACCAATCAAGTCCAATTCTAACCAAACAGTCCAATACCGGGTGACACAAGTTGATTTCACATCCACAGTGATCAATCAAGTCCAATTCACACCCACAGGCACCTATCAAGTCCAATTCACACCCACAGGCACCTATCAAGTCCAATTCACAAGCACAATGACAAATCAATTCTAATTCTAACCAAACAGCCTAATACCAAGTGACACAAGTTCAATTCACAGCCATAATGACCAATCAAGTCCAATTCTAACCAAACAATCCAAAACCAGGTAACACAAGTTCAATTCACAAGCACAGTGATCAATGAATGGATATTTCACACGCACAATAACCTATCAAGCCCAATTCAGAAGCACAGTCACCTATCAAGTACACTTCACAAGCATGATGACCTGTCAAACCCAATTCAGTTACTATTTATAGACAACTTTCATTGACAACCATACTCACCTATCAAGTAAAATTCTAACAATCGTACGTCTTATATTTGACAGTTATTTGATGTTCAAAATCACATGTAATCAGCCACATACAATCAAAACCACATCATCATCAACCCATGGATAACAATTGAAAAAATCAGCTTCCTAATCATTTTAAACCTATTTTTTTTAAAAAAAAATGCATTGCACGGATTATGCAATCCGTATACATTATACGGATTGGGTAATCTGTATAATGTATACGGCTTGCATAATCCGTATACCTTATATGGATTAGGCAATCCGTATGGTTTATACGGATTACCTAATCCGTATAAGGTATACGGATTACGTAATCCGTATAAGGTATACGGATTATATAATCCTTATACATTATACAGATTGCTTAATCCGAAATCTATTCACGGATTATCGAATCCGTACTGCCCTTGTTCCCCCAAAAACGCACCAAAACGGATAACTTTACCTCAGACGCCGTCGTCACAACCACCCGTCCAAGTTACCGACCACCACAGACCAAATGCCGAACCAAGGAACCACCGGAATCAATCACCAAGCACGAGCCGCACACGAAGAAGAAGAAGCACAGGCGCGGAGGAGGGAGAGAGAAAAGCTTTTGATTTTAAATATAAATTAAAAGGGCAAAAACGGAAATGCACTATACATAATGGTGTAGAAGAATTTTAAACTGGTGTATGAAGCACCACTCATCGAATCTTGCTTTATCTGAAGTGCTCAGCGTCACAGTGTGATCAGCTATGGTGAACAAGCAATAATATGCTTACACCCGTCTTGATTCTTGATCCAGATCCATTATACTTTTCTTTTGGTATTATTACATTACTTGCAATGTTACTATTATTATAATCTACAACGAATTCTACCGTGCAAAAGTTAAATATTTTTCGCACGATACGAAAATAAATTTGGACCATCAGATCATTTCAGTTTTAAATTTACGGTTCAGATATTTTTCTTATTTTTCTTTTTGTTTCTTTTTTCTGGAATTAACCCTCTGTCTGATGCAAATTTGCGCCCTATTCTAAACCCTAACCCACCTTTATGAAACCTGCGCCACCACCACACCTTCGTCAATCCTTGGCAACCACCATACCTCCGTCAATCTCGCGCCATCACTACACCTCCCTCAATCCTTTGCAACCATCACACTTCTGTCAAACTTGTGCCACCATTACACCTCTGTCCATCCTTTGCAACCACTACAGGCCTTCATCAGTTGACTATCTTCGTGGCGTCAGAGAGGCAAAGCACGAAGAGGAAGGAATCAAAGCACAAAGTGGAAGGGACAAAGGCTCGCATTTAACTTTTTTCTTTAAAAACAAAATTGATCTGGTATCATGAATTTTGATTTGTTAGAACATATGTAATGGGAAGTGCTTATATGGGTTTCTTAAAGTCATATACTCATTTTTTTGTGGTCCCTAATGTTATATCATTCATAAGAACTCTAACCAAATTTTGTTCTAATGCAAAAAATTGTAAAAAACTCCAAAAAATCTTCTTGATTGATGACATTTAAAAAATAAGAAACTCTAGAAAGAGTTTTTTATATTAGAAATCTAAATTTTTTATAAAGGAACTCTCATGTCACCTAAATACTCTCCAATACATAATTTCTTTTAAGAAACAATTTTTTATTCTAAAAAATTCACTAAACACCTTGCATTGGAGATACTCTTGTATGTTTTGGCTTAGGATCACCGTCGTTGACTCTTGATGGTGACGACGGAGTTTGATTCCTAATAATAGATGGAGGATACAAATATAAAAGAATAAAATGGGAAAGAAAGAAAAATAAAAAAAATATATTAACATTTTAATATAAAAATAATATATTTAATGACTGTAAAAAATTTTCATACCGTTCAAAAAATATTTAATTTTGGAACTGTATTCGTATTAATGTTCTTGTATCTTATATTATACTATATGACCAATGACTCAATACGCTAGTGAGTCGGTTTCTTTTCTCTATTTTTTTTTTTTTTTCTTTCTTTTCAATAGTAAACGCAAAAGCTCACAAACAACACAATTTCTGCTGGGTCTTCTATTCGGGGTCAGACTCCAAAAGCAAACATCTATCCAATTGATGGAAGCGTGTTTTAGTTATTTTATTTCATTTTAATTTTTGTTATTATTTCATGAATCATGATCATCGTTTTCTTCTCTCGACTAAACCAATAACTGTCCACTTCTTCTTTTCACGTTTTCAATCTTTCTAGTCTTTGTTCTTTGATCTTCATTTATTCTTTTTCGATCAAATCATTCTTAACAACACCATTAACAACCACTTCAGTTTCGTCAACAATCAATTTTTTTTTTTAATTTTGTTTTCAAACATTGAATTTTAACCTTCTTTGAAACCCATCACCACCGTTATGTTGCCAAGAAACCCTTCATACACAAAACCAGAACCCTGCCAGCACCTTGCTGAGTACAAGCTCAAGCATGGCTTCAATGGCTACAAAGCCATCCAAGAGCTCCTTGTGACCTCTCCAATTGGGAAAACCAATGTGAAGAAACCCAATACAAAGGTACCCAGATGCGGTTTCTGTAATGGGTGTGAAGGGAGGTTCTATCTATGCCTGATTTGTTCTTCATTTTCATGTTTGGATCACACCCTTTTGCACCCTATATCTGAAACTGGTCATGCTGTATTTGTGGACATTGAAAGGACTGAACTTTATTGTGGAGTGTGCCGTGATCAATTGTATGACCCTGATTTTGACCTAGTTGTGATGTCTAAGCACTCAATGCGGGTGGCAGGCGGTGCCAGTGGGAATGAAAGCATTGGCCAGAGATTGATCAAGAGGAGGAGATTGGTTTCTGAGGTTGTCGGATTGGATTTGCAGAAATCTGAGTGCAGAGTTTCCACCAAAGATCTGAGGGAAAAATCGTGTTATCCTATGGGGTTGAGGGGGTTGAACAATCTTGGTAGCACGTGCTTCATGAATTCTGTGTTGCAAGTGTTGCTACATGCACCTCCTTTCAGGGACTATTTCCTGAGTGGTGGACAACGGTTGGAAGCTTGTCATCATAGAAGAGCCACGGATCTGATGTGTTGTTTGCTTTGTGATGTCAATGCTATTTTTTCAGCCGTGTATTCGGGGGATCGAAGTCCATATAGTCCTGCTCAGTTTCTCTACAGGTCTGATACTGCTCTGTGTCATACTCATACTCTTGCATTTTAGATTTTGTAATGAAAAATAGTGGCTGGCATTTATCCTAGGGACCTAGCGATCTGATTCAGTATGCTTTTATGGTGCTTTTAAATGCTACTGACTAAGAAAAATTGGTTCATTGGTGAATTACTTGTTTTTGAGTTCTCTGATAGTTGTTATGAGATATATCTCATGGTGAATACTGAATAGTATCTTTGAGAATTTGGTCTTTGATCAAATGCAATGGCATCATGTGATCCACGTAGCGGACCTAGTTTAGTGGGTTAAGTCTTTTTGTTGTTGTTGTTGAGTTTTCTGATAGTCAACCAGCTGGAGATGAATTTGTTTGAATAAGTTTTAGAAAAGAGGAACTCATTGATTCCATGATCTGGTCAATTGTTATGAAAACATGGGATTTGGTCTGACTGAAGTAACAAAAGTGGCATGTTCTCTAGTGAAGGTTTGTGACTAAAGCAAGCATGTTTTTTTAGCACATATACTGTCTGTTGGCTTTAACTTGTTGGTTTTC
The DNA here is from genome assembly GCA_007407185.1 of Glycine tomentella. Classification (NCBI taxonomy): domain Eukaryota; kingdom Viridiplantae; phylum Streptophyta; class Magnoliopsida; order Fabales; family Fabaceae; genus Glycine; species Glycine tomentella. The sequence goes on along the minus strand of PYAF01005853.1, from coordinate 541,679 downwards.
ATGATAACTTTGTAAATGATAATCTGTTTGTATGAATATAGTTGCAAGTTACCTGGAGCAATGCCAATTAAAACCAAAATCATTTATGGCTTTGAATTTGGACCCTTTTGTTGCTTTGGTGCTCAAATTCTTGTTTCTTTTTGAATGGTGAAACTTTTTGTTTTTGTTTCAAGCTGGTGGCAGCATTCAGCAAATTTAGCATGTTATGAGCAGCAGGATGCTCACGAGTTTTTCATGTCGATGTTAGATGCTATCCATGAGAAAGAGGGCAAAACAAGGAATGGAAGCAAAGGTAATTAAATGCTGAGATTTGGTGTTTCCCTACAATTTTGTTGTCCTATATGCACAATGCTACTTTGTATTATAATTGTAGCCTTTCCATAATGATGCACGTTATCTAAAATAATAATAGTAATTAAAAAAAAAATGCTGATTTAGCTGGCTGGGAGGTTCAGTCTGTGAACACATGAACAACTTTGACACCAAATTATTCATTCTGAATTTTTTGCTGTCTGGGAAACGTTGTATGTGTATATCTACTTTTTCTCTTAGAAAATGTAGTCTTGTCACATTGCTCAGTTGTTATGTTATACTCAAATGCATGATGTTTGTTGTATACAGGTAATGGAGACTGTCAATGCATTGCTCATAAGGTGTTCTATGGGTTATTGAGATCAGATGTTACCTGTATGGCCTGTGGATTCACCTCAACAACCTATGACCCTTGTGTAGACATTTCACTTAACTTGGATACCGATATCTCTTCAACAGAAAAGGGTAAAAAACTTACCAAACAAAATGAGGATGGCAGTATGTCTACACTTTCGGGTTGTTTAGATTTGTTCACAAGGCCAGAGAAGTTGGGGTCAGACCAGAAACTTTACTGCCAGAATTGTCAGGAAAGGCAGGACTCGTTGAAGCAAATGTCTATTAGGAAGCTTCCATTAGTACTTAGTTTGCATGTAAAACGATTTGAGCACTCTTTTGTTAAAAAGTGTTCAAGAAAAATAGATCGCTACCTACACTTCCCATTTTCCTTAGACATGACTCCATATATGTCCTCCTCAATCCTCAGAGCCAGATATGGAAATAGAATTTTTACTTTTGGGGGTGATCAATCAGATATGTTTTCTGAGTTCGAGATTTTTGCAGTGGTGACACATTCGGGGACACTCGAGTCTGGCCATTATGTTTCTTTTGTGCGTGTTAGGAATCAATGGTACAGATGCAATGATGCTTGGATAACTGTGGTTGATGAGGCTACAGTCAGAGCTTCACAGTGTTACATGATTTTTTATGTGCAAAAAACTCCGCACAATAAAGCAAATGAAGACCTGAGTCACGTGCCAAATTCCCCCAGAAGAGACCTGTTTCTTCCTATTGCTGGATGTTGCTAGAAAAGAGGATTATATTGTAAAGTGAGTACATGTGGATTATGTGTGTTTTCTGTAAGCCATTGAAAACCAGCTCAATGCTTGGCGAGGGAATTTATTTTCTTCTGATTTTCCCCCAGTTTTGGAGAATCACAGTTCACAGTTAACAAGATTTATTTGCAATATGCATCTTAAAGGTTCAGACTGCTAAAACCCGGATATGGCAATGAGAAGCCAGGTTGCTTATTTGGTTCTAATTGAATATTTGCATGTGGTTATGTCATTGGCAGCATTGAAACAAAGAACAAGGAGCCAGAAGTGACTCAACTCCTTCAATTTTTTTCACAACATACTTACTCAGATTCTTTAATTGCAGGTAGTCGTGTACATAACCCTTTAAATTGATGCTAACCAAAGTTGTTCAACAACCTTTATTACTCTTCTGTCCCCACCAAGTGAAGCGTGGAGAAAAAGAAAGTTAATGGCAAAAAGGTGATTATGTGGATGACTGTCTCCGATTCCTGTGTCTAACAAGGACATTGTAATAATACTCATAGTCCAATGTGCACATTGCATTATATCTGCCGTTTATTGTGAGAGTGCAGATTACTTAAATGGGTCGCTTCTTACAAGGGTTATGTTGAAGGCAAGTTTATTCTTTTAAAGATGATGTGAGAAATATTACCGCTCTAACTTTTAAGTTATGTTTGCTGGTTGAGTGAAAAATGCTGCTATGTGATTAATAAATATCGGATATTGAAGTCAATCATTCATAATAGGATGACATGATGTCACTGTATAGATGTATTGAAATTCAAACATGCAAGATAATTTGGAATCAAAGGGTGAAAATGGATTTCACTATTTCTGACTCATTTAATCTTCAACCTATATATATATATATATATATATATATATATATATATATTGTCAGTTTATTTAATAGGAATTTACTTTATAGTCTCATGTTAAAAGAATATTTTACACCGGCGTATATAAATAAACACCCGTTTATAATTCAAGATTTGGTGTTTAAAGTTCAGAACATGCCATTTGCATAGTAATAGTAGCTCAATATATCCTCTTGTCTGTATCAGGAAGGAATATGTGGTCACATAAAGTATATCTATACTTTTGTAATAGCTAGCAGTTAATTTTTTAAATTTATATAAAAAAATCTTTTTATTTTAAAATTTAAAACAGGAGAAAATAACCATATAAGGACAGGTGGTATAATTATAATGAAAGGGTAAGTATTACAGAATTAAAAAAAAAAAAAAAATCATGTTCCTTTAAATGGGGCCTCCCAAAAACATTAAAAAAGAGAAAAAGATATAAAGGTTAAGAACACGCTTAAAGATGAAGAAATGGTGAGGTATCCAACTAAAAGGAAAGTAGTGCTAGTCTTCCATAGACAGACAGGGAAGGGCTATAGGTTGATACTTGATAGCCGGGGGGGAGGAAGGATGTATGATTTGATTTAATGGTGGCCCTCCAACTTTGGGATTATTCATTATTCAGTGTCCTTGGTCATTATTACTTCCACTCATCTTATTCCATAGTAATAAAAGTACAACAAACTGAGAACATAGATCTTTGGATGGGTTTTAGGATATGAACCGAAAAACAAACATGGGGTTTTAGGACATGAAAGTTTTAAGCTATAAAATTAGCAACTACTAGAAATATTCTATAGACTAAGCAAGCCTACATAACTAGCAATAATTAGTAAGTCTATTGCTGAGTGCGTGAATCAAATGGTGTAGAGTTATTCTATATTGACGAAAGATATTAAATTCGAGTTTTCGATATACAATAATGTTGAGTATTCAAAAAGGAGATTTGTGATCTAAAGTGTGACTCAAGCAAGATTAGAAAATTCTCGTATTCATAAATCAGGCTAATCACAACTATTGAATGAAAAATAAACAATTTATATATTATCTACATAAATTTAACTTAAAAATATATATTTGAAATGTAAATTATCCGATTTTCATTTAACTGTGTACAATGAAGAAAACAAAATTTGAATGTGTCATAGGAGGTAACCCAATTCCTTGTTTATTTTTGTGTACATCGACGACAATAAAATTTGAATATAGAATTCATGCAAATTTTCCAATTATATCGAAGTAACCAAGGCATTAAATAAGCAAAAATACGTAAATAAATAGGACTAAATGTTGACTATACAATCATGTACAAATTATCAAAATAGAAGGCTATTTAAAATCATCTAATCACTTAAAAGAATTATGAGCTTAGAATTTAATTTTGATTTTGTTGCACTATTTGGGTGACAAGAAAAATAACAATGGAATCCTGATTATGTGGTACTGTTTTTTAAAAAATTGAAAAAATAAAAAATGCATATGGTGTTTTTTTATTTACTAAACATTGTAAAATTGACTATGCGCACAACAAAATATGCATTTTGTTTGCACTATTTGGGGTAACAGGAAAAATAACAATGAAATCATGATTTGTCGTACTTTTTTTTGAAGTCGAAAAAAATAAAAATACATTTGGTGTATTTTATGGTCTAAACACTGTAATAATTGATTGAGCGCACAACGGAATATGGATTCCGTGCACTATTTGGGGTGACATGAAAAATAACAATGAAATCACAATTCTGTTGTACTGTTTTATAAAAGTTTGAAAGAAAAAAAATGCATTTTGTGTTTTTTTATGACTGAATATTACAATAATTGACTTGCGCACTGCTTTTTATGATATGTATTGATCGAACACTAATTTTTTCTGACACACAAATCAACCATATTAAATATAGACATAATCTAAACTATTTATTTTGTTAGTGCAATCTCAACCATTATTATGGCTCATGTGATGAGGACCAAGAAAAGTAAGTGAAGAGTCCAAAGATCAATGAGTGTAAAGTCAAGATTGCTCCAATGTTTTGAACATAACTTGAGTTCTAGATGTCCGTTTTAGGTGCTCTTTGATGCGTTTGAAAGCTATGAAGATTTCCTACAAGTCATATTTCTAATATCAAGTCCTAAATTTGCATCTATGATAATGAAAATTGGACATGAAGTTCATCACAAATTAGATTTCTTTTAGTATAATTTTGAATAAGAAATATATGGCTGAAGTCCCACATTGGAAAGAAAGAGAAGAGAGACATCACTTGTTGTCTATAAATAACCATTCATTTGTTTTATGTACTCACCTTGAATTAAATAAAAAATTTGTACTTTTAAAAATGTGTGAGAGGAAGTTTCTCTTGGGTTCTTAATTGGACCAAACATTGGTTCAAGTCAAAGGTTTTTATAATCTTTGTGGCGAATCCCCGCGGGACTTATCATTCTTCATAAAGTGTGGCGTCTTCTTCCATTTCTTGTCTTTTCCACATTTTTTATTTTTAATTTATTTAACATTTTGTTCGTGTTAAATTTGTTATTTTTGTAATGCACTTTTCTTCATGTTATATTTATCTTTGTTTCTCTTCGTCAAACACTTGACGCATATCTTTTTTCTTTTGTTATAACAAGAAGTCTTTTCAAGGACGATCCGTAAAACAATAAACCCCTTTATTGGTTTATATCATCATGAGAGAGCAGTAGCTCATCTAATATAAATAGCCTTAGGAATTTGATGCAACTCAACATCTTTGTTTGATATTCACCATATTGCTGAAAACATGGAGAGGGTATCTGTTAATATGTATGACATGATTTCATCATCTGAAGGGGTATTGTTGAATGTCGTAGTGGTCCTAAAGCCATCACAATAAGTGAGGAGATGTTGCTTGATGCTTTAAAGAAAACAATTATGGACCTTTTTATCGTCAACCGGTTTACATAGGTGATAGTTGTGTTGAATACGAGTGCATGGAGCTTAAACACGACGATGATGTGGGAAAAATATTTTTCATATTTTTATAATTTAGTAGTAAAGGTCCAATTGAGTTGAATGCAACGTTTGACTGGTCTCCAGATGAAATACTTTCCCTCTTGTGTAAACCAAGGAAACTAAGATCTGTTGATTAGATCATTGCTCTGATGAGTGATAAATCTATGTAATCTTTTTTTAAATAACAATATGTTTAATACAATAATAATAATAATAATAATAATAATAATAATATATGTCTGATACAATAATCAACCGCCTCTGCCACCCTTGACAACATCCTTGGCAACCCTCTTCCTGGTTCTTTGAGTGTCTGAGTTGCACCTAATTGCTAAGTCATCTTGCAACAATTGAAAAGTTTGTTGCATGACCTGATGATGATTTGTGCCCTCTGGTATAGCTCTAAGGACCAACAAGCTATGCATAGCTCTTGGTGCCATTCGGAATCAATCTTGCACTAGTAATTACAATTAGTAACTATTTTTTCTGTGGCAATTTAGAGAAAAAACACAATAAAATTCTATTTGTATCACCTGACAAGAATAGTCTTCACCTAGTACATAGTCTGGTAATGGTTGCCTAGGTTGTGGCTTTCGTGGGATGGGCGGTAAATGTATAGAACCACATGGTAGTTGTCCCTCCTCCGATGAAATGACATTAGGGTGGGAAACTTTGTAAAACCAAGGAAGATAGTCAGAGGTGCAAGCCCAAAGACCCTGAGGTGGAAATGTACAATCAAATAAGTGACAAATCAACTAGACCTCCTTCAAATAGAGGTCCAATGATCCTATCAGTAGCTAGTTGTGGCTCTACCATTGGCTGTTGCTGCTACAACCGTCACTCATCATCTTGGTGTGCTTGTGCTGACGCAGTCACTCAACGATGTCTCTTGTTTGCATCTTTCCCTTCATGGGGGTCGCATCCAACAACATACGATGTATGCTTCGTGTAAGCCATCACAAGTCAGAAATAAAATGAAAAAATAAGTCAATAATCTTTCATAATAAATAATTTTATTAAACTAAGAAAACAAAATTAAAAAATATTACATTAATCTAAAAAAATAATAAGCACGAATAAATATCAAAACATGCACCAAAATCGTGAACTTGTTGTGTAATTCAAAAGTAAAAAAAAAAAAAAAAACTCAACATAATCGTGATTTCGTTGTGGCATTCAAAATCCAAAAAAATAAGTAACGGATTCGCAATTTCGTTGTATTAAAATACAACAGAATCATGATTCTGCTACTTAGTATTATTTTTTATTTTTAAAAAAATGAAATTGTGATTCCGTTGTAACTTTATCTACAACGGAATTACGATTTCATCGAACAAAAAATTGTGAAAAAATTATCGTTGCAAAGAGGGGTGCTGAAGGTGGAGAACGAAGGAGGAGGAAGGGTTTTTGGAAGAGGGTCCCATGTTTTGGGGAAGGGAAGAGTTTTTGAATGGAATGAGAAGGAAAGAGGGTTTTGTGTGTTTTAGGGGAGAAATGAGGTGGGGGGCACAAATGGGGGGAGAAAGGAAGAGGAAAGAGGGAGATATAGAAAATTTTGATGTTAAAAGGAAGAGGAAAGAGGAAGAGATAGAAAATTTTGAAGTTAAAAGCAAAAAGATCATTTCAAGGCATTGTAGGAACGAATAACATTTTGTATAGGGATCAATAGTTACTCCACTTAGTGAATTAATGTAGTGAAAAATTAAGTCCAAGTGAAAGAAGCCATTTTTTTTCCTTTTAGTGAAAGAAGGTAAAGGTATGTGAAAGAAAGAAATCAAAAAGAAAAGATTTTATCCACCTAAGTGTGATAGAGTGCGATCGACCCTTGAGGTTTGCATCTATCTCTTGGAAGGAAATCCATATGGCCAGGCGTCAACGGCTAGGAGTACTTCTATTTTTGTTTTTTGTTATCACATAGATGAATACTAGAATCAGATCTAGAAATATATGCTTAAAGGATCTTGGTTAATGTTTATATGAATCTTGACATTATCAATACATTATTTATCCGAGTTAACTAAGTTCAGTCCCTTAAAAAATATTTGAATTCAAATTTTGTCAATGAAAAAATATATTTGAGAGGATAAACTTTCTATTGAAAATAATAAACATTCATTATCAAAGTCTATATATATTTTATAAATATTATAGTTAAAAAAATATGAATCTTGACATTTAATTCTTGATATATATATATATATATATATATATATATATATATATATTATTCAAATTGTTTTTTTTAAACAAAGAACCTCGATGTTTTCTAGAAAGAATATAAAAGAATAGCACAATAAACTAACTGAAAGCTAAGTACCTAAATTAACATTTATTTATATAAGAATGACGTTTCCTAGAACATAGGATAAAACTTAATAATGTATTAAAAAGAACAATTTTGGATGGATTCCCTATTTCTACCAATTTACTAATGCTTACCTAATATTATGAGCTATTCAGGAAGGAAAAAAAAAACTAATACTATGAGTTGCTTTTAACTGGCAACAACATGGCCCCAAAATAACTATGATTAATAAAACCATGACATGAGAGTTGGGACAGTCCTGGGAAGAAGTGATTAAAAAAAGGGAACCAAGTTATGTGAACTACCACCCAATCAGTAATGGCCTAATCAAGTCAAAGTTTTTTTCTTTTCCATTTACAGTTATCTTCAACAAAATAAAATTGTGTTTGAGATAAGTTTAGACGCTGATTATGTTTGAATAAATTTCTTCATAACATTTATAAGAGAAATAAATAAAAATAAATAAAATATTTTTTTCATAAAAGAAAATTAACTTATATATAAGTAAATAATCACCTTTTAAAAAATTAATATGAAACAACTTTTAAAAACTAATTAATTAATGATTTGTTACTTTTTAAAGATTTAGGATATATGTTTGCGTAACAGTTTACATTTGCAAACAAATGTTGGCAAAAACATTTAGACTCTTTTTTTTGCATTCAATCTGTGTTGGACCATTAAACATGTCTTGAAATTCATGCGACACCATATTGGACGCACAATCACACATGCACTTATCCTTTCATCACCCCCATATTATTTGGATTCTGTGTTGCATTACAATCAAATTATAATCTTACGAGATTACATTTTTCTGCATTAGTTTTTAATATCTTCGTTGCAACAAGGATGACATTATTATATGTTAAGTTTCATATGTTTTTCACACCACTTACATAGTTTTATAAAAAAAAAAAATTGTTAAAGGTAAGGTATCTTCGTATCTAAAAATTATGAGACTAATCCTCAAATCCAAAGACTACCAAAATAAACTTTAGTCTCTTAAAAAAAATTCATCTACTTAATAACAACATCCGTTTAATTGTACAATTTTTATCCTGGAAATATTTTTTCACAACTAGATGTCGATTGTATTTGATATGTCAAATTATAAAAGGTAATATATACAACTTTTAAAAATATTATGAGTTATGTAATTGGAATATGTAGCATAGTATAATAAGTGGGATATAAAATATAGAAAAACTATAGATATTATTTACATGTCATAATAAATGTTTTGTTACGTGTTTTATTTTTTATTTTTAAGTATAACAACAATAACTAGTTTTTGTTTCAAAAAAATTTATTTAATAAAAATATATAATTTTAGTCTATTTCAAATATATCATATGGAACCATTGAATCATGTCAAAGTACATGCAATACTATTATTATATTACAAGTGCCAGTGGATGACGTTTTGTTTTTATCCATTTAAACAATATTTTATTTTATTTATTTCTCTTTTATTTCCATCTTTTCTATTTTATTCTTATTTTTTTTTATCTAAATAGATATGAGTAACCTTGCTTTTGGGAATCTTCACATTGCTGCATTTTTATCTTGCATTCGTCAGTTTATTTGTTTTTTATTCTTCCCCTGGGTAGCGGACTCATTAGTGCCTTCATTCTAATTTTTTGTTTATACTATTCTAATTATTTTTGTATTTCTTTATCTGTTAATTAATTATGAGGAGGAAAAGATGATGTTGTTGGAGAGGAAGAAGGAGGAGAAGGAGGTGGTGGTGGTAAGTGAGTAGAGCTTGTTAAAGAAGAGAAAAATTTGTAAAATTCAAGATGTACTTTTGAGGAAGAAGATAATGATATTTTAGACATAACTTTTTGTTAAAATTTATGTGATCAGCATGTACCTACTTTCTGTTAAATTATTAAACAGTGTTTAAAATGAAGAGTGTATGAATGTAATGTGAACTAAACAATTAAGAGATTTTTTGTAGGATGAGAAAAAAGTATGAAATGCAATTTGAAAAAAAATAGGGAATATAAATGTAATTTATTAAATAATAGAGAGTATCCCCTCTACTATTGAGATTGAAAGTGAAGAAATCTTTTGTGCAACACACTCTAATCATAATATGTAATTGCTATTGTAACTAATTACATTCCTGCTTGTTAAAATGCAAAAGTTGAGTGTTTGATTACCTATGTTTGTTTATTTGTTTAATAGTTATTATAGTTATAATTTCAATATTATTATAATAGTATAATTTTTCTACTATAGATCATTTTATTTGATAATTATTCGTCCTCATCCCTTCTAATTTGTTCCATATTATTCAATATCAATTTTTTTTTATATTCATATTCAATATCAATAGTATGTTTCTTAAAGTATTTTTTTAGATTTCAATATCTATGACAAATAAAATAATTTTTATCAATTAATATTATTATAGAATATTGAGCATTTTATTGTAACACCCCGTATACATCTAGTGTATTAACATATTACTTAATCAGATAAGCGCATAATTACTTTAATTAAAAAAAATCCGCGGAAGCGATTTTGAAACCATATTTCTTGATTCATTATGTATGGTACGTATTAGTACTCATCATAAACATAAGCCAGCCTCATTGATCCAAAACAACGTAAATAACGACAGATACATCAACAATATCTATACAGATATATCAGGAGAAAATCACAGGTATACATATATACATCAACATGACACTCATAGTGTCTATACAAAAGAATAAACATCAAATGCTCTGATATCAAAGATCACTTCCTCACACGAAGGCATACAGTCATATACAAAACATAACCAAAACATGTGTGCACACACACACATCTTCCCTCACAGAGGTACAAAAATACATAACAAAACAAGGAGCCTCCATGCTCTCAAAGTGCTGCCAAGCAGCTGCACAAGAACTGTCTCTACTGGGGCCTTCCGTCCTAAGACCTGTCATCTTTTCCAGATGAATCATCTGCAAAAACATAATCCCCACACGGGGTGAGATACACATCTCAGTAAGCTCAAGGCTCTTGGAGGCTTCTCCTCCCCCCTGGTTCACTTTCATGACACACATCATCAAAGACATTACAATCATTGGCCTCTCGGCCCTCATAACAATACATAATCATCATCTAGCTCTAATGTATATCCACGGTACTACGCCCACCACAAGATGCATCATCATCAGCATCTGGGAGACCGGAACTCACACCCGTGCCATCCCATCTGGTGCTACCCCTTTACGCATGGATGCACATATATGGCACTTCCGAGAATAGGCTTCAACCACGATGGGATCACCTATCTCTTGGTCTTAAGGGATCATCATCACCTTTTACGTGAGCAAACCAAACTAGGAGGTGCGCTCTTCTCCTAGGGAGGTCCATATCTATTTAACTGGTCAGAAGATCTATTGAACAGGTAACCATACATACAAAGCATAGAAGCATGCACACATATCATCATGAGGAAAGTAACAACCAATTCAATGCATCATGAATGCAACCATCACTCCCTCGGAGTATGGTGGAACACATGCAGTGGGAAACATTCCCCAAGAGCGAAGAACTTATCTGGCAAAGCCGTGCTCTGCAGTTCAACCCCTGAACGGTGGTCTACGCCACTGACACCCTCGGTGTCACGCCCTATACAAGGCATACAAGCACAAATCAATCATCAACGCAACCATACCAGGCATAGGCACATAACAATGGTCCTCAACCGTTACAGAGAAAGGAATACCCTTCCTTTCCATAAAACCTTTCAGTCATCTATCTTAAGGTTATCTGAACTAACCAATACACTAGACAGCTCATAGACCCTCAGCTGTCTATCTCGGCTTCACCAAGGCACTAGAGTCTCCCCAAGACTCGATATAAGCTAAAACAAAGAGCTCAAAGCTCTATACAGGCCAAAACTCAAGAAATATCAACATGGCTTGAACGGTTTCTTTTCACACAATATCACCGTTCATAAAGCCTCTCCAGCACATAAAGAACAAGTATCAAGGCTCATGTGTAACACCCCGTGTGCACCCAGTGTATTAACATTATTATTATATCAGAATGGCGCAGCAATATCATAAAAGAACAAGAAGCTTCAAATAAAATGACGTCATCATGCGTCATTAATAAAGTCAATTGTACATTATATACATATGTGGGAAATTCTTACAATATACAAGGTATAATTGTCTCAAAACTGTACAAATATGTCCTCAGGGTGCAAAATACAGGCATAATCAAAATTTGAGCCAACATGCTCATCACTCTATGTCTAAGGTTATCAAAGAACTATCGCTACTCAGGCCTCTTGCCTTGAGATTTATCAGCTACTCCTATATCATCACCTCCAAACATGAGCCCCAACAGGGGTGAGATAATAATCTCAGTAAACTCAGGGTCTTTGGAGGTCTTTCCTCCCCCTGGTTCACTTCCATAAATATCACACAATTATTACATCAAAATAACAATATATATATATACATATACATTTCTCTATGCACATATCACATGGTCGGAGAGATCATCTATCTGAGAGATACATTCTCTCCAGACTCCATTCACACACACTGCCTGAGGAAGATCTTCCAGTGAAGGGCTCTCCATTCACTCAGGACTTTTATCCACTGCCTCAGGAAGATCATCCAGTGAAGGGCTCTCCATTCACTCAGGTCTTAGATGGATATCTATGGTACATCCCAGGGAAGATCATCCTCTAAGGGCACTCATTCCAAGGGAGTCCATAGAAACCTATTCTACTGGCCAGAGAATCTCACAATCACATAACACAATACTATCATAACATTTTATCTTATTATCCATACAAAACATAACACTAGCACAGTGTTTAGTTCATCATCAACCACAGAACACTATCATAGTGTTCATCTCATCATAATGCACATGCTTTCAATAAAACAGTGACACACAAGCAAAGGAAATCGTTCCAAGGAACACTGAGCTTACCTGCTCTCAACTCAATACCGACCCTCCCGGTTTCATGATCACCACCACCCACAATGTAAATCTCACGCCCTACATCAGGCATGTAACAAACAATCAATAACGGTCCTCAACCGTTAGAATAAAAGGAAAACACCAGTCCTTTCCATAAAATCCCCTCTGTCCTCTATCTTAGGGTTACAAGGGTAAACCACCTTATAGGCGATCTATAGACCCTCACCAGGATCCATCTGGATCCAACCAAGATCATAGAGTCCCTCTTAGACTCTGCATAGGTTCAATTAATGATCTACTAGTTCATAAATCAACAGTTGTCCAACATAGCCAAAATAGATATACCAACACGTTTTCACCGTTTATTTGACTTTATGAACAACTTTTGTAAAGGCACTTAGGTTCATATATATCATAGTACCTTCCATTCACTTAATCTTCTTCCTACCCATACCAAACTCAAGGTCAAAACCAAACTTCATCACAAATCAAGTTTCAAAGTTTCATATTTCTCAGAACAACCTCCTGACTATACTTTTCTAAAAAAACCTAAGTCTAATTCCAGCCCTAACACAACCAGGTTACTATTCATCCCATTACCAATTTCACAAATTAAACGGTGAAACTTGAGTTTCTTACCTCAATACAGTCGAGAAAGGCTGAAGGATCGCTTCTCTCAGCTCTGGGGTCCTTGAATCGCCTTCTTTTTCCTCTAAAACTCACTTTCCAAGGTCCCCTAGAGAATGGGATTTCTTGGTTTTCTTTAAGAATCTAGGCTGGAATCTAGCTCGTAAGTGGTTCTAATCATGTTTCTTGGTAGTTAGGAGGTGTTTAGATGAAATATGGAGGAGTTATGAAGCTTTCCCAAGCTTTAATGGTGGTTTGGGGTCAGAGGATGAAGATAGAAGGGGTTTTGGCCTTCAAAACGCGTGAAGTGGCCTTTTATACTGGCCCAGATATGTTCTGGTGCTGATCGCGCCAGATTCTACAGAAAATACACTTTATGGAACACTTCTGGCACTATCCGCGCCAAAATCCAGAGAAAATGTGTTTTCCAGGGCACTACTGGTGCTATCGGCGTCATATCTTGCGCTAATCGCGCCACAGATCAAATTCTGGCGCTAACGGCGCCGTTTCTGGCGCTAATCGCGCCAAAAATCATGAAAAATAGCCTTTCTGCTACAGTGTCATGCTATCAGCGCCAGCTACAGTGAAAATATATATATATATATATATATATATATATATATATATTTTAGAAAACTTGGTTATTATATCATGCATGTTCTACAATCATCAATTAACCAACAAACTACCTATACATGCATTTCTCAGAGCCAAGAACCAAAGTCCATGAAACTAACATTTCAAAGTTAATCATCACAACAACCTCCTAAACATACTTTTCTAAAGGACCCAAGGCTAATTCCAGCTCTAGCTCAAAAGGGTCACTATTCATCCCATAAACAAAATCACAAATCAAACGGTAAAACTCGAGTTTCTTACCTCTAAGATGACAAGGAAAGCTAGTGGACCACTTCCCCAAGCTTGGGTGTCCAAGAATCGCTTTCTTTCCCGCCGAACTCAAGCTTTGTGAAGTTCCCTAGAGAAAGGGATCTCTCCGTTTGAAGGTTTTTAGGGAAATGTGATGAAGGATTCTAGCTCATAGGGGAATTCCCTACAAGCTTCATGCTAGGTGGAAGGTGTTTTGGTCAAAGAATGAAGGTTTATGAAGCTCCAAAGCTCAACAATGGCAGCCAAGGTCCAGAGGAAGAAGAAGAAAGGGTTTTTCCTTCAAAAACACGAAAATGACCCTTTTATACATGGTATGCCCGAGCTCCCACGCTGATCGCGCCAAGTCCCTGTATCAAAAGGCCTTCTGACACTTATGGCGCTAATCGCGCCACTTCTGGCGCTGATCGGGCCAACTTCACGAACCAGTGACGCTATTCGCGTCAGTCTGGCGCTACTCACGCCGAATGGCCGCATGAAATGGCCTCTAGAGCTTCTCCTGCGCTATCAACGCCACATCTAGCGCTACTAGCGCCACCAGTTCGAACCTGGGGTCCCTATATCAACCCTAGCGCTAACGGTGTAGCTCCCCACGCTAACCGCGTCATCTTACTGTGGGTTTGGCGCTAACCGCGCCACAACCCCAGAGGAATGGCCCTCTGGACACTATTGGCGCTACTCGCGTCATCCTCTCGTATGGCTGGCGCTACTGACGTCAGACCTCTAGGTCATCACATTTATCATATTAAATATTGTAAAAAAAATGATTATCATGTTAATAAAGACAATGTTTTTTTATAACTCAAACACAATAGTTCTTTATTTTTATGATAATATATGTTTATATAAAGGCTTAAATATAATTTTTGTCATTATTTTATCTAATATTTAATTTTTGTATTCCCTACTTTAGAAAATTTATAATGCTGAATCAAATTCTTAACTTTAATTTGCCTACATTTATTTGTTATATTTTAATTAATTAAATCCTTAATTTATAAATATCTCATTTGGATAAAAAAAAATATATATGAACAACATGCAAACATACCTCAGCTGTGGTGATCCTATCCATCGTAAGCTGCTTACAAGTGGTACCACCAAAGTTTTATTCATCATTGCATATTAATCAAAATTAATTTTTTTAAAAAAAATAATAAAAAAGTTGATCAAAACTCTTGATTATTTTTATATGAAATAAATTATATTATTTTTTAACATTATCATTTATTTCTCATAAAAATATTGGAGATTATATTGTTTTGATATGAGTATAAAACATTAACTTAAATTCTTTAAAAAGTTTCGAGATTCAAATCTTTTATATTTATAAAAATTAGAAAAAATTGATTGGAATAAGAAATTCTATTAATTTTAGTTAATTAGATTTCTAATAAAAATTAGTTGTCGATAATGTATATATATTTGAAACCTATAAGACTATAATTTATAACACTTCACCCTCATTAGAATGATCTAAACCTCAGTATTTAATCAAAAGTATTCCTTAATGACATACCCACAACTCACTTAATATAAAGAGTATAGAAAGCCAATCATAAATATAATTATCCGATGGAAAATCTAACACAACTAAGGCATGTCGTGAAAGAAAATCTGTTAAGATTTAAAACTACACACTTTGACTACAAGATACTCAAGTAAATTCTAGGTTGATCCAAAGACGACACATTTTTAAAATAGAGCATGCTTTACTTGGATCCCAGCAAAAGGTTTTCTTATACAAAAATTAAAAGTTACCAACGACATACACTCAAAAGATGATTGAATCTATTCTTCATAGTTTATAGGTTATTTTAAGATTTAGAAAATAGGCTTCTATATACATGTCTTTATCTTCATCGTTTCTTATGATGAATTTGTAAATCATTTTTATTATACATATAAGAAATGCTTTAAGGGCATAGGTCGAGTTGGTTTCAAATATAGCACTTCTAAAAGACAATCCAAATGGTTACACTCTAAGCTGCTTAAAATAAAGAGTTGGTTTCAAATATAGCATTACTAGAAATGCCTTAATAAGGGCATAGGTCAAGTTGGTTTCAAATATAGCACTGCTTAAAAATGAATTGATTGAACTTGTTTAAAATAAAGAGTAATTTGTATATTATTACTCTTGGAAGAATTTCAAACATCAAAACAAAGAAAAGAACACTTACCATCTAGGTCTGTTTGATCTTGTTAAAGTATTTTGTAAAACAAGTTTAAAGAATAATATATACAAAAGAAAAAGTTTTTTTTGGTAATACTAATTTGAAAACAGCTTTAAAAATGAGAAAAGAGTCTGAATCTAACAAATCATCCACCACCCCTACCTACTAGTTCAGCAGACCCATGGACCTCGTCTCTTCCAGTAAGCAACACTTGAAACCTTAAGACCAAAGAAAACAACGAAAACGAGACACTACACGAAAAGTCGAAGGATATATATTTCAAGTACATCTACATTCAAGTCATATCTCTATTGTAACATGGTGAGATTTCATATAGGGCCTGTTTGGATGTAAGCTTCTTTAGAAGTACTTATAGAAGAAGAAAATAAGAAGAAAAAAAATGAAATGAGTTTTTTTATAAGCTAAAATGAGAAATTATATTGGTGAGCTTATATCATCTCATCTTATATTGGTGAGCTTTTTCATTAGCTCATTTGTAGATATCATCTCATCTTTTAGAGAAGTTATATTGGTGAGCTTATAAAAACTCATCTCATTTTCATTTGTAGAATGAAAAATTTATTTTTATTTATGAAAAAACTCATCTCATTTTTTTCTTCTAGAAGTACTTTTAAATAAGTTTATTCAATCATGTCCATAATCTCATTATTCATATAATCTCATTAACAGGTAATTATATATATAGACACTTATATCACAAACACCTATTTAACACTTTTCTCTCTCACACCTATTGAATTATATCACTTATCACACCTACTTATCTCGTATCTCTCTCAAGGTGTATGTCAAATAACATGAGGGTGTCCATGCATTTTTATCGTTAAAATTATTGAACTAGAGAGACACTCAAAATTACTACCAAACATTGTTAAACTCACTCAAATGTATTCAAAACAAAGCACACAATTAAATGAAAAGTGTATTGATAACAAAACTAAAGAACTATGTGTTTACAATATTGTGAATCATGCTTATATAACAGGTAACAAACATTGGGTATGAGTAACTAACTCAACTAACCAAAAATTGGTTATTTAACTAACTTTCAATCTTTGAATTATTCCTAGCACTCATCCTTAATTCAAAATTGCATTTACATAAATAATTCCAATTGAATCCCTTAAATTTCTAAACCTTTCTAACTTCAAGGCTTTAGTAAAAATATATGTCAACTGAATTTAAGTTTTGTAGTGCTTTAGTTTCAACTTCTCATTGTTGACTTGGTCTCTTACAAAATGAAACCTTGTTTCTATATGCTTGCTCATTCCATGAGATGTTGGATGCCTTGTCATATCAATGGCAGATTTGTTGTCCACCAACAACTTCACTTTGCTTTACTTTTCACTTGCATTTCTGTCATCAAGGCATCTAACCAAACTGCTTAACATGAAGTTTCTGAGGTTGCAATGTACTCTACTTCACAAGAAGAGAGTGCTACAACAAGTTCCTTAATGGAGGACCAAGAGATTCATGCTCCTCCAAAGAAGATATAGCTTGTGCTTTTCCTGTCACACTTGTCTCCACACCAATCCGAATCAAAATATCCATCCAATTATGATTCTACACCAGCCTCTCCCTTTGGAAATAGGATTCCAAAATCCACTGTCCCTTACACATATCTCAGAATCCTCTTTGCAACTAACAAGTGAGTGTGAGACTGCTTTAGCTCTTACATGAATCTAGTGATTAATCCAACACTGAAACTTAACTCAGGCCTTGTATTGCACAAATATCTGAAACATCCAACTATCTTTTTATAATAAGTAGGATCAACCATATCTTCATCAATATCATTTTTTAAGACAAGTACAACTTCAGTTGGCATTCATGCTAGGATTGCTTTGCTGCATGTTAAACCTTTTTTAAACCTTTTTAATAGATCTTTTGCATATTAAGATTGAAGCATCATTGTACCATATTGAATCACTTTGAACTCAATTCCCATAAAGTAAGTGAGGAGTCCAAGGTCACTCATCTCAAATTCATTCATCATCTGACCTTTTGAACCTATTAATTGCATTCTATTTTTTAATCATTTTAATATATATTTACTATTATCATTTTTATATATAAATAAATAAACCCCTGTAATTAAAATGAAACCAGTCACGAAAAAAAAAAGATAATAAATGTCCGTATCATAAAAAAACACTTAGCTAACGCTTTATTTAGAAGGTGGATTATACGTTTTCTTTGTACATGCATGAAAGAAGGATATATGAATACAATGAAAGAAACCCTGCCTCTATATACAAAGTATTATTTGCATGTAGTTAAGTTTTGGTGATTATACAACTAACTAACAGCTAGTTTGTTATTATAGTTATGAATAGAAACTAGCTGGATTGTGGCCCATAACTATGCAACTAGGGTTGGGCACGACATGACGAGGACGATGCTGATGCGGCTGCTTCTGATTCCACTGTAGAAGAAATGAATCCATCAAAGGTTTCTGTGGTGTCACCCTCCCTAACTCGGTTTCAAGAACACGTCGATGTTAGTACTCTCTTTAAAAAGAATGTTTTGTCCACGCGCATCAAGGCGACTGCAGTACGATCCTCTCCACCGGAACACCTCGCATGTCTTGGCGCGCAGCAATCTTCACCTTCAGATGCAGAACGGTTTCGACCTTGTCCATTTCGATACGGATGCGATCATGCGACCTCGACACTTTCACGTTCAGCGTCACCGTCGGAGGAGGAGGCGACAGCGGATTTGGAACCATATGCCACAGTGACTGCTGAGGCCGAGGATGTTGGTCGCTGACTTGGAGAAGAATGCACACGCCAAGATGGAGATCGCATTGCGAAACGTTCCATTCGTTGGAGAAGTTCGTTATGGTAAAGGATAATTTGGCGGGAAATGGGAATGACTTGAGAGTTTTGCACCTTCACTTTGACATTGCGGATTGTTTCAGAGGTGATACTTTCAGAGAGAAATTTTCCCCGTGCTGGACACGAAACTTAATCTTCATTATGATTGTGTGAGTGAGTATTCGTTTGGAAAACCAGTGTTCAAGCATACATACTTATTTATATAGTTTCTTGAAAGTTCTTCTGTAATTGGGCCCCCAATGGCCCAGAGTAGGACCCACACTCCAACGTGCTCTATAAGTGTTGGCCGTTAATTAGGTAGTTACTTGGCCATTAGTTAGTTAGTTACGGGATATCTCATCTATGCTATTGCTGCTTAGCTTATCTTCCAGTGCAGCAGTTTTAATTTCTTCGTTGTGTATTTCAATGTAAATTAAATATAAAGGAAATTACAATATCCTTCGATTTCACTCGGGTTTTAAAAAATTGCATATGTTTTTTTTTTTTAATTATAAAAATCTCTCATGAAATTAAGAGAATTATACGGGTCCTTCCTCCATTTTTAAAATATATCTGAATTTAATATTATTATTATTGGTTTGGAGTTGTTTTAGGTGATTTGTACTTGGTTGGGATAATTTTATTTAGTTTTTGAAGTTTTTTATATTTTTATAAAAATTGTCTCATATAGATGAAGGAGAAACAGAAGGATATTTTTGAAAAAACAAATACAAATTAAATGAGTTAGATTTATTATTATTAAATGTTTTAATGATATTTAGAAGAGTTTGTGTAAGTTTTAAAAATTAAAAAAAATTGTGTAATTTTTTAAACTTCAGAATAGATTTGTGTAAATTAAAAAAAAGGAAGATGTGTATTATAAGATTTGTGTAATTTATTCTAATATATATATATATGTATGTATAAAAGATGAAAAAAGGTATACATGAATATTGTATCAGATTACTTGCTATTAATATACTAATAATATAATTATTAATTTTTTACTAAGTTACAGTTTTTTTATTTCGTGGGATGCAAATATTACACACT
>PYAF01005853.1:505837-520275 GCA_007407185.1 Glycine tomentella | reverse complement strand
TAGTTTTTTTTGTAAAGTTCTATTAAAAAAATGGTATTACATAGTATCTTAATTTTGTCCTACTATATTTGAGAGATACAAATATTAATTATTTTTTATTACAATAAAACACATACTCTTATTTCTTTAAAATGTAAATATAAATATATTACACTTAATTTACTGTCATCTTAAATAAAATAAATTTAGAAAGCACAATAATATTTGGATACTCTTTTAATAAACACCTGTGTGGTACTTTTTTTTTCCCTTGTCACATCATAATTTTTATATAAACTTATTATTCATCTTTTATTTTTTTCATCTTTTTAAGTGTTGATAAACATTTGGGTGTTCACAAAACATTATGATATATTTGGGTCTATTTGATTGAAATTATTTATTAAAAGGTACTTCTTTTAAACAAAATAAATAATTTTATTTTATATTTTTTGATGTTTTTTGTTTAAAATATTTTTGTTTAAAAAATACTTTTTTTACAATTGTTTTTTTTTCATGTTTAAACAAAGGGACTATTTATTTACTATCTTTTATTACCTTCCTTATTGTTTAGTCCCCGTGGGCCGGATGGGGAAAATTGACCTACACATGCGTCCGCCACATTAAGGCCCATAGCATGCGGTTCAGTATAAATATAGATATATTTAAGATTAAACAGTTTAAATATACTAGTTCATTGTATATAAATATTTAGAAATCTAAAATATACTGTATATAAGTCAAACTGTTGACATACAAGAGTTTTGACTCACCTCAATTGTGGGTTCAATAACCTTTGTTCCTGCACCCAGTTTTGACTTGGGGATAATGAACTTTTACCAGTTTATTGAGTGAGAGTAGCTTCACACTTAAAAATTACAAAAATAAAATAAAATAATAAAAATAAGATAAAAAAAATGTTCTCTAACAATATTTAACACTTTTTTTTTTTTACTTTAATTTCACCGTTAAAGTGTGAAAACGAATTTTCATTTAAAGAAATCTTTACGTTATTTTATATACATAATATATGAAACTATTTATATATATATATATATTGTTATGCTGAAACTATTATCATTTTTATATAAATAAATACCCTGTAATTAACATGAAATCAATAACTTTAAGATCATAAATACCTCCTACCATTGCTATTCTTGTTTGTTCTAAAGATGATTGCAGTTATCCGTGATCCAAGTAATCTGTAAACAGTTCATAAGTCTCAAAACTAATCTGACTTTTGCCTTAAGGATCTTCAATGTTTTCACTATCACTCACTGATAGTGTATTGAGATTTTCAGATAGCAAGCATAGGGACCTTGGCCATGGTGCACATCTCATTTTATAATTTCTTCCCATCAAAGAGATTGTTTTTGATATGCATAAAATGTGGGCTTAGTTGCTAAAAAGATAAGGGATAAGATTAACTGATAAGATTAGCAACAACTTAATCCTAAGAAAATAACGTGAGTGGACCACCTTATGTGGTTTTGATTTAGTCAATCAAAACAAACCAACATTCTCCCACTTGGTCCACATATCTTATCATACACTTTAGTGAGAAATAAAATACATGAATCATGGCGATAGTTCCTTTAATAGAAATGCGAGTAGTACCTTCCATGTATTACATTCCATTATATTTTTCAAGCCCATACAACTTAATGAATAAACCCAATGTTTATTCTAGGTCCAAACTTAATAGATGTTTCTCAGAATAAATAACTGTAGATGCACATAAACTGAATGAAAAACATCACAATAAAGTTTCTTAATATCATTCTTAGAATGAAAATCACATATGGGAACCAAGTCTCATCCTTTCCACATGATCCTTAAATTTGAATGGTGGCATGCCCTTAGTTAAAGGATTGACAGTCATTAATTCAGTGCTAATGTGTTCAATAACCATTGTATTATCTTTAGCACATTCTCTTATGGCTAGATACTTAATGTCGATGTCTTTGCTTCGACTACAACTTTTGTTATTCTTAGCCATAAAAACAACAGCTGAATTATCATAGTATATCTTCAATAACCTAGAAATGAAATCCATAACTGTAATCCCAAAATGAAACTTCTTATCCATACACCATGTAAGGTAGCCTCAAAACAAGAAACAAACTCAACCTCTATAATGGAAGTAGCAGTCAATTAAGGTCTGTCTGATACTTCTCCAAGACACAGCTCCACTGGCTAGCATAAAAATATATCTCAGAGTCGATTTTCTCGAATCAACGCAGCCAGTGTAGTCTGAATCTGAGTAGTTAATCACTTCTAAATTGTCAGTCCGTCTGTGCATAAGCATATAATCCTTAGTTTCCTAAAGGTATCTTATCACTTTCTTTGCAACTTTCCAGTGGTCAAAACCTGGGTTACTTTAATATCTCCTTAACACTCCAACCACAAAAGCAATATCAGGTCTTGTGTAGACCTGAGCATACATAAGGCTTTCAACAACTGAAGCATAAGGAATATTCTTCATTTGTTCCCGCTCAAGATCATTTTTCGGGCATTGGCTTAAATTAAACCTGTCACCCTTCATAATGGGAGCTACACTTGTTGAACAATTACTCATTCTAAATCTTTCCAAAAATTTGTTAATATAGGTCTCTTTAGACAAACAATGAACACCTTTTACTCTGTCTCTTGATGCCAATAACGTAAGAGGCATCACCCATATCCTTTATATTAAAGTTCTTAGAGAGAAATTGTTTCACCTCATATAGCAAACTCTTATCATTAGTTGCAAGTAAAATATCATCCACATATAAAATAAGGAAACAAATTTTTCTCCCACCGACCTTCTGGTATATACAGAGATCCATAACATTTTCTACGAAACCAAATGAAGAAATAACGTCATGAAATTTTAAGTACCATTAACGGGAGGCTTGTTTCAATCCATATATAATCCATATATAGATTTCTTAAGGTTGCATACCAATTGCTTACCCTTAGTAGAGGAGAATCCTTCAGGTTATTTCATATAAACCTCTTCCTCTAAGTCTCTATTGAGAAAAGTTGTTTTCACATCCATTTGTTGCAACTCTAAGTCAAAATGTGCAACTAGTGCCAGAATGATGCAAAGAGAATCTTTCTTAGATATAGGAGAAAATGTCTCCTTGTAGTTGATTCCTTCCTTTTGATTAAATCTTTTGGCTACGAGTCTTGCTTTATATCTCTCAATGTTGCCTAAATGAGTCTTTCTTAGAAAGACTCATGTACATCCAATGGCCTTTGCACCATCAAGCAACTGAACAAGATCCTAGACTCCATTCGATGCCATAGAATTCATTTCATCTATCATAGCATCATGTTAGAAATTTTCGGCAAGCGCACCGATTTGTCGTTGTAAGTTTCAAAATTTATAAGATCGTATCCACAGGGACTTGAGCTTACTCAGTTAATCCAAATAGAATTAAACAGTTCAATAGTTATGTACAAGTAGGTTGAGCGAAATTTCATTTAGTGGTGCAAGTAACGTAAAATTTCTATTTTTTAGTAAATGAAATATATCTATGAGAAAGTGGGATTGGATTTCATCATTCTTATCCTTTTATATCCAATTAATATTACCAAGCACAAATCAACGTCTATTCTTATTGATGCACACTATTTTACCTTGAATCGATCCCTCGCATTCAAGTTCTAAGGATATCTACCGAATATCGATCCCTCGCATATGAAGTAAATACCCCAGCATTAAGAACTACAATCGCGTGCTTTATGCAATCAAAACGTTATGTCCTATTCCTAGCAACGTAACGTAATGAGTAAAATCATTCGGTTCAAACCCTAAGATTACTTTCCAGTCTCACTTAGGATTAAAGTTCATGAAACTAGTGATTAAGTAGAATCAAGCATTAAGTACAGAATGAAATTACCAACAAGGAATAGAACGATTTATGCATAAATAAATATTAAAAGTAAGACATAGGGATAAGAAGGTTACATCCAACCTTAGAGAAGCTAGCTACTCATAGTGGAGAGAACCTCCTCATGGAAAGAATTGCTGGAGGACCTCATCACCGCTTCTCTGCGGAAAATTCTCCACACTAATCCTCACTTCTCTCACTTTCCTAACCTACCTACTTACTAATATTTAACTTTCCTAAGCTAAAGAATAAGCAAAGGCAAGAAAAGAAAGCAAAAAATGTATTTTTCTCTCCAAATCCGTGGCTATTTATAGATCCATGGCTTTCCTGCTTCCACTCACCCAGGCCACCATTTTCTTCATATTTTGGTCGCCTGGGCGAGCTTAACATATCTCATTGGAAATTGCAGCTCACCTGGGCGAGCCAAATACACATGGTTTGGTCGCCTGGGCGAGTTAAAAGCTTAGTGCTGAAGAAAGCTTTGGGCCTTGATGGATTTTGAGCCTGGTTTGCTTGTAACACCTCCCCTACTTGCTATGTAAGCCCTCCTTGCTTGCTTTGATTATCTGGAAGCTTCAAAAATCCACGGAATCTATCAAAATACAAAACATGATTGGTTTAATCTTCTGAAACAACATTTATTTAAGTACTAAGCATATTTTAACTAGGTTTAGGCAAGTTTATAAGCAAAGTTAAATGGAATCAAAAGATAAGTGCCAGCATTTAAAACATGACACTTATCACATCATACCACAAGTTTTATTCTTTAGAACTCATAGCTTGTGAAAATGTTTCAAGATCATTTTCAGCTCCAATAGTCTAGTCAGATTCCTGTAGATACACAACAAAGTCACTCGGTATCGCTGATTTCTTTATTCTGGTAGATCTCCTTAATGTTGTTTCATTATCTTCTTGAGGAACTTGTTGTTCAATTGGTTGATCAACAATTTCTTCTTGCTCCTCATGAACAACTTGATCGACTAGATTATCAGCAGATTGTGGATCTTGAATGATAGGTTGCACAACACCCGGTTGAGCTGGAAGGGTATTGTTAATAACAACCAATCTAAGATTTTAAGTGGATGGTTGAGTAACTGAATGATCTTTCTCAAAAGCAAAATCTCTGGATTGATCGCTCTGACTAATCAAGTCATTCTCAAGAAATTCAATATTTCTTGATTCCATAATCCTTGTACTTTGAAATGGACAATACAAATTATATCCCTTAGACCTTTTAGCATATTCAATGAAGCATTCACTAATGGTCGTTGGGCCAAGCTTATTTTCTTGTGGGTTATAGATTCTCACTTCAGACGGGCATCCCCAAATGTGTACATGTTACAAACTCGGTTTCCAACTCTTAGATTACTTAAATGGTGTCTTTGGGACAACCTTAGTTGGAACCCGGTTCACTATGTACACTATTGTCTTCAGTGCTTCAGTCAACAATGACTTACGAAGCTTGGAAATACTAAGCATACTTTGCACCATGTCCATTAAGGTTTGGTTTCTTCGTTTTGCCACACCTTTCTGATCTGGAGAACCAGGCATAGTGTACTGGGCAACAATCCTATGTTCTTAAAGAAACTTCACAAATAGATCAGGTGCTTGTCCATTCTCCGTGTATCTACCATAGTATTCACCATCTCTATCAGATTTCACGAACTTAATTTGCTTTCCACATTGTTTCTCCACTTCGGCCTTAAAAACTTTAAAGCCATCTAAAGCTTCATCTTTAGAACAAAGTAAGTAGAGATACATATACCATGAATAATCGTCTATGAAGGTGATAAATTATTTCGGATTACTTGCGTCCATGTATGGACAACAAATATCTGTATGTATGATTTCTAATAGATTTGAGATCCTCTTTGCAATCTTCTTAGACTTGTTAGTTTGCTTATCCTTAATGCAATCTATACAAATATCAAAATTAGCAAAATTCAAAGCACCTAGTACCCCTTCATTTACCAATCTCTTAATTATCTCAATAGAGATGTGTCATAATCTTAGATGTCATAACATAGAGGAATCCTCATTCATAACACATCGTTTTGTGCCAACATTAACATGCACAACATCATAAGTGGTATCATTTTGAAAATTAATATAGAAAAGACCATATTGCAAATCAATCCACCATGTGTTATGATTAATCATATTAGATTCATAACAAACTAAAGAGGTAGGCATACATTTCTTTTCCAAACCATAGCTTGAACTTAGGATAGTCTTTCTTCATGTGTCCTTCCTTTCAGTCGTCATAAGAAAACTCTCTCTTTGTTCCAACTGCAACCTCCCCTCTTCCTGAACACACATGGTCATGAGTTCATTAATAGACCATTTATCTTTATGTGTTGTCAGATATTTTAAAGGGACCATATGGTGCTGGGAGAGTATTCAGAATAAAATGCACCAGAAAGGAGTCAGACATGTCCACCTCTAGAGATTTTTAGTTGAGCTGCAATGTCCCTTATATGCATGATGTGCTCACGCACACCCGTTAGAGTATTGAGCTTCATGGAAGAAAATTTCATTATTAAAGTATTGGCCAATGCCTTTCTTGAAGTCTCAAATTGTTCATTAATGTACTTCAGGAGCACTTTCACATTGTCATATTGTTCAACTGAGCCTTAATATCAGCATGTATTTTAGTCTTAATGAACATCACACAGAGTCAATTGGATCTTTCCCATTTCTCATACAGATCCATCTCCTCTGGTTCACTATTCTTTGTAATTGCTGGTGGCTCAACTTTCAAGATAGCATAATCAATGTCCATATACACTAACGTCAACATAATCATTTCTTTCAATATAGAAAAATAATCTCCTCTCAATTTTGGGACAACAATTGTATTAATAGGTTGTATAGTTGCAAAATAATTCAAGATATATGCTTATCATTAAAATTTGAGGCAAAATAATGTATCTTGTTTTACCAATGTAAGTCATGCTTATAAAATTATGAATTTAGCGACATAAAATTTGCCTGTGGACTAAAATTTTAATTCAATTAAATTCACATAAACATTATGATAAAACTATCAAGTTATATTTCTTGATCCCTGTGGGCAAATAAAAAAATATAATTTAATATTTTATCCAAATTAATCATACAAAAATATAATAGAAATTACTGTGGAATAATATTTACTATATTATATTATGATTAATTACAATTAATATCATCTATCTTATGTGATCTAGAAAGTCTTAATATATAATTTAAATAATTAAAGTTGTTGTGGCTAGGCTTTAATCAATTAAATTATAAAGATCACAAAATATTCTCTTATTTCCAAAATTAATTTTATTGCATTAATAAATAAATTATTTAGTTTTATTTAAAGAGTTTTGTCCATGACAGACCTCAACCTTGAATGAGATAAGATAATGAGTCAGTGAGTGAACATAGTCAATAAATGGACCACATACAAAAAAAGTTTTCCTAAAAGATATAAACTGAATATCTAAACATTAATATTTTATGAAATAAAAAAAAATATAAACTGAATATCTAAATATTCCTATCTTTATGGAATAAAAAGATATAAACTAAATATCTAAACATTCCTATCTTTATGGAATAAAAAGATATAAACTGAATATCTAAACATTAATATTTGTATGGAATAAAAGATATAAACCGAATATCTAAACATTAATAACTTTATGGAATAAAAAATATAAACTAAATATCTAAATATATATTCCTATCTTTATGGAATAAAAGATATAAACTGAATATCTAAATAACAATAAATTATATGAACACATCATAAAATTGTCATTAGATCAAAATGTTTTATAGCCAATTATTTGGTTCACGAAGATCAAAATAAAAGTTTAGCAACGCAAATAGCGTAAATGACAATAGTAACAATAACATAACTAAAAATACAATTCAGTGTCAGAATGTGAAATTTTCAAATCATAAACTGTGTCACACAATATCACTTTAAACCAAATGTGAATGTGAATCATGACACAAAAACCAAGATTTGAATACTGATTAATTTCACAAAACTCAAAGCCACGAAATTGAAACATGTTTCATTGATACTATTGTCTTCGATCTTCAAACGGGTTTACTCGATCCAGTTTCAACCAAAATAAAAATCCAATGATTTTTTCAGTCATTTTCAATACCAAAATCCATGTTTTAGTTTACAGAAAGCTTAGAAATTCAATTTTCATATGATTCCAAGGCTCCTTAATAATTAAAACGTTTAAATAAAGTACCCATATTTCAATGAAATAATATTTCACATATATGAGTGTCAAACAAAAGCAAGGTAGAGGCAAAACGGGCTCTGATACCAAATGTAAGAAAAACTAAATAATCTAATCATGCTTATACACAATCAACATAAGTAATTAAATTAAGTGCAGAAAAAATTAAGATCATAAATACCTCCTGTCATTGCTATTTTTGTTTGCTCCGAAGATGATTTGCAGTTATTTGTGATCCAAGTAATCTGTAAACAGTTTATGAGTCTCCAAACTAATATAATTTTTTCCTTAAGGATCTTCTATGCTTTCGCTGTCACTCACTGATGGTGTATTGAAATTTTTAGATAGCAAGCACAGGGACCTTGGCCATGGTGCACATCTCCTTTTATAATCTCTTTCTATCAAAGAGATTGTTTTTGATATGCATAAAATATGGGCTTAGTTGCTAAAAAGATAAGGGATAAGATTAATGAATAAGATTAGCAATAACTTAATCCTAAGAAGATAAGGTGAGTGGACCACCTTATGTGATTTTGATTTAGTCAATCAAAATAAACCAACAAACATTAGTCAATAAAAGAAAGATAGGCCAGGTATTATAGAAAACACTTTGCATGCAAGCTTTATTTACAAGATGGATGATTATACATTTTTATTTTGTACATGAATACAATGAAAGTAAACCTGCTTCTATTTACACAGTCTTATTTGCATGCAGTTAAGCTCTGGTAGTTATACAACAAACTAAAACTAACAGCTACTTTGTTATTACAATTATGAACAGAAACTAGCTGGCGTGGGGGCATGTAACTAGCTATGCAACTAGTAGTTATAGGAAAACTAAAAATCAACGAACATGAATAAAAAAGAAAAAGAAATGAATAAAAAAGAAAAACAAATGAATGAAAAACTAGTTTTTGATTAAGCAGAAACGAATCCATCTAGGGTATAGAAAAACTAAAAATCAACGAACATGAATAAAAAAGAAAAAGAAATGAATAAAAAAGAAAAAGAAATGAATGAAAAACTAGTTTTTGATTAAGCAGAAACGAATCCATCTAGGGTTCCTTGAAGAAGATGTCGATCTCATGATTATCTGAAACCTCACAATCTCGAATAAGCTTATGGTCAAGCAGTTCCACACCCGTTGAATGCAAGTGCAGCCCCATCCTCTCTACCGGAACATTTTCCATCTTAAAGCCTGCAAAAATTCTCATATCTGAAAGAATGTACTTCTTCAACTTCAGAACGGTCTCGTCCAACCTCACTCCCATATGAAAACGACGAGTCAAGTATTTATTCGCCTTCAAGCTTAGCGTCACCCTCCGTGAGTGTAACTCTTCCAATTCCTCCTCAACCTTTTTATTTGACGCCGATGAAATATCTTGAGTCACCGGCCGCTTCCCTAACGGATCTTATGGATTCGGAATCACCTGCGACGACGTTTGCATTCTGACGGTGACGACAATGGCAGCTCCAGCGTTGACGGCTGAAAGTCTAAGTCAGAGTCAGAGTCTGAATCTGAGTCTGACTCAGAAATCAGCGATGGTGCTGCAGGATCAGTGCTGATTTGGAGGACAATGGACCCGCCATGTTGGAGATCGCATTGCGAAACAATCAAATCGTCTGGGAGAAGTTCGTAATGGTAGAGGATTTGGTGGGCTATGGGAATGTGTTGGGAGTTAAGCACCTTCTTTTTGACATCGAGGATTGTTTCGGAGGGATCAAGTTCAAGATTGAACGAGTGCCGTCCCTGGATCTGAAACTTAACCTCCATCTTAATTACTATATGAGTGTGTGAGTGAGTATTCGTTTCGGAAACCAGCGTTCATGCATACTTATATAGTTTCTTCTAAATTCTTCTGGCAGTGGGCCCCCAATGGCCCAGGCCCACACCAACTGAGATTTCTCATTCGCCGCTTTATCTTTCGGCACCTTTTCTCTGTTGGCTAGTTCAGTATATAATAGCACCTTATCCGTGCTATTAGGTTAATCATAATGGTTCATATATTAATAAGTTAATATATACTAAACTTTTCAATACAAAGTACATCCAAAAATTGATATATATTTATCTTTAAAAAAACTTAATCATAATTAAAAATTTTCGTTCTTCCTCCAGAATATGTTTTGCAAAAAATTTCTAATTCAATAATAGCCAATTATCCTAACGAATAATTATAAATCATATGAAATCATTGTAAGAATGTCACAACTAAATTAGTTTGCACATAAATAATATAGAGTATCCCACTCTACGATTGAGGTTGAAAGTGAAAAAATCTTTTGTGCAACACACTCTAATCATAATATGTAATTGCTATTGTAACTAATTACATTCCTGCTTGTAAAATGCAAAAGTTGACTGTTAAATTATCTATGTTTGTTTCTATTTGTTATTATAGTTATAATTTCAATACTATTATAATAGTATAATTGTTCTACTATAAATCATTTTATTTGATAATTATTCGTCCTCATCCCTTCTAATTTGTTCCATACTATTCAATATAAATTTTTTTATTCATATTCAATATCAATAGTATGTTTCTTAAAATATTTTTTCTTTTTATATTTCAATTAATTTATTTCTACCACAAATAAAATAATTTTTATCAATTAATATATCATAGAATATTGAGCATTTATCATATTAAATATTGAAAGAAAAATTGATTATCATGTTAATAAGCATAATGTTTTTGAGACGAATCTTGCGGATGGCTGCGAGTCGGCATTGTACCCCGGAATAGTCACCTTGGTCTAACTTAGCCGGCTCGTAGTAATTCATTCCAAGGTGGTTCTTTATTTTTATGATCATATATGCTTATATAAAGGTTTAAATATAATTTTTGTCATTATTTTATCTAATGTGTAATTTTTGTCTTTTTATTTTAGAAAATTTATAATGTTGAATCAAATTCTTAGCTTTAATTTGCCAACATTTATTTCATTTATTTGTTATATTTTAATTAATTAAATCCTTAATTTTATAAATATATTAGGTATATGATTCATTTGGATAAAAATAATGATATGAACAACATGCAAACATACCTCAGGTGTGGTGATCCTAATAATATAATAGGAACAATATCCATCGTAAGCTGCTTACAAGTGGTACCACCAAAGTTTTATTCATCATTTCATATTAATCAAAACTACTTTTTAAAAAAAAATAAAAAATTTGATCAAAACTCCTGATTATTTTTATATGAAATAAATGATAGTATTTTTTTAATATTATCATTTATTTCTCATAAAAAGACAGGAGATTATATTGTTGTGATATGAGTAGAACATTAGCTTAAATTCTTTAAAAATATTTGAGATTCAAATCTTGCAGATTTATAAAAATTAAAAAAATGATTGGAATAAGAAATTATATTAATTTTAATTAATTAGATTTCTAATAAAAATTTGTCAGTCGATAATGTAATATATATTTCAGACCTATAATACTGTAAATTAGAACACTTCACCCTCATTAGAATGGCCTAAACCTCGGTATTTGATCAAAAGTATTCCTTAATGATATACCCACAACTCACTAAATATAAAGAGTATATAAATCCAATCACAAATATAACTATCCGATGGACAATCTAACACAACTAACGCATGTCGTGAAAGAGAATCTGTTAAGACTACACATTTTGGAGATTTCGATGAAGGTATCAGTTGATTTTGGGAATCGTAATTAAGTTGGGAAGAAATTTCATTAGGAATATGATTGAGGGAAACTTGGTATGAATGAGTCATCACCCTTGGTCACTCTTATCATAACTCAAAACCTATCTTTATTTTCATTTAATTGTTTTATTAAAAATCAAAACAAAAAAATATTTAAACTCTCTTTTTAATCAATTCTGCTTTTGGTTTAATAAATTTAACTAATTGGAAATACAACTGGTCCTTTGAACTTAAAATTCAAACTTTTGAGTCCACTGTTGCTGTTGTATAGGGTACCCTTGCCCTTGTGCAAGCCTGACATATTTTACGCATCAATGACAGTAACCACTGGGTTGAAGTTGAGCCCAAAACTGATAATGAACCTTCAGATTCGAAGGAAGAAGAAAAGCAAGCCCCTTAAGATGAAGACCAACCCAAGAATAATGCTTGCTCATCTACTATCGATAAAGTTGAGCTGAATGAGGCTGACAATGTCTAACTCGACATTGTGGCCACATTTATTGATGACAAAGATTCTCAAAAGAATGAAGCAGCAAACGTAAATGACGTCATCGTTGTTGAATAGCATTCCATGAAGGGTTCGATATGTCAATTTTCTCTGTATTGGTCACTTTGAACAATTTATTTTTCCTAAGTTACATTTGTTTATTTTTGTTCACTTTATAATATTGTTTATTTCTGTTAACTCTTGTAACATTGTTGACTTGTACCTTGTTTAATTTATCTATGGCTCTTCTTCACAAGTCAGCCATGTTTACTTTCTCTTTTGAATGTCTACTTGCACTTATATTGAATCCCATGTAATTGCATTTCTATATTTTTGCATTTATTGTTCCTAGCCATTTTGCATGAAACTTGCACATCATTTTCAAAACTTTGTATTTATTGTGCATGCTTATTTATGACTAATATCTATTTTGACTCTATCATAAAAGCTCTTTATTGTTTCTGTGCTCCTATTCGTTGGTCTTTAGAGCATTAGGTGAGATATGTGAATATAAATATCCCTCTTGCCATCACATTGGGGAGCATTCCTCATCTTGGAGTTTTCCTTCATCATTTATTCAAAGTGTCTTAAACTTCAAATAAGCTATGAAGCCTTCGATATTTGGCTTCATCACATTTAAGGCTCTTGATGAATGGAAGATATGGGATTTTCACCATGATCTTAATCCCTTTCCTAAACTCCTAAATCATTTTATTAATACACTTTGTGTAAATGCTCTAAGACCTGTGTTCCCACACAAATATACCCTTCTTTGCTTTCAGATGCTACTTTGCATTAAAAGGTGTCACTGAAAACCCCGACAAAAGGCCTCCAGCAACTCCTACGATGTAGATGATCATTTTGCTGCCTTCTGATGCACTCACTAGGGTTTTTCTTTTTGACACCCTACTAAAGTCAATTAATCAAGTTAACCCAAGAAGCCCTTGTCAGTATCTCAGCTTACTTGGTTAATTGTTGTTTGTATTCTGTTAGAATTCTTGGGTTAACTTGATTAATTGAAGGGAGATTACAGACAGAGGACTTCTCAGGTAGAGCACCACTACCCATTTGGCCCTTGAACTGGTTGTGGACTTCAACTTGGTGCTTGAACTCTTTCGACTTATGCACCTATTCCAAACTTATTGGAGTAGACATTGGGGAAATCCTTGCCCCCAAGCTTCTAATATACCAACTTGGTGGGATTTGACTCTCCCAATACTGGGAAATTTACTCTTAGCTTGTTGGAGTAGACACCGAAGGAGCCAGTGGCGGAGCCAGCCAATAATTTTAGCCTATGCCAAAAAAATTGACATATCAAATTATCAAAATATTTATCATAATTACGCAAATTTACGTAACATTAAAAATTTAAATGAACAATTGTTAATGATAATATATTAAAGCAAATATATCAAAGGACACTAACCTTTCTGGTAAGTACTTCAAACATAAAAATTTCACTTTCCTTCTACACAAAATAATAAGTAATGAACCAAGCATTGTCCTACAAATATACATATGCACAAATATAATAATTATATGTATAATAACATTTAAGAAATAATTTGAAATATAATAAAAAAAATTGCATACCTAAACTTGTAAACGACGTTCTTTTAAATTGACGAAATCTTCAAGGATAGAATCTGTGGTAAAAGTTTCAGCAATCTCTCTTTCAATATACACAACCAAATTATTTGCAAGAAAGTCATCTTCCATTTTGTTTTGAAGTCTTGTTTTCACAATTTTCATTGTTGAGAATGCACGTTCACCACTTGCTGTTGAAACTGGTAGTGTTAAGACAAGACGAATTAGCCTATCAACTAAATGATAGGAATTTGCCTTTCCTGTCTTAGCTAATCCTTGATGTTGTGTGCGATTATGCAAATTGTTGTTTGCGGCAAGTGCACCGATCGTTTAACAAGTAATAAAGAGTAAGTAAAGTATCGTCTCCACAGGGATTCGAAGAGTTTCACAGTAATTGTAAAGATTGTGATTGAACAAGAACAGAAAAATACGCAAAAGTAGTTGGGATGATTATGTGAATTGAGAATGAATTTAAACAAAACAGTAATTATAAGATCGAAAGATTACCAATGAGAAGTAATTGTGGTCAGGCACAATCCCTTATAAGCATTAACTCCTTCAATTGACTGGATATTC
>PYAF01005853.1:434688-494863 GCA_007407185.1 Glycine tomentella | reverse complement strand
GCTTGCTTTTTGTTTTTCGAAAGCCTCGGAAGTCCTCAAATGCTAGCAAAATAAAAATAAAACTTGGATGAATCTTCGAGACATATAATTACTACATGTTTAACATAAACTAACTAGATTAGGGCAATTTTTGACAGATATTCTTAATTAAAACACAAGATAAATGCTTCAAATGTAATCCGATTTTCACTAAGATATAGCATTTATCAATGAATAATGACCCATTTGAGTTAGAGCTGAAATTAGGCTTGGGTCCTTTGGAAAAGTATGCTTAGGAGGTTGTTGTGATGAAGGTTTAACCTTGAAATAGAACTTTTATGGACTTTGGAAATTGGTTTATGAGGAATATATGTGCAGGAAGAATGTTGGTTATATTGATGATAATATGGTATGTTTGGGCCTTGGTGCCTTCACAAGATGCGTTCAGAAGACTATATGAACGGTGAAAAAGTGTTGAAGTAACCGTTTTAGCCACCTTGATAATCGTTGAAATGTGGCATGGTTAGAGTATTGAACTCTTTAGATTGGTTTATGCAGAGTCTTAGAGAGACTCTAGTGCCTTGGATAAGCCAAGATAGATTCTGTTAGGGGTCTGTAAGTCACCAATTAGGTGACTAGTTCTTATAACTTTAAAATAGTGTAATGAGAGGTTATAATGGAAGAGAATAATGTTTCTTTTCTTTTTAATAGTTAAAAACCATTATTGATTACTTGTGTGTCTTTGTATAGGGCGTGACACCGAGGGTGTCAGTGGCGGAGACCACAGTTCAGGGATTGAACAGTAGAGCACTGTTTTGTCAAGTAAGCTCTAGTTCTTGGGGTTTTTCCTGTCTGAGTTCCACCATACTCCGAGAGAGTGATGGTTGCATACATGATTCATATGCATTGTATTAGATGTTACAGCTTTCCTCAAGATAATATGTATACATGTTTCTGTGCCTTGTGTATGGTTGCCTTTCGGATAGATCTTCTGATCAGTTAGATAGATATGGACCTCCCTAGAAGTAGAGCGCAACTCCTAGTCGATTTGCTCACGTAAAGGGTGCATGATCCCTTAAGACCAGAGATAGGTGGTCCTGTCGCGGTTGAGGCTTATTCTCGGAGGTGCTATATACGTGCATCTATGTGTAAAGGGGTAGCTTCCGATGGGATGGCACGAGTGTGAGTTCCGACCTCACATTGGGGACTGAGTGTCCCGATGCTGATGATGATGCATCTTTGGCGACGTAGTACCGCAGATACACATTAGAGTTAGAGAATGTCTATGTGTTGTTGTGAGGGCCAGGAGGTCTGGTGTTGTGATGCCTTTGATTTATGTTGTCATAGAAGTGAGCCAGGGGGAGGAGAAGCCTCCAAGAACCCTGAGCTCACTGAGATTGTATCTCACCCCTATTGGGGATCTTATTTTGTAGGTGATGCATCTGGTAGAGATGATGGGTCCCAGGGCAGGAGGCCCTAATAGGGACTGATATTGTATAGCTGTTTGGACAGTATTTTGGGAGCACTGTGGCTCATTGTTTTATGTTTATGATGTTGTTTTGCATCCCTGCGAGGGAAGATACGCTTGTATATATTTATGTTTTGGATCCTGTATGAATTGTGATGTATAGACTTTGTATATTTTGTATCCTCTTGGGAGGATGTGATCTGTGAGATCATGGCACAGGGTGCCTATTCTTTGTATAGCCACAGTGATTGTTTTGACGATGTATATCATATATATATATATATAGATAGATATATGTGGTTCTGATTCTTCTGTTATATCTGTAAGGACATTAATGTTTTATCTGTCGTCCTTTATGTTATCTGGATTGTATGGGCTTGTTGTGGATATTTACCATACATGATGAATCCGAGATATGGTTTTGAAAGAAAATGACGACGATGTCATACTTTTGAAAACGTTTCCGTTGGTGTTAAATTAATTGTATTTAAATTAATTACTGCGCTAATCTGATTAAGTAACTGTTAATACACCGGAAGCATACGGGGTGTTACAGAGCCCCCCCTATATCACATAAATCACCTCAGATGCCATTTTCTCTTCACCCTTTTACCTAAATAGTAAATGTCTTCTTGGTTGCTTAACAATCTTTTTTTAAGAAGGAAAATGACGCAAGGATCGCCTTCTCAGGGAGGGTGGACGTCTCTTAGGAGACTTTTTCGGAGATTTTCTCCTTAATGAGTGGATAACATCTTTGGATTTTGCTTGTGGAGATGAATGCAATAACCTTCTCAGGGAGGGTGAGCATCTCTGCCATTTTGGAGGATTCAGGATCTTTTCCATTTGTCTTCTCTCCTGTATCTTTTTCCTTGTTATCCAAGATAGGCACTAGTATCTTTAACAAATCTTTCCAGTTGTCCTTGCTGAATGAAATTTGCAATTGCTTTAGCCAAGTGCTTGAACTCCTCAGTTTCGTGTCCAATTTCCTTATGAAAGTGGCAATACTTCTTAGAATTGATACTTGAGTGAACCCTTATCGGTCTAGGATTATCCAGACCAGCTTCCTTGAACTCCACTTCAAGAAATTCATTCAAAATACGGCTTCTAGAGGAATTTGAAGCAGTATAATGTTTGAACCTAGAGTTTCTCTTTGAATCAAAACTTTTTTTCCTTCTTTGATCGTCCTTTTTCACCATATTGGTTAGGAAATTATCATCAAAACGCTTTCCTTTCTCAGAGTCCATTTGCAATATTTTCCTTACTTCCAACATGTTCTAATAGTTGATATACCTCTCCGCTTTTTCAAAAATCTTCCACAATAATTGGAGTGTTTTCGATGTGGAAACGTGAAACAATGTACCCTCCCACACTATATACTCTCGGTTAAACCAAACTATATACTCTCTTAAAGGTTCCTATACTACTTGCTTAATTTTCTTCAAATCTGCTTATGTTTTTGGTCTTTCCTTGCTAGTTGCGAAGCCAAAGTGAACCTTCACGCGCAGATCACTCCATGAGCTTATGGAGCTTCTCATGAGCGATTGAAACCACTTCAATGCTACTTGTTTGTGTTTGAGTAATAACAGAAATGCTTTGCACATTTGTAAGCTATTTGCACCGTGATAGGACAAGGAAGACTTAAATTCTGATAGATGATCATTAGGATCTATAGATCCGTCAGAGTTCCATCATCGGGAGTTGTTGCAATTGCTTTGGCACACAAACTTTCAGGACATTCCTGACAAACAACAAATTGAATGGAATTGTCTCGTCTTTAGCGAGTTCTTCCACTTGTAGTGAATTTTTCGACGGATGTAAGCTCGAATCTATTGATGAATCATTGCTATCCATACAATCTTGTCATTTTCGACGAGATCTACCTTTGTTGGTTTATAGACGCTCAAACCTGAGTTCCTCGATCACCTTACGTTGTTTCTCCATCTTGCGATGGTGTTTTTCCATCTTCTGGTTCTATTATTCAATTATACTCTTCACGATTCGCAATGAACAGGCAATGTCCTCTTCGTATTGGATCTGATGAGGAGATGCCTTCAAACTTAGAGCTTTATCAGTTGGTGTGACCATAGCTTCTTCACCATTTCAAACTCTGCCAAATACTACCTCAGCAATGACTAGAGACAATCGATGTGCCACGAACGAAGCTCTCTGGTTGTGCATTTCTACCATCTTAAACCTGATTCTTCGAACCGTCAATGTAACGAGGCCCTACTTCTAGCTCGATGGAGATCCGATTTAGAGAAGAACATTCCAAGATTTAGTCGTGAGAGCGATTCCTGACATGACGGAGTTAGGGTAGTCCAACGGTGGCATTATGGAGCCTACAAACACTCTAATACTCATGTTAGTAGGGATTTTTAGGTGGATTAAGAAAGTGAATTGGAGTTAGTTACATACCAACAATTTGTGCCCTTTATACCATGCTTTAGGCAGAAAAATTAGTTAGCCAACTGTCACACGTGTCTTCCAACTGTCACTAGATGGGCACACGCTTTTGTCCTAGGACCATGTTTATAACATGTCCTTCCTTGATTCTTTGCTGAGAAAGCCAACATCCTAATATGAGTATCAAGAATTCTCGGCTCAACTTTCTCGATTCTTATTGATTCGAGCCAAAATAATATCTCAAATTATTTATTGCTATATTACTTTCAGAATACTACTACAAATTTAGGTGATAGAAAATCATATATATATATATATATATCTGTATCTTTTAACTTTTATAATTTTATTATATATATTTATGTATTTTAGTATAATGTTAATTTTTAACTTTTAATTAATAATTATAAAGTTTTAATTTTATACATAAATAATATGAAAAAATTAAAGATAATAGATTACATGTGAAAATTAAAATATTAATGAAAATTTAAAATTAGATAATTATCTCAATTTTATTAATCAATAAAAATAAAATTGTTTAATTTCATTTTTATTTTGAATCAATTAAACCAACCCATCTTTTACTTTCGCACTCTGCAAACTTTTAGAATGGACCCATAGATCTGGCTTCGGTCCCTTCAGCTTTTTGGACAGTAAGTTGAGTTTAGTCAACAGCTAACAATCCACGGCGTCACGAAGGTGGCAATAAGATCTTACCTATGTGGGGGTCCACTTCAACTGTCTGCACCAATGGCATAGCTCCACGATCACAAAATTAACAAAACTTTTATTTTTCCCCTTTAATTAATGACTATCAAACATAAATATCTACTGAATTCACTTACATATTACAATTTTTCATCTTTCATTAAAATTAAAATTAATAACTATCAAACATATTTTTTCATGTAATTTAACGTTTCTATTTTATTTTAATTCCTACAATTATAGACACTTTAAATAGTATTTTGAATAGTAAAGAAAATACTTTAAATTATTTAAAATATTTTAAGGATGGAAAATAAAAAATATATATTTTATAAAGATTAAAATGAAATTATTTCTTAAAGAAATGAAATTGAAAATATTAAATTTAAAATATCTTTAAACCTTAAAATTATTACAATATTTCACCATAAACAATAATTTTTAGAAAATCGACATGCAAAGAAAAAACAATGTTAAGAAAATTGTGATTGTAAAGCCTCAGCGAAGTTTCTTGATTTTGCTGTTTGATTGGATGCTCAAAACCTTAATAAAAGGGAAAAAGCAAGAAACATTAAAAGAGGGAAAATAAAGAAACAAAATATAAATTTGACGTTTTCTAGTGTGATTGGTCGAGCATGGGAATAATCAGATTAAGGAAGTACCCATTTGTTATCTTAAAAGGTTAACGTTGAGTTGTGCTTTAGTCTCTTCTAAGATTTCACCAATAGAAACAGAACCACAAGGGAAGAACCAAGTCGTGTTAATTTCCATTCATATCATTGGTTTCATTTCCCTTCATTTTTATTCTTCTCTTTGTTTCTTTTTCCAACTAGCTACTGGTCCAGCTAATTGTTAGCTACTTGTCCCCCTTCTTTATGTTATTTGTTGGAAACTGAAATCAGGAAGAAGAAAAAAATTGATCTCAGACCTGTTAGTGTTAGATTTAGATTCCAATCATGTGTACTAGATAGAAGTCAAAGAACAAATTTTTGGAGGATTTTCTTTCATGCTGATTGAAAATCTGAAATCTTTGCTGTGAAGGGTGTTTCAAAGGTGTGTGCTAATGGAGGAGGAAAATAAGGAAGATCCATGTGGTGAATCTATAGAGGAAAATGAACCCAAAAAGGGGGTTTGGGACTGTTTTTGCATCCCAATAAATTGGTTTAGCATGCTTTCTAGGGAAATGCATTGGAGCTTTGTGTTTGGGGTGGTGATTGTTTATGGAATAAGCCAGGGACTTGGTGGAGCTCTTGCTGAAGTTGGGACTAAGTATTACATGAAAGATGTTCAGAAGGTGCAGCCATCTGAAGCACAGGTTTATAAAGGACTCACATCCATTCCTTGGATTGTGAAGCCTCTTTGGGGTCTTCTCACTGATGTTCTCCCATTTTTCGGGTATCGCAGGAGACCTTATTTCATTTTTGCAGGTATGTGATGCATTGTGCACATCTTTGATCTTCCTAAGTTCAGATAGGTTCATATATTTCAACTCAATTATTGTTTTAGGAGGGAAATTTTGTAATTTGTTAAACATTGTGCAGCTCTATTTTCCTTTGTACTCTTTATTTCTGTATGTTTTCCACTTTTCCTGGATCTTTATAAATTGAAAGAACCAAATGGATGCTAAACTGTTAATGCTGTAGCTTGTAAGCACGGTATACAGAGTGGAAGCTCAGCAGTGGTAGATTTCTCTAGTTGGCTAGGAATATGGTCAAAATATTCCTTATAAAGTTTGGACAATCCTCCCTCTTTGAGATAATTTTAAGGTTCAGTTAGGCTTAACCCATTTTGAATAGACTTTTTGGGGCTGAAAAGTGAATTGGTGAGGGACTGAGGGGTGAGCATTGCCCAAGTTTGTTTTATATATAAGTCATATCTCTACTAAATCCAAGCTTTAGATTCTCTAAAGTCAATAATGGTGAAGTCAGTAATATTAACCAATATCAACCATTGATTTTCTTATCAATGATTGATATTATTCACTTTACTCTATAAAGTGAGCTACTCACTATTGGATCCTATAAACTACATTTAAGCCATATGTCTACTAAGGTGAGTTTCCAACATACTCCTGGCTACAGACTATGGCCTTCGAGTGTGCCCAACAATTGATTTAGGATAGGCTCTAATACTAACATTTTAAAATTAGGGCTTGAGGTCTAACTCC
The DNA here is from genome assembly GCA_007407185.1 of Glycine tomentella. NCBI lineage: Eukaryota > Viridiplantae > Streptophyta > Magnoliopsida > Fabales > Fabaceae > Glycine > Glycine tomentella. Next base: position 488,135 of record PYAF01005853.1, on the reverse strand, counting down.
ATAATACAAAACTGACATGTAAGATGATGATTGTGTAAGTCTTATTATAAGGACAACATTGGTCAATCTCTAGTTGGTGTGAGACTAAACACACCATCAAGGCTGCAATTAAGGCAGTCCAAAGGGGCTGCAATTTGGTCATATCATATCTTTAGTCAATATGAGACTAAACACACTCCCTTGAGGCTGTAATTAAGGCAGACCAAAGAAACTGCAATTAAAGCAAGCTATTATAGTTCTGGGTTGGTATATTTGTACGCTGAAACGTATGAGATGATGTCTCAAAACTGGGCACTATCTCCTTTTAATTCCTAAGACGTTATGGAATATTGGTCAGTGACTCAGTGAACTTGATAGAGTTTTCATTCTGACATTGACTACATTACTTCTACAATATAAGCATTAGCATCAGTGGATAAACTGTTTCTCATCATATGAAGCTATCAATGCATGACAGCCTCTTCTTTCTGAGAATCTTAGAATTTCAGCTTTAGGACCAAGATTTATCCTACAAAATTGACCTGTAAGATAAGGATTGTCTAAGACTTATAAGAATTACATTGGTCATATTTATCTTTAGATGATGTAAGATCTCAAAACACCCCTTCACACGTAGGACTATACATTTGGAGCATGGACAAATGCAGGTGGCCCAATAATAATACCCCTTTAATACCATCTTAAAATTTCGGCTTAGGTCCTAACTAAACCCCATTAAATTGGCTTATAAAGTGAGGACTGCTCAAACTTATAAGGAGTAAGGACTATATTAGTCATATCTTTAGTTGATATGGGATTGTTGCCCAATAACAAGACTCCCTCATGTTAGGAATAAACATCTAGGGCGTGAACAAATATAGGTGACCCAATAACGGATAACAAATCTAGAATAGGTTTTGATACCGTCTTAGAAATTGGGTTTAGGGTCTAACTTAACCCTATGAAACCGACTTTTAAGATAAAAATTGCCTAAGCCTTCTAAGGACTATATTAACAGTTTACGCACGTGTATTTCCCCCCAGATTACATTACATGAGAGCTTATAGCTTATTATGACAAGCTTTACCATGAAGCTTATTGAAATATATAGGTTAAAGGAGCTTATAGTCACAAGCAACTTTCGTATGCTTTACCAACTCCCTGCTTAAGGGTTTATATAATAAGATTAGTCCAAATAAGCTCCGTAAAAGTTCTTTCAAATGCTAGCTAAGTAACTACTTCTTGGCATATCGTACTCTTAACAAGGGATGGAACTAGGACATGAAGCAATCTTTAGGTAGATGAATTTTTTACTTTTACTTTGATACAATGTTATCAAGCATGAGTATAATTAGCTTTTCTTCCGACAACCTTTGAAGGGTTACAATCAAGAATCTTTGCATTTTATGAGTTTCTTATTGAGGATTAACTTTGTATTTTATCACATAATAATGATGCCTACAAGTAAGTGTTGGTGAAGAGCTTCAGAAATTGCTTCATTAACATAGTTTGACTTTTTGCCCCTCTTTGACGGTTACAGGTTTCATAGGAGTGATTGCCATGCTTTTGTTATCTTTGCATGAAAACCTGCATCTTGTGTTGGCCCTTTTGGCATTAACAGCTGGGAGTGCTGGGGTGGCAATAGCAGATGTGACCATTGATGCTTGTGTGGCACAGAACAGTATCTCTCAACCCTCACTTGCTGCTGACATGCAAAGTTTATGTGCCTTCAGTTCTTCTGTTGGATCACTATTCGGTTACTTAATTAGTGGTATCTTTGTTCACCTTCTAGGCCCTATGGTTAGCCTTTGAAAACTATTTCCCCTAAAACATGCAAAATTTTCCTTGTCTTTTATGTGCTTCATTACTTGTATTTTACTAAGAGAGCATTTTTCCTCAAAGGGGGTGTTTGGTCTGATGACTATCCCAGCTGGACTTGTAATTTCGGTTGGTTTTCTGCTTTATGAGCCTCGTATGCACAACACATCTTACACACAGGTATAACTAGCTTATGTCATTTCCATGGTCCTAATACATGCATAATCTGATTTTCCATGTTCTGTCTCTAGGTGAAACAAAATTTTATTGATGCTGGCAAGGCTATGTGGACTACATTGAGGAGTGAAGATGTATGGGGGCCTTGTTTATACATGTATTTATCCCTTGCATTGAGTTTGGATATTCGTGAAGGAATGTTTTATTGGTATACAGACTCAAAGGGTGGACCTTCTTTCTCTCAGGTAGTATTTGGTTTGATATATTGATCAATGTTATTGTTGGATATTTGGATAAACTTCTTCAATTATAGGAATAAAAAAATAAAGGAAAAATGAATCAAGCTTGGCCTTCTCTCTAAGCTAAAATTTGCTTATGCATAAGTTAAAATCAACTTTTTGGTGAAACTAAATGATTTTAACTTTTCCAAAAGGCTAATTTTAACTTATGGTAGAGGCTTGTTTCATTTTTCTTTTGTATTCTCTTCTCTTATAAAGATTTATGTAGAAACTTATCCAAACAAGATCTTAATTGGAGATTTAGATTTTATCTTCCCTTCTACGTGGATTTCATGACTCCTTCTTATCTGATGTGTAAAAGTGGCATACTTGTTAATGTGACAATATTCCCTCATGTCTAGGTGAGGAGACGCAATACCAATGCAGAAGGGATCCATTTTTATAATCCCACCTGAGTAGAAATTCTTACTTTTCAGCAAGTGGAAATATTTTCCTCCACTCATTTAATGCAAGACAAAAAGGCACTTGATTTCAAATTCAACATCATAATTGTTCACTTGTATCAAATAGCATAACAGAAACTACTAGTTAACCACTCTAACAACTAGTGTTAACCACTTAACAGGAAAACTATACTAGCTATATACCTAACAAAGCTAACCACTAAACACACGAGTTAACACTTTGAATTACTCTGCAATAGCTGGTACATAATAACATGGTTATTTTCCATATAAGAGAGCACAGAAAAACAGAAAAGTTAGCCAAAAGTCGCTTCTTTAAGTAACACATAGGTTTGTTATGCATGTACCCTAGATTTCTTTTTTCATATCTGATTCTAATTGTTAACCTGATAGGATAAATGAGTTATTGAATCTTTGTGGTTATTTGTAGCATTATTCTACCATGCTGAATTAAATTTCCTTAAATGTAATATTATTCTTCATCAAGGGAGATCTCAGGTTAAATAATATTTCTAAAACTTGGATTTTTAACCATGATGAATGGTGTCGTGCAATCCATGTAGTGATTGTAGCCAACCTCGTGGGATGATTTGTTGTTATAATGTAATATTACTCTAATTATATAATAGTCATAAATGCCAATAACCTCTATGTTCCATTTTTCTTACACAGGAGAGTGTTGGTTTTATATTTTCAATTAGTTCAGTGGGGGCACTTTTAGGTGCAATACTATACCAGTATGCTCTAAAGGATTATGCATTCCGGAACTTGCTATTCTGGACTCAGTTGATTTATAGCTTGTCAGGGATGCTTGATCTGATTCTGGTCTTGAGATTGAACCTTAAGTTTGGCATACCAGATTATTTCTTTGTTGTGATTGTTGAAAGCATAGCTCAAATGACTAATAGGCTCAAGTGGATGCCTATGCTTGTGCTTAGCTCAAAGCTTTGTCCCTCAGGTATTGAAGGCACTTTTTTTGCTCTCCTAATGTCAATTGATAATGTTGGACTTCTCTCAGCATCATGGGGTGGTGGCTTTGTTCTCCACATTCTGAGGATCACAAGAACAAAGTTTGATAACATTTGGTTGGCGATTTTGATCCGCAACATTTTAAGGATTGCTCCACTTTGGCTCCTGTTTTTGGTGCCTAGAGCTGACCGCAGCTCTTCAATTCTTCCAAGTAAAAGCATGAATTCAAAGGTGGCTATTGACCCTTCAGACACCAAAAATGTTGAATTGGTGTCCCTTGTACACAGTGTTGATGGTAAATAGTTGAATGAAAGGACATTCTTTTAGATTCTCAATTCCAAATACACGAAATTACCAAGCCAGTGTAGAATTAAACGTGCAATTTGTTTGGATTTAATGTCGAAAAAAAATAAGATGATTTTGAGAGGACAGATCTATGGAGCTTATGCAGTTTGAGGGTGAAGGCACATCCAAGCAAGAGGGATTCACTAATGAATATTAATCGGTGGTGGGATATTTATGTAAAGTAAGCCCTTGGTATATCTTTATGGGTCGATCTCAATATTTTTGGTTAGGAAACAAAATTTTATAGATATTTGTTATTTTTGGATCTAACTATCAATTGATTGATATTTTTACTAAGTCTCTTAGAGGACTCTGGGTTAAAACTATGTAACTAGCTTGGTGCAAATGATATATATGCTTCAGCTTGATGAGGATGTTAGAATTAGTGACAAAATCTCGAATTAGTAACTGATTAGATAATCTAACTAAATTATCAAATTAAATAATAACAGACAATTTGACCAAAATAATATTAATAGTAACATGCAAATGCTGCTTTTTTTTGTCTTTCTCAAACACAAATGCTAATGTCTTTTGATAACAAACTTGAACGAATTTCTTTTTTTTTTTTTTTTATGATATTAGCGTGGAGTAATGACTATTTTTACTAGTTTTTTATTTCAATTTTTTTTATAAGACTTGAGTCTAAGATCTTTTTAAAAAAATTGATTCTAATTCTATCCGTACCAATGGTGATTGGTGAATGAATGTTTTTACATTAAATACATTAATATATCGTAAAATTTTAAAAAACATCTTTAGGTCATTACTTTATAAATAAAAAAGAAAAATTAGTATTATATTTATATGTGTAAAGTATTTATTAATTTTGTCAATAATATTCGTATGAAAATCTAGTTAATCTCTTTTAGTAAATTTCTCTTCTTATCTACGTTTTTTTTTTTTCAATTTGAATACTCTAACCTAAATCTTACGTAATGATTTGAACCTAAATCTTACGTAATTCACGCAATTTGAAGAGTTTAGTCCATGATTCTTTAACACCAAATTCATCCAAAACTGATATGTGAAAAGAAGTTGTCACTATACAACCCACGATAAAAGCAATAGACTCGTTTAATACTACCAAGTATCTTTCGACATAAAAAGTAGCATCCGGTGACTTAAATACTTCAATGTCATTCCTGTCCGAAAGCACGAGTGTTGTAAACAACACCTCATTACTCAAGTCAAATGATACCAAACATTCTTCTGTTTCACTCCCTCACAGTTGCCCCATCAATAACACATTCCATCCATGTACACTTGAGAACATGCTAGGTCATGTATACAATGAGGCATTTTGATATAAGCATCTTAAAACGATGACATGTGTGTCTTACTACAACACATTGCACCGTGGCCAACTAAGAATCTTTCTACATTGTGTTTGCTTTCAGGTGATAGTTTTGAGAATAACACGAAATTAGAATTGCCACATTCGTTACAAGATAATCATGACATTGGTGTTTGGATGTTGGGCTTTGGTAGTATTAATGGCTCGTTTTGTCTCAGGCAAGGAAAAGACATTGCACTGTAGAAGCCAGATACATAAGAAGTTAACGTCTTTCCTTCAAGTCTTGTTCTGTCTGCAACACCTTCGGATCGAGTTTATGTCAGATTTCATGAATTTGGTTATGAGCATGTTAGATACGATTATAAGGTGATTTGGCATTTAACATTTTATCACTCATGTGAAAAATATATCATTATTTTTGAAAGATATATAGTCTAATGCTCTGTTTGGTTAGAAAGGGAGACGATATGCCGGCGGCGACGTCCTCCTTCCGTGCATTCCAACGCCATCGTTGATCCTTGTTTCGCATGAAAAATTTGTCAAGAGGGCTTTTTCTATATCCACTTCCCACGTTTACTAATACACTCCCCTTTTTAAAAAAATTCTCCAACATATCCTGAATTCTGGAAACTAATACGCTCCCCCTTATGCTTCCTCCCTCTATGTAGCAGAGTCTGCCAAATTGTCATGGCAACATAATGAATGCAAAACAATCATGTTTGCTCACTCTACTTATTAGAAAAAAATCCTTATTGGTCTTTCAACTAATTCCCAAATATGAATTATAGGTTCTAATTTGAAACCTGCATATTACATTATCACTAGGCAATGGAATTGGAGCAGAGAATATAAAATCTTGATTTATTAAAGCAAGACAATAAAAACCCTATTTTGGTTTCTTCCCCTTTTCCTTGTTTTACTTTCTAATTATTATTTTAAATAAAACAAATTGATTAGGCAATTGGCGGTGGTGTGTCTGTGTTAAAGGCGTAGTGAAGTTTCAAGGCTATTGGAGGTGCTATGTCATTGGTGGAAAATCAATCCTGGTAAGTATATTTTGTTTTTATTTTGAAGGGTTGTCGTGATTCATGGTTTGGGGGATGCGTCTGTACTGTGGTGTATTTATGGTTTCTGTTGGTAGATTGTAGAGTAAATAGGTGCTGGAATCGTGTTGGATTATGCATGATACTCATTGAGGGAGTGGCAATTTATAAACTGCATACTGCTCTTTTTTTTATGTAAGTTGTAACGATGGCATGGGCACTACTTATGCTTATGCTATTTCAATAATAAAAATATTCAGCTTTTGCTTCTCAACAAAAACAAATTGATCAATACATGTTTTCATGCTTCCTCTATGAAGGTTTGAAGGCATGATGATTTCCAGCAGTCCTCCCACCCAAGCTAACCCCTGTTTACAGAATCACCATTTGATAAAAAGGGTCTGTATTATTTTGTAGAACACAGAATATTTTGGTAAATATTTTTACAGAGAATGTACTAGTAAGAAGGAGAAGTGGAAATAGCAACTGCCGTCAAGCATTGCACAAAGTTAAGCCCACTATCACAATGTTGGTCACGTTAATTTTTCTCTTCTTTTAGTAACTAATCTTATAAAAAAAATATAATATCCATCCTTAAACAAGATCCCACGCTTAACAGTTTCATGACTTTTTTTCACTCATTCATCTTATTCTTTCTTTCATTTATATTATACATTTTGTTAAAAAAAAAAGAAAAGGCAAAAGAATTCCACTTGCACTATATCATTTCTAGCTTTGATCAATGACGCGTACACATCAAGCGGTCATAAAATAGTTGTTAACAACTTTATAAATAAAATAACTAATAGAAATTTAATTAATTTGGTTTAATAATAGCCATCTTGACTGCGCTTTCAATTTGGTTACTGTGAAAACTATACAAAGCTTAATAATAACTAATTTGGATGGACTTTCAACTTAGTTATTGTAAAAGCCATGAAAGATTTGATGGTAACCACTTTAGATGTATTTCTGATTTAGTTTTATGGAAAAAAAAATTAGTTTAAAAATTAAGGGCATATAATGAGAAGTTTTTGCAATAGCCACTTTGGATATACTCTTAATTTGGCTATTGTGAAAGCTATTTAAGAGTTAATGATAATCATTTAGATGTATTTTTTTATTTGATTATTATTAAGACTTTTAAATAAAATTCAAAAGATAAACTAATTTTAAAAATATCAACGCACAAAAGTTTTCTATAAAAGAATTAAATAACTTTGATTCTTCATTGGAAATAATAGGAGCATGGGATCATTTCTTTCGAGTTAAAAAGATAAAAAATTACATAATAATAATCCTCTTTTTCATAATAATAAATTTTCTTTTAACAATAAAAATCACATGTTAAAAAAATACTAATAACAATAAATAAAAATATTCTTGTTCATTTCGAGGGATTAAATAAAAGAATTTAAAATTATTCAAATTTATACACTTAATAAGAGGTAATTGTTTTAGAACACACGTCGTTGGATACTTACACCTTTTTCCTATGCGTAATTAACTCCCAAATTCAAAATCTGATTTTGAGACTATTTTCTTTTAAAGGTTCTTTTTGTAGCTTTTCTTAATAAACTATGATAGCAACAAGATATGATTAATTAAATAAGACAGTGGATAAAAATTAAGGTTGACTCATCAAGACTAAGAAAAAAAATGTTGTATGTTAGATTAAATTAGATACAATCACTTAAATGATTTATGGTTTCTTTTGATTAAAAAAATAATTGTAAAAAAGAAATTTAAAAAAATTTAAAAGAAACGGATAGAATTTACTTCTTAAAAAGAGAAAATTATTTTTTTAAAACAAAAAGAAATTTATACAAACACATTAAAAAAATTGCTTATTTTATTTTTAAAAATATTTTTTAACAAATAAGTTTTAATAAATTAGCTCATTCTAACCTTTAAATATTAGTTGTTAAAATCAAACCAATGTCAAATTAAATTCATTCTACATTTTTATTATTTTAAATACAATATTGTTAATAATATTTAGAAAGTCTACATTCCTTTGCAAAGAATGAAAGATTTATCAAATTATCACCAAAACTATTGAAGTGACAATCAAATGTTCATAAAAAATATCTTGTAATGTTGTTGTGAAAAAATTATAGATTAGTTTTATTAATAAAAGCATTGTCTTCCTTTAAAGGGTTTTTAATTAATTTTAAAAAAAAACAGTATGAAGTTAGATGGCTAGTCCCTGTGGTTCAATTTATATCAGAATTAGTATTACAACCTTGTTCAGTATTTGGAAACCTAGCAATTTAAGAGAAACTACTTCATCAAAACTTAGTAAAAGATAACAAAATATTCCTTGAGAGAAGAATGCATCATCATCAGAGTGCACCAATTAATTGATAAGCCAATTGCCTATTTACAACTAGTTACTTTCAGAATTACGTGGAGCATCACAACATTATGCACAGGTACACCATTCATTCATAGTCCCCAAAAAGAATAAAGGAACTGTGATTCTTCTTAGGCACCCTTGTTTATCCTTGTCCCCCACCATCATTGCTAGAGTATAATAATGTAAGCAATGGACTTGGATCATGGCCATTGATATGAATCCACCACCGACACAAACTTCTTGACCAAGCTCCATTTTGCTGTATAATTGAGAGCAGAATCAGGTAACAGTACTAAAACCTGTGACAGTGGATCACACCTTGAAAGCCACTCTTGCCAATCAGCTACTACTTTATGAACACAGGCTAAAATAATATTAAGTAAAAATACCTCACAGAGCCTTTGAACTCGGAGGCATAATAATGAATACAACAAGTCCCCAATGCAGCATAGTAAATAACAAGGCGACTCTTGATTAATTAAGAGTTTCTGGGGAAGGTGGATATGTATTATAGTACATTGTACTAATCTTGTTGAGCTAAGGGAAATGCCCTGGTGAAAAATAAGAGGGCAAAACTATATTGGATTATATTAAGCTTTTTATCATCTTCAAATAACAAGTCCAGTTGAAATCATCATCATGTCTTGCTCTTATATTTTCTCTGGGGTTTCAAATCAACCACAATCACAGTGATGTTATCTTTGCTTCCTTTCTGAAGGGCGCGGTTTGATAGGTATTCTGCTGCTGCTTGTGCCGCAGGATCAATTCCCTCTCCCTTTTCTGATGAGGGTTGTTCCAAGCTATTTTTCTTGTACCAGAGAATTATTCGTTTCCGAGCAAGGTCACACACCTCCTCATTCGTCATAACGTCCCACAGACCATCGCTGGCCAGAATGAGACACTCGTCATCTTTTGTACGGGGAACGAACGTAACTTCTGGTTCTGGAATAATCCATGGCTTCAAATATCTATCGCCTGCACACAAGGATAAGCAAAAATAGTTTCAGCTGAATAAACAACTTCATGATAGTTGCAGGATTCCTAATTGCATAGGCAAGCTAGCTGGTCATCATCGTTTTGTGTGACAACAAATATTAACTTGTAGAACAAAAATTATGCTAATTTTGTGCTTTGTCCGATCAAATCTAAACTAAATTGGAGTACTTGGGTCCTCTTAAGAGCTTTGGTGAGCATCGACTTTAAAAATTTTGATATAGGGTCACTATTACAAGCAAGTGGTGCCAAAACCACTAGCAAAAAGAGAATGATAATGTGCTTGCAAAGTTTCTAATCAGAAATACTCAACTTTTTTAATAAACAGTAATTTACATAGAAGAATAAGGTAGCAACTGTAGCCAATCAGATATTCTCTTTCTTAGAAATAATGAACAGGTGTTTTACTCATGCCAAAGTCCCAAGTTAACTCGGAAAAGTGCAGCATGAAAAGGAGAGGATGAGAAGAGGCACTGGGGCTACTACTTCAAAATTGCCTCTACCAGCCTTTGACCTCAGACAACAAAGAAATGGCCTGTACTAGTCCATTTTCTCTGAACAAGCAAAAATAATCATAATCTCTTACCAGACATAAGCCTTTTTTATTGCAACTATACAAATAATATACAAGCAAATTATTGATTTTTCTTGCCTCCTGCAATCATCTTTGGGATTAGCTGAACAAAATCTTAAAATAAATGCTATTCTGAATACCAAAAATAAAGTGTAGAGGAGCTCATAGCTCCATGATTTGTAGTTTATGTTCAAAGGATACATTTTCTATAATTATTGCAGACTGGCAGCAAAGGGCAATGTTCAGAAGTTCTAGGGAGAATAGGATGGAATGAAGAAAAATTCTTCCCTGTGGTTGGATGATTAATAAGGGAATAAAGGGAAAGTTAAACTGTTGTAAGTATAAGAATTCAATATAACCCTTATGATCTTCTAAGTAACCCAATATACAAGGTAAAATTGTAGATGACAATTTTCAAATAAAAGTACAGATATTCCCTCTCATTATTCCAATTCAGAGGGGAACAAAATCTTGTTTTCAGAGGGAATGATTCCCCTCACATTCAATTTCACTCCATAAATTCTTAAATTTTAAATTCCCATACAGGGGGATTATTGTCTTTCAATCGTTTCTTGTTCCATCTCTTTCACCACCCCTGATCCAAACAAATTCCTAAATAGTTTAAAAGGTTAAACTTATAGTCCTACTATAATACTAAAAACATAAGTACACTTAATACCTCGTATATTTTCAGATAAGAATGTAACTACATTCTCACCCAAGTTTCAAAAATGGCTTACTCATCAAAAAATGAATGGAAGGAGTGTTCAGCTTTTAGTATTACTGTTAGGCTAGATTTTTATATATTTCAACTAAATCAAATTCATTAGAGATTAGGGTACATACAAAGGTAGCAATTAACTTCTGCTTTGTTCGTTTGTGAAGTAAGATAATATTGACAAACATATTGAGGGAAGGAAGCCCTTGTAATCAGACACTCACTAAAATATTTCCATGAAACTCAAACTAGTACACAAGAGAGGCACCACAAATATAGTAAAACTTATGATTAAAGAAGTACATACCAATAGACCTTGACATTGCAAGAACACCAAATACACGATGGCCATTCCATTGAATCACCTTTCCTCCAGCTGCCTCAATTCTTGCATATTCATCGTCTCGGTTAGGCTAACATATCACAACCACGAATCACTTGTTAAAATTTTAAATTTTAAATGAGATCTACAACTGTTATTGGAGCAACTTACTTTATGGTCCACTGATAATGCCATGGGTTCTTTGCCACGACACAGAACTGCTCGTGAATCACCACAATTTGCAACTATGATATGAGATGCACAAATAAGAGCAACAACAGCAGTGGAGCCAACAGTTTCCGGGGCAACAGGTTTATTATTAAATTGCCCTCCCACTTCAGCATCGACCTTTAAGAAACAATTGGTGAAAGATTTTTCCCATTGATCTTGACAACCATCCTTCATACTTCCACTGATTATACCTTCCTTTACAAATTCTATTTCCTCAGTCAAGGCCAAATGGATACGATCACGACAATAGTTTGCAACCTGAATGAGGAAAGCAAGCTCCGTGTGAAGGGTATTACAGATAAAACTAAAATCATTGGACACAAGAATCATGATAATAAAGAATGGAAATAAAATTTACCTGAGAGCCACCATGACCATCATAGACTCCAAAGAAATGGGTCATCTGCTGATTAAAACACTTGTTTATTCCATCAATTACTCGATCACCGATTAGCATTTGAATAGGAATTTTCAAAAACCGAGGTACAGTTGCAACTGCATCTTCCATCTCAGGTCTTCTTCCACACAAAGATATGAATCCATAAAGTGGGGTATAATCCAATTCAAAAACACTCCGACCAACTGTTCCACTCACCCCTTTTTCCTGAGGCAACTGATGAAGATCAACAGCAGAAGACTTCGGGTCAGATCTAACTCCAGTCTCTTCTTCAAGGCTCACTGCTACAGCAAGAAAATCATTCATAATATCTGTGTCGACATTTGACTCCCCCAAGTCAACAGCCTCAGCTACAATACTGACAGCACTGATGCTCTTCTCTACGTCTGTGGAACACGGTGTCCCAACATCCAAAGTAGCATCAAAACAGAAGGACTCCTCTCCACACACACTACTGTTCTCACTGACTATCGAAAGAGAACACGAGCTATCAACAAACTGGTCACCTTCCAACGACAATGAATCCTCCTCAATTTCCGTGGTTAACTCTTCATCACCAGCAACCGAAGTGCTATTTTGGGATATCATATCCAACATAGGTCTCTCTCCCTCCCCATCTTGTTTTGGTGGTATAACTTCAGCAATACCAACTTCATCCTCCAAATTGCCACTATCATGACAATCATCCGAACCTGCAACCGTCTCAGTGAAAACCTTAGTTACAGAATTAGATAACAACCCCTTATCCGCCATCAGCTTAAATCTGGATACATCCATGTGGGGAACTATGGTTGAGTTATCACAGACTGAATTACAATTACAATTACCTACTCTTAATGGCACCGCAACCATAAAGGACATCTCCTCCATCGAAATCCCTATCTAGGTAGGACAAAAAGTTACCCTCCGACCCCTCTGCCAACACAAAACCTGTCATAATTCAACTAAACTTGCACCTGCTTTTTTGATTGAATAGGATCTTAGAATGTGAAAGGGTGGCATTTTCCATTCCTAATGAGCCCTACAAGACAAAAGGGGAAGCAAATTCAGGCGATGCAAGGCATGAGCTATAGCTAAAAGGTGGTGAAAGTGAAATGGGGTACTCAGATCTGGTCAACATCAACGAATCCAAACTTCTATTTTTGGAAAAATTGCAATCATAAATAGCTAAGCCAAGTGCCACACCACACCCTTCTCAAGCATTACCAACTTCATCTACCTTTGTCAACTCTAGTGAGAGAGAAACATCCTGAAAAACATTAAAACAAAAACAAAAAAAAAAAAAATATATATATATATATATATATATACACACACACAAACTTTATCTGAACAAAAACAGATTGCACTAAAACAAATTTCAAAAACAAAAACACCCCTTATCTCTAAACACAAGAAAGAAGAAAGAGGGTCATGAGAAAGAAACCCAGAAAAAGGTAAAGTCTCAAGAATCACAAGGAAACCCTAAAAAGATGACACCCTTTTCCACATACCACCATGAGTTGCCTGAATCTGAGGCAACGCAACGCGCGCGCACTCTCTAGTAATAATATAAATATTAATAATTATTAGTTATTACTAGAAAATCAATGAACAGAAGAAAGCAAAAATAAGAATTAAGAAATGAAAAAAAAAAATAGAAAGAAAAAAAAATTATTGGAAGAATGAAGAGTGAGTCACTACCTAATTTTGTCAACGGTGTAGGGTCTGATTCCTTCCCCCCTCTCTCTCACTCTTTTTTTTTTCTTTCTCTATCTTATTTTGTTCTTCTCACTTTGACACCTGAAACCCATGGATTGGGAAAAAAAGGAACAAAGCATCATTAAACAACTAAAGCCAAGACATGGGTGTTTTTCTATTTGTTTTTTTCTTTCTTATTTTTCTTTTAATTCTAACCTTTTACAAAGTAACAGCTCAGCTATGAAGCATTATGTTAATGTTATGATTTTTGACTTTGAATTATCTAATTTTAGGTATTTCATTTTTCTGAAATTATCAGTGCTTGACACGTGGTCTTCGTTTGATTGACAAAATCATTACGAGAAAATGTATGTTAATATATATAAAAAAATTATTCTTCACTAAAAATAGCCAAATGCATAAATTTATTTAATTTTAATTGTATGAATCTATATCAGGTATTCCTAAATTTGATGGCGTCATTCGTTGTTATAAGACATTTACAAATAGTTAAAGAGAAAAAAGGTTAATTAGTTTTATTTATACATTACAATATCTTTTTCATTTGTGACAACAACTAAAAATTGTTGTTTTTTTATGTAACGGTGATGCTAAAAGTATAGCCAAATGTGAGTAATACGATATCAGAAGTTAAAACTTGTTGCCAGTGGTTGTTGCCTTTTTTTATATGCAACGGAACTTTTATTTAAGGTCACTTTATAATAAGAATGATTGTCTAAAGATTGAGATCGAACAACAACTTCTAAAAACTACATATGTAATAGTATGTTACAAGAACTAAAATACATGTAACAATAACAATAGCAACAATTTTTTGTTTAATCAGAAAATAAGAAATTGCATTAATATAATGGCACGAATGATGCCAAGATTAATTACATCATAAGCTCTTGGTATCAGGTCCATATTAACATACATTGATACAACACATAGTAATATAACACAACCTAGACCAATGAGCAAATACCAACACATATTTGTAAAATATTATGTGTCTCATATATAAAAGTAGTGTTATTTTGATTTAATGAGAAAAGGGTAAAAATGTAATATTGGTATGAGAGTTATTAAAAGTTATGAAAGTTACTGAAAGTTATAAAATAGATAATTGTTGGTAGGTGCAGTTATCAAAAAGTATAGAAGACATTTTAGTTTCTAAAAAGATAGATATAGAAACATAAAAGGTCTTCATTGTCTGCCCATGAAAGTTGTATCTCAACCATATCAAAGAAGATACAAGAATCGAAAGGGTCAATACTCTGAGAAAGTATTCTACCATTAAAGAATCTTCCGCAATTATGGACAAAGATATGTCTATGTAAAACTCATGAATTCTCAAGATCCTTTTCATGTTCTTGATATGATTGTTATTGAATATGAAATTATAGATTAATGCTTACATGTGGTATCAGAGCATGTGTTTGGGAATTCATATTTTTTCATGTATGGTTATGAATGAATTCTTAATTCTTGAGAAATTAAGTTTTCGAAAGTCATGATTAAGAGAAAGATACTTTCCATTAACGATGTACGGATTCCTTTGAAGAAAGAATAAAGACATAAACAATGGTGACTTTATATATATATATATATATATATATATATATATATATATTGAAAATTCAATTCAACGTTTTGATTTTCGTGATGACATTTTCATCAAATCTGATGCAAGTCTACTGATATATTTATGTTATGCAATTATTGTGGATACCTCTATTGAATTTAATTATTGCAAGACTCATTATTTATGGTTTCATGAATTCGCATTATGTGGCATAAATATATATAAAAGTTGTAGACCTTTATTGTTAGTTCTTGGTAATTAGAGAACAATTGAATTTGCCGAGAATATGATAAAGTGTAAAAATCACTTATTGTTTATGAAATGTTTAAAGTTTGGAATTAAGTATGGTGAATTTGTTAGTCACCAAAGTGGCCAAATTCTTGATGGATTGATTAGTTCCAAACATTATGATTATGTTTCAATTACCATGATTGTGATGCTATGAATGGTACAAAATTACTGTTTATGTTGTGGTATATTGAAGTTCACTATTATAGAACAGTTAAGGATCAACCCAAAGGATAATTACTTGTTTTATAGTAAATGAACATGAATGTTGATATTGATGATACACTTCTGGTTTTATTTGGACATCCAAAGATGACAAATATTTCTAGTTGGGGTATGCATCATTATCAAATTATGTGAAATTTTTTTAGCATCATTATAGTTGAATGTTGTATATTAATGGATCCCCAAAGGTGAACATTAATATGCATTGAAGTTAGTATGTTAGTATGTGACATGTATGACTCAAAGCATTAATGTTTTAAATGTTATATATTAAAGTATCTGTTGTTACACATTTGTTTTTCTCAACTATTACAATTTTCAATGGACTAAACTTCTCTTAATGGAAAGAGCAAATTGAATTTTACCTTGGGATAATGGATCTGGAGTTGGCTCTTAGAGAAGAGAAACCTAGTGCTATTACTGATGCAAGCACTGAAGATTAAAGAGTCCATTTTAAGAATTGAGAAAGATCCAACAGGTTGAGTCTAATGTACATGTGAATGAGCATTGCAAGCAACATTAAGTCAACTTTTCCACAAACTGAAAGTGCTAAAGAAATGATAAAACTTGTGGAAGAGTGCTCCCAAACTGCTGATAAGTCTCTTGCTGAGACATTTATGAGTACGCTGACCACCATGAAATTTGATGGTTCACGTACTACGCATGAGCATGTTATTGAAATGATAAACATTGCAGCAAAATTGAAATCATTGGGAATGACAGTGGATGAGAATTTCACGGTGTAGTTCATATTGAACTCATCACCGTCTGAATATGGTCCTTTCCAAATGAACTATAATACCATGAAAGACAAATGGAATGTGCATGAATTGCACAATATGTTAGTTCAAGAGGAAACCAGAATAAAGAACCACGGAATTCATTCCATCAATTATGTCAAACATCAAGAAGCTGAAAAGAAAAGTGGTAAGAAACATGAGAAGAATGGAAGAGGACCATTAAAGATCAATCAGGCCTCCTCTTCTCAAATCCACAAGAAGGAACATAAAGGAAACATATCTCATTTCTGTGGTAAGGCTGGGCACTTCCAAAAGGATTGCCCGAAACGTAAGGCTTGGTTTGAAAAGAAAGGTAAGTCTTGTGCTTATGTATGTTATGAATCAAACCTTGCAGATGTTCCGTATAATACTGGGTGGATTGATTCTGGATGTACAACTCATGTTTTAGTGGTAGTTTCAGTTTGTACTAGCACAATCATTTGATTGGCAATGGTACCTTATGTAATGGATTATACTATTATGTCTTGATAATCTTTATACTGAAACGCTTATGACTCTGCATCATAATGTTGGTACTAAACGTACCTTAATTAATGAATGTTTTGCTTACTTGTGGCATAAACATTTAGGACACATTTCCAAAGAAAGAATTGAAAGATTGGTAAAGAATGAAATCCTTCCGGATTTAGATTTTACCGATCTGAATGTTTGTGTGAATTGTATCAAAGGCAAACAAACAAAACACACAAAGAAAGGAGCCACAAGAAGCACTCAGCTTCTTGAAACTATACACACTGATGTATGTGGTCCGTTTGATGTTAATACTTTCAATAAAGAAAAATATTTTATCACCTTCATTGATGATTATTCACGTTATGATCATGTCTATTTGCTACATGATAAGTCTCAAGCTGCAAATGCTTTGGAGATTTATATTAATGAAGTTGAAAGGCAAATAGATAGAAAAGTGAAAATTGTCATATCTGATAGGGGTGGTGAATATTATGGAAGGTATGATGAAAGTGGACAACATACGGGCCCATTTGCTAAATTCTTGGAAAAGCGAGGTATTTGTGCTCAATACACAATGCCTGGTACACCACAACAAAATGGTGTTTCAAAAAGGCGTAATAGGACCTTGTTGGATATGGTTAGGAGTATGTTAGTAATTCTTCTTTACTCATTTCATTGTGGACTTATGCTCTAAAAACTGCCTTGTACGTATTAAACAGGGTTCCTAGTAAGTCAATCCCAAAGACTCCTTTTGAACTTTGACGGGAAGGAAACCTAGTTTAAGACACCTACATGTTTGGGATTGTCAGGCAAAAATTAGATACTACAATCCACAAGAAAAGAAACTGGATGCAAGGACAATCAGTGGTTATTTCATTGGTTATCCAGAAAAGTCGAAAGGGTAAAGATTTTACTGTCCTTATCATATTACGAGGATCATTGAATCTGGAAATGCTAGGTTCATTGAGAATAGTAAAGTTAGTGGGAGTGAAATACCACGTAAAGTGGATATTCATGAAGTGAGAATACAAGTTTCATTGACTTATAACTCTAGTAAAGTTGTTGTTCCTCGTGTTATTGAACCGATTAATAATAATGAAGAACAACAAATGAATGATCCCATTACTCGTGATGAAACTATTACCAATGAACTGAATAAACCCGTTGTAGAAGAACCACGACAAATAGCATTAAGAAGATCTCAAAGGGAAAGGAGATATGCTATTTCTAATGATTATGTGGTATATCTACAAGAGTCTGAATTTGACTTGGGTGTAAAAGATGATCCGGTAACGTTTTCACAAGTCATGAATAATGAAAATAGTGATAAGTGGTTAGATGCCATGAAAGATGAGTTGAAATCTATGGAACAAAATAAAGTTTGGAATCTGGTTGAGTTACCAGAAGGATGCAAGAGAGTTGGTTGTAAATGGGTCTTTAAGACCAAATGTGACTCTCATGGTAACTTGGAACGTTATAAGGCTAGACTAGTTGCGAAGGGATTTACTCAAAAAGATGGCATTGATTACAAAGAAACTTTTTCACCAATTTCAAAGAAAGATTCTCTAAGAATCATTATGGCATTGGTGGCTCATTATGATCTAGAGTTACACCAGATGGATGTGAAAACTGCCTTTCTAAATGGGAATTTAGAGGAAGATGTGTACATGGACCAACCAATGGGGTTCATAGAAAAGGGTAAAGAGCACATGGTGTGCAAACTTAAGAAATCAATATACGGACTTAAACAAGCTTCAAGACAATGGTACTTTAAGTTCAATGATATCGTTGTTTCCTTTGGATTTAAAGAAAACACTGTTGATCGGTGTATATATCTAAAGGTCAGTGGGAGCAAGTTTATATTATTAATTCTATATGTTGATGATATTTTGCTTGCAATTAACGATCTTGGTCTTTTAAATGAGACTAAGAAGGTTCTCTCTAGTAACTTTGAAATGAAAGATATGGGTGAGGCATCCTATGTGATTGGAATAGAAATATTCCATGATAGATCACAAGGATTGTTAGGTTTGTCTCAGAAAGCATATATTAATAAATTTTAGAGAGATTTAATATGGAAAACTGCTCATCATCTTCGGTTCCAATTCAGAAAGGAGACAAGTTTAGTCTCATGCAATGTCCTAAAAATGAATTGGAAAGAAATGAAATGGAAGCAATTATTACTTGTTGGGAGCCTAATGTATGCTCAGACTTATATGAGACCAGTATTAGCTTTGCAGTTAGAATGTTGAAAAGATACCAGAGTAATTCTGGTATGAATCATTAGAAAACTGCAAAGAAAGTTCTAAGATATTTGCAAGGCACTAAAGGTCACATGTTTACTTATAAGAGGTCTAGTAACCTCTATATCATGGAAAAGTGTGAAGCATTCTGTAACAGCTACATCCACTATGAAAGTTGAATCTGTGGCATGCTTTGAGGCCATGGTTCAGGCTAAATGGCTACAGAACTTTATTTCAGGGCTTGTATTGGTCGACAATATTCATAGGCCGCTGAAAATTTATTGTTATAATTCCTTAGTAGTCTTTTTTTATAATAAAAACGACAAGTATTTCAAAGGTGCTAAACATATAGAATTGAAATACTTTGCCGTTAAAGAAGAGGTTCAGAAACGTAGAGTGTCTATAGAGCATGTTAGCACTGATCTTATGATAGCTGGTCCCTTGACAAAGGGATTACCACCCAAGATGTTTTCTGGTCATGTATGTAGTATGGGCATTATGTCAGCTAATGAATGTTGATCATTATTGAAATTATTGACTATTGACACTCTGAATTCAATGATGTTTAAGTTTCTGAAAATTATCCCGTTTTCAAATTTATGTATACATGCATGTATGAATGATTATTTTGAGAAACAGGATTTGTCCCTAATGAAGACATAATAGTATTATCGTGGGACATTATGATGTAAACTTCCATTAAAGTATCATGTTAGGAAGAAGAACTAATATAGTGGTACATGGAAGGAACTATGCCAATTTGATAGCATACAACTGCCATGACTCATATTGGTTTTTTTTATTTCTGATCATGATGTATGATGAGACCAATGTATGGAACCTTTACCCTTATGTATGCGCATTATGATGAATTTTCATTAAATCATGAAGGGACACTTTATAACATGAGTCAAGTGGGAGAATGTAAAACATTATGTGTCTCATGTATAAAAGTAGTGTTATTTTGATTTAATGAGAAAAGGGTAAAAAGGTAATATTGGTATGGGAGTTATTAAAAGTTATGGAAGTTACTGGAAGTTATAAAATAGATACTGTTGATAGGTGCAGTTATCAGAAAGTATAAAAGGCATTTTGGTTTCTGAAAAGATAGATATAGAAACATAAAAGGCCTTCATTGTCTGCCCATGAAAGTTGTATCTCAGCCCCATCAAAGAAGATACAAGAATCGAAAGGGTCAAGACTCTGAGAAAGTATTCTACCATTAAAGAATCTTTCGCAATTATGGACAAAGGTATGTCTATGTAAAACTCATGAATTCTCAAGATCTTTTTCATGTTTTTGATATGATTGTTATTGAACATGAAATTATAAATTAATGCTTACAATATTAACAGCAACAATGTATAATAATAAGAGGTAATCATATTTTTATAGAACTTATCCTAGAAAGGCATTTTCATTTCCACGGACATCCTTGATTTACCTCCATTGCGGTGATGAGTTTCTCCTCCTCACATTTTTCATCCCCCCACACACCTCATATGTTTCCTATAGGTTTAACGTTGATGGTCTGTTTCAACTCATCATAATCTCTTGTATATTTTTTTATCCATCACACGTACAATTTTTCACACCTAAACTAAATTTAGTGTTCATTTTGTATGCTCTTAATAACACTCTTTGTTTCAAAACAACATCATTTCCAATCACAGTATCTCTGTTTACACACACACATTTCCTTTTCAAATGCCATTCCAAATTAATTAAAACATTAGTATGCATGGTTGTTTCCTTTGCCTTCTTTGTTGACTCCTTTTCGCTGACAATTCCTCTATTAGGGTCAACCATCATATCATAGTTTGACCTTCCAAACAATATCGTCAATAGAAATAAGGATTTAGAGGTTGTACAAATATGACATTATTAGGGATGAGAATAAGACAAACTTTAAGGTTTATGGTCTGGTTTGTTTAATAAAAAGGCTAGCTTGAGTTTTTTAAAAAAATATGTTTAAAGCTTGGCCTGTTTAATAAATAGGCTAGGCTTGAGCTTTTAGAAAAGTCTATTTATTTAAATATGTTAGACTTAGGCTAACAAAAAAGCTTATTAGGCCAACCTATTTATCTATATAATAATATAATAAAAATAAATATTCTTGTGATCTTCTAAAATCTGTTGATAGGCTTCAACTGCACCCCAAAATGCTTGTGAATAGCATCAGCTAACATGTTAGGATCTAGGGTTTGAGGAGTAGCAGTCCTTGCCTCAGTCCAAGTGGATGTAGGACCCCCCCCCCCCACCATGATGGATTATTGTCTGCCAGCCATCTAGGGCATCCTGAATGCCTGGGAACGCTCATAGAATGACATTTGAGTAGTTTACCCCTCAGGTGCAAATTATTGTCCTATTTAACTAGACTTTTTAAAATTAAGATTTTCATATATTTAATAGTTTTAGTAAAGAGTAGATTTTTGAACAAGCTAATAGGACAAGTCAGGCTTTTAAAAGGTTAGACCAGACCTTGAAAAAAGCCTACGGTACACAATACGACAAGCTTAGGCCTTAGTTTTATAAAATAGGCCGAATCTATTTATTAAAAGTTTGTCCTAGCCTACCCTATTCCCATCCTTAGGTACTATACAATTAATGATAACTTAAAGGAATTAATTGATACTACCTATACAGACAAGATGCATTTACTTTTCGGTAGCTCATACTTAAGAACTCCTTAGTTAAGCATGCTTTGCTTGGAGTTTCCTGAGAAGAGTGCGAATGAGGACAAAACATGCTGAAATTTGTGAGGATAGTCATTGGTCCTGCAAGTATCTAGAGCTGATTATCGAGGTCTTAGAAAGGATTCTCTATGAAGGATTCTATCTGGTGGAGGATTCTGACCAACAAGGATGTTGAGTAAAGTATCACTGTGTGAAGTGTTGTAATATGAGTCATCGAAAAGTCAACAATTAGGGATGTTACAATGATTATCATGGGACGAAGAGAGTACAATCAATAGACAAGTTTAGAAGTATAATTACAATTCCAGGCTTGAAAAAGGGAAAGTATATTACAACAATTTCATATTAGTAGTGTTGGTATTTAATATCCTTAGTTGTGGTGATGACTAAGTACCAATCAACGATTCCCTGTTAGGTAATTGACCCAAGGAAGACACTTTGTTGCTTAGTTGGGTTCTTGGTCCACTCCAAAGAGCTTTCCAGTAGTAGAGAGTACTAAGGTTTACACTACTCCTAAAAAATTTGCGGTAAAGGATTTGCGATAAAGGAATGTAAACAACTAAAAAGCAAAAAAGAATGAAATAAACAAAAGATAAGAAACTGGTAGAAGAATAATTATATTTTTGTATTCTTGAATTTGTCCTTTCTACAATCTAATAGACCTTATCTATAGTCGTTCTTCCAATGGTTACGTTAATCGTAGCACTAAAAATTTCCTAAAATCTAGGAGGTCATGGATAACATTTTGTTAACTGCTTCCTTGGCCTTCAAGCTATTTTCCACATCTGCCAATAGAGCCCACGTTTATTCCTAATAACTCCCTTCAAGAGCTTACCAAATTTTCCCTAATCAACTACATCAATCGTCACGGTCAGCTAGCCCACCTTAGTTGTATCCAATCGGCTGCCTTGTTTCCAACGATAAAGTTTTTAGGTATCAACAAGTAGTAAAATAAAGGCAACTAGTTATAATTATTTTTTGGAAAGAGAAAGATTATAAAGAGGTGGGTATATGAAGTATATAGGTTAGAGAGATACTTTTTTTTTTCAAGAGAACATAATTAATTAACTACTCAAAGTTGATTAAAAGTGAAAAATTAATGTTACTTAACATGTACAAACATATGGAAACTTGCATGCATAGGATAGAAAAATCCTTAAAATGATTGTGATAAAATTTGCATTTAAGTAATAAAATTAGAGTTTTCTTTATTATAAAAAAATATATTGAGACTATAAATTATGCTTCAATAATGGTACGTATCTAAATTTGTGTCAACATATACATCCTAAATCAGGTGGCCCAATTCTTGTCATTAATCAAATAAAATAGGAATGGGTTCCGTGCAAATGCACAAGTTTTTGAGTGACAAAAAAAGAAAAGAGAGAGAAGGTGAGAGAAAGGAAAAAAAAGAGAGAGGGAGTAAAATGTTAAAAAAAATAAAAATAAAAAAGCATAATTATCCAATCTTTGACATGTGATAATTGTTGAACAAATTTTATATAGGATGACCTAATGATGTTTGGGATGATCTTTATACACCCATAAAAAGTCTAATACACTATTCCAAAATTTTAAATGGCCAAAATACTTTTATTTGTTTATAACAGTTGATGGTGCAGACATGGTGCAAACGTTTGTTCGCTTTTTTTTTTATTATTTTAAGTGCCTTAGTGATTCGATGGTGTCGAGTGGAAGGATCGTTGCATAACGGATAAAAGTTACTCTAGTGTTATTGTTGTTGGAGGTGGTAGTTTTGACTAGTGCAACGATGGTCATCGAAGTCTCTGCTGGTGTTGCTAGAGGTAAGTTTTTTTTTAAGTTACGGATTACGTAATTCATATGGATTATACGAATTACATAATCCGTATGTTTTATACGGATTGGTTAATTCATACGACATAATTAATTTAATAAAAATTATGAAATAATTATTAAAAAAATAAGTAGGTGAAATATATATTAGTTTTAATTTATGGGAATGCATTAATTGGATAGTTTGTGTTTCTATTCATTTTTTTGTTGATTTAGATTAAAAAAAAACTTCATTAAAATGATGAAATATTTATTAAAAAGTGATTTTGATTATTAAAAAATAAGTAGGTTAAAATTGAAATTAGTTGTATATTGGAATGTGTTTTTAGGATATTTTAAATTTTGTAATGAACAATCTATTTGATATTGTTTTATTTTGTAATATTGATGGTGATAAAAAATTGTATAGGATTTGTTTTATAATATCACTTTAATGTTGTTAACTATTATTATAATGTGTTTGTTTTGTCACTTATTTAAATTTATTGTCATTTGTTAAGATGGCCAACAATGAGTGAATGTATGACAATATTATATCTGAAGAAATTAATATGTTTGAAAATATTAGATGTTCAGTCGATTGTTCTACAGCCTTTAATACTTCTGAGGTATTTATATTATTTTCAATTTGGTTAAAGTTCTTAAATACATGATTTATGGAACTTAAACATTTTTTATCGATTTTTGTAGGTGTTCCCTTTCCGTGAGGATGTATTAAAATGGGCTTGAACTGTTGCATATGATAATAATTTTGTAGCTGTCATAATGAGATCGAACATGTCAATTGGAAAGAAGGGAAGGACGAACATCATTTGTTTTAATTGGTTGTGAAAGGAGTTGAAAGTATAAAACATTCAACAAAGATATGGTACCTACAGTGACTAGCAATAGAAAATGTAATTGTTTGTTTAAGCTGCGAGGCAAACCAGTCTCGGGAGGTGAAGGGTGGATGGTGAAATTATTATGTGGCACTCATAACCATGCTTTGGCAAAGTCATTATGTGGACACCCATATATTGGTCGACTAACAAAGGATGAGAAGATTATTGTTGTTGATATGACAAGGTCGATGATTAAATCAAAGAATATTCTTCTAACTTTGAAGGATCACAATCCCAATAATTGTACATCTTTGAAGCAAGTAATCAATGCAAGATATACATATTGTACGCGTATCAGAGAAGGTAATATTGAATTGCAACAATTAATGAAACTTCTTGAACCCGACATGTATATTCATTGGCATAGAGTGAAAGATGAAAATGTCATACGTAACCTATTTTGGACACATCCGGATGCAGTGAAGTTGAACAATACATATCATGTTGTCTTCCTGATAGACAACACATACAAAACAAACAGGTACAGACTTCCTTTACTTGACATTGTTGGTGTGAATCCTACTGGGACGACATTCTCAACTGTATTTGCTTATTTAGAAGTCAAACGTATAAACAATGTTGTTTGGACCCTAGAATGATTTAGAGGCATTTTTATGAAAAATCAACTTTTCCCAGAGGTCATTGTCTTTGATAGAGATTCAGCATTGATGAATGCAGTGAAAATTGTATTCCCTAAGTCAACCAATTTACTGTGTCGGTTCCATATTAAGAAGAATGTGAAGGCAAAATGTAAACTTTTATTCGATAGAGTAACACATGAGACTATGTCATGGAAGCTTGGGGGGTGTTGTGGATTGCATTACTGAGAATCAATAACCTGATTGTGTTGCGAAGTTTGAAGTTGCGTGTTCGCCATGGCCAACGTTTGTTGATTACGTGAAAGACACATGGTTGAATCTACACAAAGAAAAATTTGTAACAGCATGGACAAAACAAGTCATGCATTTGGGTAACACAACAACTAACAGGTTAGAAATCTTTCAAATTTTTGTAATTGTAAATTGAATAACCTCAATGTTGATGATTATTGCTCACTTTAATCATAAACTGCAGGGTAGAGTCTACCCATTGGACCTTAAAGAGACTATTACAAAATAGCCTTGGAGATCTTTGTAGTGTATGAGATGTAATGCACAACATGTTAACCTTGCAACATAGTGACATAAAGGCATCTTTGGAGAGAAGCACACATGTGGTCGGTCATGTGTTTAAAGTAACGTTGTAAAAAAGATTAATTGCCATGGTCTCAAGGTATGCGTTAAACCCAATAGTTGCAGAGTATGAGCGAGTCCATTATGCGGGCAAAAACAATACTCGTTGTGGATGTGTTATGAGAACTACACATGGTCTGTCTTGTGCATGTGAGCTAGCTAAGTATGTTGCTAGGAGCATACCAATTGAGACAATTGATGTTTTTTGGCAGAAGTTAAGTTTTGAAGATCAAAGTTTGGATGAGTGAGAAGTCCACATAATTGAAGAGATGGAAGCCATATCTTTGTGTTATGAAAAGCTTGATTTGTGTGGCAAAGTGACTCTAAAGACAAAACTGAAAGAACTTGCATTCCTAACCAAAATTCAATGTGTCCTCATCCTGAAAAGGTTAAAACAAAAGGTGCTCAAAAGAAACAAGTCTTGCAAGATGCAAGATCAACCAAGCGGGATCCATCTTACTCGGAGTATGTTGATGAATTACATTCTATGCAAAATAGTTGTTCCACACAAAAATGGTTTGCTTCATCATTGGATCACAGAAATTCAAGGAGGAAGATGCTTATGCTAGATCAATTTCATACATCTATGCATGATTTCATTCTAAACATTGTTGATGTTAAAGCTGATGGTAATTGTAGATTTCATGTAATTGCTGCCTTGCTAGGATATGGTGAAGATTCTTGGTCTTTGGTATGCAATCATTTGCTCAAAGAACTTGCTCAATGGTCTGATGAATTACCTAGATTTGAGCACTTGAAACGGTCGCTACTTATTGATGGATTGTCAAAGGTAAACTTTTTTGTTATGTCGGTACTTTGAATTTGTTTTTTATTTACTTATATTTGCATCGTTCTTTGTTACGTACAGGTAACCATTGATAATTGGATGTATATTACCGATTTGGGATACGTAATTGCATCAAGGTATATCATCGTTCTTGTTTCACTATCTCTCCAACAAAGTATGACGTTCTTTCCTCTAAGAAGCCAACCGCCTAGAGATACTGGTGTTCATCACATTCTATGTATTGGTCATGTGTATAATAACCATTTTGTTCAGGTATATGATTCCACCATTTTACTTTTTAGCCTAAATTTGAAACATATGTTAAGCTATACGAATCTTGCTAATTTTTTCATGTTGTATTGAGAGATAGAAGTCTTATGCCGCCAACTGCTTTGTTATGGTCAAGACATTGTTACAATGTTGCAAAAGAATGGATGCTTCCTTATATGGGTTGAATGCAAGCATATAATAATTTGAAGAAGTTGCGTACTGAACATGTCGACTTACGAGATGACTGAACCATTTGTTATTTGCCATGATTTTGTTATTCATTAGCATTTTGTATTCACATTTGTTATTTTGTGGCAACAAACTTTGGGACCTTTTGTTGTGTTTAGTGTATTTAGTGTTGGGTAAGAGTTGTGTTTATTAAACATGTGTTGTTGGATGAGTTGTTTAAACATAAGTGGCAGTAATGCTAACTAAGTAGTTCAAGTAAATGATTTATATCCCTAGGTCAAATACTGCCATCAAGTTGGGAGATTATTCCAAACTAAGTAGGTTATGCTTTATCTGGCCCCTCTGTACTTATATTTGACATGCCCAACCTCAATTAATTCCTTTTTTTTTCATATATCTATACTGACATTTTAATTAATGAAACAAAATAGATTTGAACAAAAATTTATACACTAATGTAGTGTCCATCAACATGTCTTAAGAAAACCAAATGTAAAGGCATAAAAGTTATAAAGTCAACATATGGTAATCACAATCATATTTGGCCTTGTCCACCAACATGTGTCTCATGCCTCTGTCTCGTCCGTCTAGGTCGCACATACACACATCCTTCTTCAGTGACACAATGGGCTAATTGCTGCAAGTGCTCTGTTGTAGTGTACGCATCGGTGCCAACAGTACCATACACATGTCTATCATATGTTGTAAGCCATCTGCTATCCTTTGGCACATAGCCTGAGACAATGACAAAAACATTATACATGAAACACACATGGTTAATAAATTTAATTTTATACAGTTGAAAACAAATAGTTTGACAATAGTTCCATACCATAGCATGTCGAGCTTCGTAAGATAGAAGCGACGATCCCGAAGATGGAGGTGGAATTGGTGTTGGGTCATCATCATGCGCATGTGGAGGATCGAGTACAAAATGACGCTCAATCGGAGAGTGTCTAACATGCTCACCAATCTCTGGGGGTGTCATAAATGGATGAGATACACGAAAAAACCAGTCCATATACCCAACCATCGATTGACTGGAATGAGTAACCTCTTCTGTGGTCGATGCTAGGTGATGTGAAATCTGCATCCATCTTTCATCGACCTCCTCCATGGATGGCGATTCATTGCTTTGGATTTGTGGAATTACTTGAACAAATCCAAATTGCCTTAGCACCCTCTTTGGTAAAAGTCTCACAACATGTGGTCCACATCGAATATGCCCAAAGAATAGAGAAATTATGTTGAACTCTCTATGCGCACAGTGATCGCCATATGGAGTCCAACAAACATCGTCCATCATCAACCTATCCAATCACCTACGATAGGTGATCAATGGTAATGCCTTTGCAACCTTCCAACGACACATACGTGGTTGCCTCTCCTGGTAGTTCTAAGTTGCAGAGACTTTTCCAATTGTTGGGAAATGTTCATAGATCCAACACTACAAATGAATATACAATGTCAACATATTATGGTCAAAGTTATAACAAATTTATTCCAACGGATAAGTATGACAAGAGTTTAAAGCATTACCTATAACAGCGTCACATAACTGACAAGATGTTTGTCGTGGTGCTGACATGCATAATTAAGATTAGCATACATGTGAACCAGAGCAATTTCACCCCAAGTATAATAACCTAGGCTTTTCATAAAAGGAATAAAAAGAAATAAAATTTAAATTTATAAAATTATGTCGCAAAAGCCTTAGTGACGGATTAAGCGACAGAATTAGCGACGGATGAAGTCTGGCGACAGGAGCGCCACAGATGCTAGAAGTTAGCGCTAGGAGCGCTAGAGTGGCGCCAGGAGCGCCACAGATGCTGGAAATTGGCGCTAGGAGCGCCAAAGTGACGCCAAGGGCGCCAGATACACTGGATTTTGGCGCCATCAGCGCCAAAGTGGCGCGATTGGCGCGGCATGTCGGTCAGGCCAAGTATAAAAGGCCATTTCATGCGATTTTTTGGGAAAATCACTATTCCTCTTCTTCCTCTAACCTAGGCAGCCATGGATGAGCTTGGGAAGCTCCATAACTTCAATATACCTCACGTAAACACCTCCTAATCACCAATAAACATGAATAGAACCTTGTGTGAACCAAATTCCAGCCTGAGATTTGAGAGAAAACCCCATTTCCTGAGGAACCTCAGAGAGTTGAGTTCTGAGGGGAGAAGAAAGCAATTCTTGGATGCCAGAGCTGGGAGAAGGGATTCTCCGGCCTTCTTCAACAATTTTGAGGTAAGAAACTCAGCTTTCACCGTTTAATTTGTGAAATGGGTAATGGAGTGAATAGTAACCCATTTGTGTTAGGGCTGGAATTAGGCTTAGGTTCTTTAGAAGATTATGATCAGGAGGGTGTTCTGAGGAATATAGAACCTTGAAATTGAAATTCTGATGAAGTTTGGTTTAAAACCTGAGATTGGTCTGAGTAGGAAGAAGGTCGAAGTAAAAGGAAGGTACTGGGATAGGTATGAACCTAAGTGCCTTTATATAAATTGTTCATGAGGCCAAATAAATGGTGAATATGCATTAATATGTTTGGTTTGGCTATGTTTGATAACTGCTGGTTTATGAACTTATAGAACAGTGAATTGACTAATATAGAGTCTTAGAAAGACTCTGAGGCTATAGTCAAGCTGAGATAGATCCTGCTTAGGATCTATGAGCTACCTATGAAGTGATTAGCCTGATAACCCTAAGTTAGATGACTGAGAGGTTATGGAAAGGAATTATGTTTTCTTTCATTTCAATGGTTGAGAACCGTTGTCAGATGCCTGATATAATGAGTCTGATATTGACTTTGCTATTTGATTGCCAGAGGGCGAGACACGAGGGTGTCAGTAGCATGGACCAACCAGCTAAAGCTTGAGGATAAAGCACGGTCATGCCAGGTAAGCTCAGTGTTCTTTGGAGTGATTTCCCTGCTTGGGGGTCACTGTTTTGTAGTTGTGTACATTATGGTGACAATGAACATTGTGTTAGTGTTCTGATTGATGATAGTACTGTGTGATGACGAGATGAACACAATGCTAGTGTTCTGTAATTGATAATAAACCTAACACTGCGATTGTATTAGAAATGATATTGTCTTAGTGATAGGTATATAAGACATATATATGATAATTGGTGTTAGACAAACACTAAGATAGGGAATGAGCTGTATTGGGCATAAGAGAAATACCCGTGGTATTCTAATGATTGATGAACACTATAATTGTGTTCTGTGATGGATGATAAGCTAACACTATGATAGTGTTACGCTTTGCACTGATGTTGTGTGTTGTTGTTATATTGAGGAAAATGCCATGATGGCATGTTGGTATTGATGTTAGATCGACACTGTGAGAGTGTCATGCTTTATATTGATTATGTGATTAGGTAAGAATTCTCTGGCCAGAGAATAAGGGACTAAGGACCCCTTGGGAATGTGCCCTTCATTGGATGATCTTCCTTGGGATAATCCATAGGCGTCCATGTAATCCCTGAGAGAATGTGCCCTTCATTGGATGATCTTTCTTAGGTATTGGGCGGCAAGTCCTGAGGAAATGTGCCTTTAATTAGATGATCTTCCTCAGGCATGGATAGGTAGAGTCCTGAGTAAATGTGCCTTTCAGTAGATGATCTTACTCAGGTACTCAAGGAAAAGCCCTGAGGAAATGTGCCTTTCAGTAGATGATCTTCCTCAGGCAATGAGAGGGCATGTCTTGAGGAAATGTACCTTTTAGTAGATGATCTTCCTCGGACATTGGACCAGTGTCCTGAGTTGAGTGGAGAGTCCTTAAATGGATGATCCTCCTCAGGCAGAGTACTGGTAGACATCCTGAGTGAGTGGAGAGCCCTTCATTGGATGATCCTCCTCAGGTGTTGGATAGGGTTCAGTGAGACTCTGGAGATTTGTACCTGTCGGATGAGTTTCTTAAGCAAAGGAAGTAAGTCCTAAGATAAGGTACCTGTCAGATGATCATCCCCAGGCATTGGACAAGTTAAAGAGAACCTATCCACTAGAGAGGTGTTCTCTCAGTAGACATGAGGTGTTATAGCGATGATGGTGTGAGCATTATGCTCATGGAGCTAAGAGAGTTTATGCAATAAACAGATGATCTCTCAGTGCTTATGATGAGTGCACCGACCTGGTTAGGCGTGCATTATACATAGTATAGGTAGTATGTGATGAGATGGCTATTGTTAGGCCAAAGTGTGATATTATATATTTGGAAGTGAACCAGGGGGAGGAAAGACCTCTAAGAACCCTGAGTTTACTGAGATTTTTATGTCACCCCGTGTAGGGTTTATGTTGCAGGTGTAGGTTAGAGCGGTGCTGATGGATCTCATGGTGAGAAGCACATCAGAGTTGAGCTTTGGGAGCTCGTTGGGCTAGAGTCTGAGAGCTTTGAGGCTCCCTGTGGTGTATACCATACTGAGCGAGGTAGTTTCTGTCTCTTGTCATATCTATCTAGATATGGTTGATATCTCCCTTGTCTTTTGTTATCTGGATCAATAACGGCTAGTTGTAAATGGAATTCGATTTATGTTTATGTTGTTGTACCATAGATAATGTATCAAGAAATGCGATCCATATATGCTTTCGCAGTCTATTTGCTTTATTAAATAATTTTGTACTATTCTGATATTATAATAATGTTAATACACCGGGTGCACACGGGGTGTTACACCAAGCATATCATCCTGATTAGTCCAGATCACGAAATGCCTCCAAGAACACCACACTGATATGTGTGGCACTCTTGTTGGCTAAGAGTGTGCACCTGACCAAATGAAGCAAGTAGGCTCTGGCTGCTGGAATCCACTTCATCGACTGACAGTTCACAGCATATATATCTTGTAGCCAAGATAGCCGAACATATGCTCCATGGCATTGCTCTGCCTTCGCTCTAGCTTATTCTGCAGATACCTCAAGCAATTCAACAAGCATCATTATTGCCTGTCCAACATCAATCACCTCATACGATAAGAAAGCTCCTACGATTGGGAGATGCAACAGGGAAGCGACATCATCCAAAGTGATAGTTAACTCCCCTACGGGCAAATGGAATCTGCTGATCTTAGAGTGCCACCTTTCCACAAAAGCCGAGAGCAATCCCCTATCTCCAGTCTCTACTGGGCATGAAATCAAAGGGGTTAAGCCCGTACCAGCAACTAATCCTTCAATCTCGGGTGCAGGCCTTCCAAATTTATGGAACTTTTCTTCCGTGAGACGCGAATTTTAACTCAGGATGTTCCTGCAAATAGATTACATCAATGATAGTCATTGACATCAATGATAGTCATTGCCACTGAAAAATAATTGCACTTTGTTTGTAATGAAACATATAACTACCTGTCTTTCCCACACTCAAAGAGCCACATGTTCAGCGTATTCTGTCAACACTGAACAGTCCTCCGGCCCACATGGAAAAGATTGTATTTCATCACCTGGATTATCCATGATAGGAATATCATGCTCCACACGTCGGTCTTGAACATGAGGATCCTCATCAACAGCAGCCCCTGCATGTCGGTCTAGAGCAAGAGGATCCTCATCAACAGCAGCCCTTGCCCGTTGTCTTCTAACAGATGTCGTCAGCCTACGACGTTCAGGGGCTTCCTCTTCATTCCAACGAATGTTTCTACCAAGTGCTTTATCAACAATTCGCCCTAAAACCAGACGGAATCCCCTGGTTTTAACCATAATCTGTGGTACCATTTGCTTAATTGTTAGTGTCACACTTCAAACCAACCAACAACTTGAATGACACCAAACTACTTGCAAAACACCAAACTTGAAAAACTTAACGACATACACTTAAGAACAACAAATAAATATCCTTAAATCAATATAATAACTCTGTAATAAACTAAACTATGACTTTTTAGTTACTTAAACTACTTTAAGTTTTCAGCCTTCAATGATGTTGTGCATATAAATGCTGAGTAGGTATAAGCTTTGTGAACCTATCCTCAAACAATGTCTTGCTCCATGCATGGACTATGTTTTATGATATTATTAAGAAACTATGTAGTCCACAACTTTTATTAATTGGCATGGATACAATCCTAAGGCTAACAGGTTTCATGTTATAATCATAAGCGTTAAGTGGTGGAGTATATAAACAATTAGTTGCCAACATTACACTAGTAGGCAGTGACCATATATGAGGTAGATGATGATGATGTAGTGCTTATAATTAAAAAAATGATATGGCTCACAAGTGAAAGCATTAGCGTGTCTCAATAGCACTGATAACTTAGCAGTGCTACGTGTGTATATATAGGTGTACTATGTACCTCTATTCCTAAGGCCTAAACAATTAGTGTGGCTTTGTTCCTAAGGCCTAAGCTTTCAGTCTCTTTCTCTACATAAGTTTAAAACATCTTGCTTTTTAGATGATCCCTAACAACAACAATATTTTAAAGGTCCTATGTTTTTTTTCTAGTTACTTTGTTCTCTATGTCTATTTAATAGAATCTTTACAAAAAAAATCTTATCAGCCCAATAATCACTACTTTACTACAACATATAATTATCTAATCTAATTTCATGAACTTTTCTTAGGGTATAATATGTAAAATAATTGATAAACAACAAATTATTTAACATTGTAATATATATATATATATATATATAAATTAAATCTAATTACATTGAAAATTTTTAAAAAATAACATATGGATTCGAAAATCCGTATGGGGGAAACAGATTGACTAATCAGTAAGCCTCCTATAGATTACTCAATCCATATGGAGTATATGGATTCTCCAATCTGTATACTCCATATAGATTGAGTAATCCGTAGGATGCTTACAGATTGGTTAATCTATGAACTTCATACGGATTGAGTATAAAACATTATGGAGTATAGGATTGACCAATCCTTAAGCTTCCTACAGATTACTCAATCCATATGGAGTATAGGATTCTCCAATCCGTGACATCCACAATCCATAATAAGCAGAAAATGAAGAAGCACTCATGGCGGACGATGGAAGCCAGCACCAATCAAACACCACAAGAAGTGAACGAGCAACGACCACCACCAACTACGGCAGAGCTGAACCAAAATGCGAAAATGGGAATAAGTGAGGTGCGTCAGGAAACAGAAGAAAATCGCAGCAATCAGACCAGGTGCGTGAAGAAGAAACTCAATAGTGCTTAAGTTAAGTATATAAAGAGGGGCATTTATGGAATTACACTGTTCACGTCTAGGTGTATTAGATTTTTATTGGGTGTATAAAGCTCATCCCATGATTTTTTCAACATTCAGGACGCCAGGATTCATGATATGAATAGTTACTTAACACACCTCATTTTATGCTTAATGCACCTCCATATTTCCTAATATTCATTTTATACTTTTCTTATCCCAAGCAAAACCTAGCCCCTTCTCTCCCAAACCTTCATGACCACACTCAAACTCCACCCAACACTACGTTGCACCCAAACACCACTTCCTGCTTTAGCATTTTTCCCAACCCTGATCACTACCTCTTCAAGCTCCACTGACTCAAGTCAACGGTCAAGCGCCTCATGCTCTTTAATCACAGCTGTCATGCTAGAGACACCATTCTTTGTGAAGCCAAGGACATTGCCTAGAACAATCTTGAGTGGTGTGTGGTGGTCATGGACATTCTTTTCTCAGTGTTGGTGCTGTCCGCGGTGAAGAGGAAGATGGAGAAGAAGAGAGTGGGTGAGGTGAGAAGGGTATGATGAGAACTTTACAAAATCAGGAGGTGCATCACAAAATCTATGGGGTGCCTTAAGTAATTTTTCACGACATGAGGCATAGTTGAGGTGTGCATCAAAACCAAGAAGGCTCAGGTGAGACCTATATAGCCGCCCACTCAAAGTTTGTATTACCTTTTTGTTTCCTTTCTTTTTTATTAATTCTTGTATGAACAAACATTTATAAATAAATTTAAAATAAAATTAAAATCTTTAAATTTTTTTATATAATAATAAAAAGATAACAAGATCTATATTAACATTCATTTTAACATGATCAAATATTTAATTAATTATAGTATTGTGTTCACACAAAAATTATTGGCTTAGTCACACGATTGAGAAATCTTTCAAAAGCTTGACTCTGAATTGGAAGAACATAATGAAAAATATGTATTGACAAAGATTGAAATTGACTACCGTCGTTTAAGAGCGGTTTGAGTTTGAGAAAACTACTCTCTTTTTATTTTATATTTTATAAGAAAAATACTTTCTCTTTTTTATTTTATATTTTATAAACACATAAAAATATTATATATTATTTTATTTCTTATTTTAAATATTTATGCAAAACATAAATAACAAGTCTTAATTTATAATATATATATATATATATGATAAAAAAAATAAAAATAATGAAACGAAGGAGAATGAAATATAGAACACAATGGTATTATATTCCATTGTTTGAATCGGTAAAATGAGGATGAAATATAATGTAAACTAGTAGAACCTATTTCATCTTTAGTTTCAATTTTCTTTTCTCCACATTGAAGAATTAATATAGAATGGGAATTATATTCCATTTCATTTTTTTTACAGCTTTCCATTTCGTTTTTTTTTTAATTCATTACATCTATTTCTTTTGCTAAGCATAGTATTTCCAACATAAAGTCACTATTCTTCTATCAACACAATTTATTTTCTACTAAAGTCAGATTTGAATCCTGAATCATTTGCACTACTACAAAAATCATTTTCAAAGATGATTCTTTGTTATTTTTTATGACGATTTTCAATTATTTTGAATTCGTCTTTGTAAAAAGTCAACACTTTTCACAATAATTTTTAAATCATATTAGAATCTTGATTTTTATATCGATTTTCTTTGAAATTGTCTTAAAATGTATTCTTTTTTTGTTTAAAAATGTTAAAAGTTGACATTTTTAAGATGGTTTTTTCAAAAAATCATCTTAGAAAATAAACTTTTTAAAATGACTTTGAAGAATTGTGTTCACTTTCTCTAAGACAATTTTTTTTAAAAATCATATTAAAAACTGTTATTTTTTCAAAATCATATTTTTACACAAATATCCCTCAGTTTTATCCTATTTCATATATAGCACATACGTGGCACGGAAAGTTATGCCTAACGTCCAATCATTGGAAGAGTAAGCGTTCACAAACCTTCCAGTCAGCATCTGCATGGTGACAGGATTATTAAATACTTACGAAAAAAGTTAATGGATGAAGTATTAATAAAAATGTAGATAAGTTTCAAATACCTTTCTAGCTGCCTCCCAATTTTCGTCTCCAATTGAGATGGGAGCTCCAAGGAAAACAACCCTCTGCACTATTCCAGTTGCATAAGACAACATAATATGAAGAATTAATTTATGAAGCAAACAATACAAAAACAAAATTTCAATACACAGGAAAGCAAAAAGGTGATGATTCTAGATTACCATTGTCTCCGTTGGACAAACATTGGAGACACTTGAAAATAACACGGGCTCCCAATGAAAAACCTACTAGTGTCACAGGCCTGGATCATAAATACAAAGCTACCAAATATATTGGATTATACAATGAGGCAACATTATTGTCAACCTTTTGCAATAATATTAGATGGTGTCACCTGTTTCTTTACAAGCTGTGCAACAACACTTCACCAAGCACCTTACCGACCTTGCCTCATCTGCTTCAACAAAGAGGACAAAACAAGCTAAATATAATATTGTAAAAAAAGTTAAATGGTCATAAATAGATGACGTACAACAGGATACTAAGCACCATATTTTTGTCCCCTGCAAAAACATATATTCAAGAGAAACCCCACCTTAAATTTATACTTCCCATGGTGAAGACAAATTTAACAACATAACAATTACCCAAACTTTGATGTCCACATCCCAACCAACAGATTTGAATTTGGAATTCATTTGTATCAATATGTAGATATGGAATCTTTGCTAGCTTTATAGTTTTTATTTACTTTAGTTAAATTATCATGTCGGTTAAATCAAAGGAGATGAAATGGATCAGAATTATAGGATACAGACTCACTTATTACGTCCATAATAGTAATAATAAAAATAAGATATCCTTAACGGCATGGGTACGTTGGAAGCCTATAACCCGAAATTCAGAGCAACCTATCATCTGTGTTTAAAATAAATTTTGGTCTCAAAAGTGTTTGCTGCTAGTGCTGCAGCCTCCTGTTTCACCATAACACAAAAATGTGAGAGATATGAACACAAACTTTTAGATTGCAGCCTAAATGAAACCGTATAGTATTTTT
This sequence comes from Glycine tomentella, assembly GCA_007407185.1. Lineage (NCBI taxonomy): Eukaryota > Viridiplantae > Streptophyta > Magnoliopsida > Fabales > Fabaceae > Glycine > Glycine tomentella. The sequence goes on along the minus strand of PYAF01005853.1, from coordinate 450,816 downwards.
ATTCTGAAAATGATACACTGACTAAGCAAAACTAAAACAAATGATACACTGACTACGCCGACGATGCAGAATACTGATTGCACAAGCCATGATGTAGCAAGGTAATAGAAATCCAGCGGCACGAAGCAAGAAAAGCTGCAAAAAATAGTGAGCAGATTTATATTGCATTTTGAAATCAATAAAACATTGGACATGGGAAGAACTTGACTAAAAAGAAAAAAACTCAAATCACTTACGGAGAAAAAATCGGAGGGATCGATATCATCATCAGAATTATCACCATCTGAGGCAGAAAGTGCATGCTGCAAGAGTAAAAGGGACATTAACTGCACCAAACAATATGAATTAGGCTTGAAATCAGGTCCACTAGCTAGCTTGTCGACATAATATGAAAAGTGAAACTACAGCTTGATATTTTTAAGGTTATGTTTGGCACAATGTAGTTCTTTACTCCTTAAAAGTAGAAGTTGTGCCAAACATAATACTTCAAAAGCTCTTAAAAACATAGGGAACTTTTTTAATGAAGAAAACATAAAGAAAAGCTCTTAAAGAAGCTATTTTTTAGGAACTTCTCTATAAAATGATATCAAATCTCAAGACCTAAGAACACATTACCAAACAGCTCTTAATTTAAAAGCAACTTTTAAGGCTGAAGTTTATAAAATTATCAAACAATTTTAACTTTATAGTAACTTTTGAGATCCAAAGGAAAGCTTGATCAAACACTACTAAGTCTACAATATCCCATTGTCGAGTAGCATGGCCACCAATTATATTTGGTAAAAAGAAAAGCAAGGTTAATGCCTTACAATTAAAGCAGCTGATACCTAGGTATTATTTAGTTACACAAGCAACCTGGATACTATTTAGTATTTACAATCTAAAAATAGAAATTTTCAAATATATTTATACAGACACGCGATAACAATGTTTCCCAGTTCCCGCCATAGGCACAAAGTTCAGGTGTATCCTCGTACATGCATGTAAAACTTCACACCATATTGAATGTCAATGCATGATGCTTGTGTTGGATACCTAGGTATTTAATTTGGGGGGAAAATCCTCGTATATTGAATTCTGGCTATTAACTTGGGGGAAAAAATTGCACAGGAGTTGTCATGGTTATCTTTTACTTTGTTTCTATACTACATCAAATGTCTAAGGGAAAATCCAGTCGTAACCATTTTCCCATGGAGAGCAGTTAATCAAGAACACATATAGGTCTACAATCTGTCCCTATACCTAGGGGCAGAGCAATAATCTTTAAATGTGGGAGTTTTAATATAGAAGGGACAAAAACAAACAACCATTTTGGGGAGCCACTGCCTTCCCAGTCCTCATCTAGGTACACCCCAGCTATACCCGGGCATCCAAGACTCTGATGCGCCAAATTATAACCCAATAAAGTTAGACACTTACAAAATAAACATTCATATAATTTCTGATAAGTGATTTTAATATCACTTATTTGCTACTCTTGATTAATAGTTTATTACCCTTTTTGATGTGTATTAAATATCTTTAGTGTTGATTAATAGTTTAAGCTTTTAAGTTTTAAATAGATTTTTATCTCTTATTTAAAATTCCAGATTTGTACAGTTTTTGTATTTTGGCCATAACTTTTGTTACTGATGTCCATTTGAGCTGATTTTTCTTTTTTTTTTTAGATAATTCAAACATCTACAACTTTTATGAAGAAATCGAGCTCAAATTATGTCAAATAGATGGACGAAATTGGCCCTGAAGTCAGCAGCAGAAATCTGGAATATATGTAATAGCTAGGGACAATTATGTCATTTTGCCCAAAATTTAAAGTGAGATATTCTCCCTTTTAAGTAGTGCCACGGTGCTGAGACAGAGGAGATCACTGTTTTTGCTTCTTAAAAAAGAGAGAGAGTTACGTGGGGAGAAGAAAAGAAAGGGACGCTTATACCATTTTCTTATTTTTCATGATTTCATCATCTTTTCTTGTATTTTCTTCCGTAGATGTAACAATGGTAAGCTAGGATCATTGTAATCAACTTATAATGGAGATTTTCATGGATTAATCTAGAGTATTTTCTCTCTTTTGCTCAGATTTGTTTCCTCTCTTTCCTTATTTTTGTTTTTGCTCTTGATCATGTGTTTTTTTTATCATGGTTTTGTGTATGGTTTTATGTATGTTTCTAGGTTTTGATTTCCTTTCCATTTTCTACCCTTGTATTATGCTCCATTTTCGTTTTTGAGCTATCTCCTATATATGCTATTTTCTATTTTAGTTGTATTTGTGTGTTTTTGTTGTTTTAGTTGCTCTCTGATTTTTGTTTTTCTGTTTTTCTGATTAATGGAAATTCCTGTTTTGGTGTAGGTTGTATTTCTGTTTTTTGTTCTCTTTATATTTCATTTTTATTTGATTTTCTGTGCATTGTTTGTGCATTTTCTGATAATAGGGAAGGAAGGGATCAAATGCTAGATTTAGTATTTAGGTTGATTTATCCAATGATCATTAATTAGACCGGTTTCAAATGATCACAGTGCGATTGCAATTGTGAACATGTTGTGTTTAATTGAATGCTAGGCAATCGTCTAGTAGGAAGGATATTCTAAGCGAATGCAGAGATTTCGATTTGTTTAGAATCAACCACAAAGCTGTTTATTATTTTCTCTGATGATAGATATCCAAGGAATCTCAATTCTGAGTTTGTTACTCGTTTTTAAATCATTAAATTACTTCCAACATTCTATTGTTCTAATCTGTTTGAAACTAAATTAAAACCCCCCTTTTTCATTCTTGTTAATTCTGACAATACAGTGCCAGTTCCAAGTGTGAAACGATCTAGGTTTTCTACTATACTATTGAATCTGTTTAACCTGATATTTGACTGAGTTCGACGACTCACGTCAAATTTGGCGCTGTTGCCGGGGAACTAGCTTTGTGTTGCTGATCTCTACTGAAAGAGATCAATATTCTGCTTAAACTTAGATTCTGACTTGCACATAATAATTTTGTCATATTGCTTTGGTGGAGTCTAAGTTGCTGATATATTAAACTTGTTTTCATGCTTTATATACTGTATGCGAAAATGCCCAATTTGCTTGAAGTTGCATGACTAGAAGTAGTAGCAATGAGCTTTTAAACTTTGATCCTGGAATAGAGAGAACATTGCACGCTGCTAGAAGAGCATATAGGCTAAGTCAAGGCATTAGCATTGAATCTGACTTTGCATCTTATCATATTGAGCATTCTGCTTTTGATTCTCATTCTGAGTTTGCTTTATTTGATTTTGCTAGTTTTTCACATAGTGTAGACTTGTCCAATTTTAGTGTTAGTTCATTTAATTCTGATAATATGGAGAATCGGACTTTAAAGGAACTGTCTACCCCTGATCTTAATTACCAACCTTTATGCATACAATATCCTGATTTAGATGCTGACTTTGAGCTTAAATCTGGTGTTATACATCTGCTTCCAAAATTTCATGGCCTTGCAGGTGAAGATCCACATAAGCATCTAAAGGAGTTCCATGTTGTCTGCAGTACCATGAAGCCTTAAAAAGTGGATGAAGAACATATATAGTTGAGACTTTTTCCTTTCTCACTTGAGGGAGGAGCCAAAGATTGGTTACTTGATCTCACACCTTTATCCATTACAAGTTGGAATGACATGAAGAGGGTGTTTCTGGAAAAATTCTTTCCTTCCTCAAGAGCTACAACAATTAGAAAGGAAATATGTGGTATTAGACAAGCCAATGGGGAAAACTTGCATGAATATTGGGAGAGGTTTAAGAGACTGTGTGCCAGTTGTCCCCACCATCAGATATCAGACTAGCTTCTTCTTGTTTATTTCTATGAAGGTTTGTTACCTATGGATAGAAGTTTGGTGGATGAAACAAGTGGTGGAGCTTTAGTTGATAAGACTCCTCGTGAAGCTAGAGAATTATTAGCAAATATGGCAACCAATTCACAACAATTTGGTACAAGTGCCAACAACAGTGTTGTGTACCAAGTCAGAGAGAAGACCACTTCATCTCAATATCAGAATGTGCAAAAGGTAGCAACTCAACAAAATTCAGATAACCAAAGATTGGAAAGCAGATTGAACGAATTGACTTCTTTAGTGAGGCAACTTGCTGTGACATAAACCGTCCAACCTTCTGCTAAGGCATGTCGCATTTGTGTTGACTTTAACCATCCGAATGATGTTTGTCCTACCTTACAAGAGAGTGGCTCATCTGATCCATCAGTTAAAGCAGTTGGTGATTTTCCAGGTAAACCTCAATATCAACAGAATTATAATCTTCTACAAGGTACTTACAATCCAGGTTGGAGAGATCATCCGAACTTGAGGTGGAATCAGAATCCAAACCAGAGTCAAAACTAACAAAACCTTCCTTATCAGCAGAGGTACCAACCTCCACCTTACAGGCAGAATTATCAATAGCAAAACTAGCAACAACAGTCTGCACCTGTTCAGCAACCTGCACAGCAAGCCAGTAGTAGTGGACCTTCTTTGGAAGAATTAATCAAACAACTTGTTGCCAATAATTTGCAATTTCAGAAAAGGACTGAGTCAACAATTCAGAACTTGCAAACTCAGATTGGCCAACTGGCAACTTCTGTGAGTCAGTTGCAACCTCAAGGAGCCAATAACTCTCTACCTTCATAATCTACTCCAAATCCAAAAGGTAATGTGAGTGCAATATCTTTATGGTTTGGTAAGCAATTTGAATGGCCAAGGGAAGCTGTCAAGGAGAATAAACAAGTTGAGATTCAAAGGTCTGAACCAATACCAGAAGTGTGAATTCAGAAAAAGAGAAGTTGGATCCTTTGAAGGAGAAGGGAAAGAAGCCAGTAAATGATGATTTTGAAATTCTTATTCCTTTGCCTTTTCCGCAAAGAGCAATGCAACCCAAGTCAAAGAAGCAAGCAGAGACAAGTCAAGAGAAGGAGATTCTTGACACTTTTAGGAAGGTTGAAATTAAATTCCTCTTCTAGATGCCATCAAGAAAATTCCCAAATATGCCAAGTTTCTTAAGGAGTTGTGTACAAACAAGAGATGACTGAAGGGAAATTAGAGTGTTAGCTTTAGCCAGAATGTTTCTGCACTTATTCAGCCCATGCCTCAAAAATGCAAAGATCTAGGGATGTTTTCTATTCCTTGCATTATAGGAAATAAGAAAATTGATGATTGCATGCTAGACTTAGGAGCTTCTATTAATGTTATGCCTGAATTTGTCTATAAATATCTAGGTCTAGGCCCTTTACATTCCACTTGTGTTGTCATTCAGTTAGCTAATTGAAGTAATATTCACCTTGCAAGTCTGATTGAGGATGTATTAGTTATAGTCAATGAATTGATTTTTCTCGCAGACTTTTACATCTTACAAATGGAATATGAATCTCTTAGTATTATGCCTCCAATCATTTTAGGGAGACCTTTTTTTTAAAGACAGCTAGGACTAAGATAGATGTACATTCTGGTATGCTTTCCATAGAGTTTGGTGATAACATTGTTCACTATAATATTTTTGATGCCATGCGACATCTTAGAGAGGAGCATTCTATGTTGTACACTGATGTTATTGATGAAGCTGTAGATGATATATATGATGAACTATGCTCTGAATTTTCGGATTTTGCAAAATTTGTATGTGGTTGTAGTGATAGTGAGCGTTGTCCTATTTGTGTTGAAATTGATAATTCACTTGACCATGATTATGCCTTGATGAATGATCTTGATATGCATTCCAAATTAGATAATGGTTTTGAGAAAAATTCTGAATTGCCTAATTCTGATGCTAATTTGAAAACTTTGCCACAATCTGAGTTAGGCAATGTTGATCATTCTGATAGTAATTTTGATGTTACATATGAGTTGTCTGGATGTAGTTCTTCTGCTTTTATTTCATGTCCAACTCTCCTTGTTGCAGATTTAGTGCAACAAAATAGACTTCTTCCATCGATTGTTGAGCCACCTAAATTGGAGCTTAAGACTTTACCCACTCATATGAAATATGCTTTATTAGAAGACAACGAGAAATTGCCAATCATCATAGCAAATGATCTTCTACCAGATCAAGAAGATAAGTTGCTTCAGTTGTTGAAGAAAAATAAGAAGGCAATTGGGTGGACCTTAGCAGATTTAGTTGGTATTAGACCTCCTACATGTATGCATAGGATTTCTTTGGAAGAAGGTTCTAAACCAGTCAGACAACCTCAGAGGCGCCTGAACCCACTGATTCTGGATGTGGTTTAGAAAGAAGTTACTAAGCTTCTGCAAGCGGGTATCATTTATCCTATCTCTGACAGCCAGTGGGTAAGTCCAGTTCAGGTAGTGCCAAAGAAGTCTGGAGTCACTGTGGTTGCAAATTAACAAAATGAGTTGATTCCACAAAGAGTTCAAAGCAGTTGGAGAGTTTGTATTGATTAACGCAAGCTCAATAATGCCACCTGCAAGGATCACTACCCTTTACCATTTATTGATTAGATGTTAGAGCGGTTGGCAGGTAAATCTCACTATTGCTTTTCAGATGCATTTTCAGGTTATATGTAGATTCATATAGCACCTAAGGATCAAGAGAAGACCACCTTCACATGCCCCTTCTGAACTTATGCTTACAGACGGATGCCTTTTGGGCTTTGTAATGCACCTGGCACCTTTCAACGGTGTATGATAAACATATTTTCTGAGTTTTTAGAGGATTGCATGGAGGTATTCATGGATGATTTTACTGTTTACGAATCTTCTTTTGATGTATGCTTACTAATTTAGCTAGGATTTTAAATAAGTACATTCAAACTAATCTTGTATTAAATTTTGAAAAATGTCATTTCATGGTTGAAAGAGGGATAGTATTGGGCCATATAATGTCTAAGAAGGGCATAGAAGTAGATCCTACTAAGATTGATGTTATTACTGCTTTACGTTATCCTATGTCTGTGCGGGAAGTGCGTTCATTTCTAGGTCATGCAGCTTTCTATCGGCACTTTATTCAGAATTTTAGTGAGATCACTCGTCCTCTTTCTAATCTTCTGCAAAAAGATATTATCTTTGAATTTGGAGATAAATGCAAGTATGCTTTTAATCATTTGAAGTGGTGTATGACTATGACTCATGTGATCAGGCCTCCTGATTGGTCTTTACCCTTTGAATTAATGTGTGATGCTTCTAATTTTTCCGTTGGAGCGGTTCTTGCTCAAAGAGTTGACAAAGCTCCACATGTCATAGTCTATGCTTCAAAAACTCTAGACTCTGCTCAAGCAAATTACACCACCAACGAGAAGGAACTTCTAGCTATAGTATTTGCACTTGATAAGTTCAGATCTTATTTGCTAGACACAAAAATTGTTGTTTTCTCTGATCATGCAGCTTTGAAGTATCTTTTGAAGAAAGCTGATGTGAAACCACGACTCATTCGGTGGATGTTATTGCTCCAAGAGTTTGATATTGTCATGAAAGATAGAAGTGGAGTACATAACTTGGTAGCAGATCATTTGAGTCGCATTACTCACCCTCATTCTGATCTTTCTCCAATTCATGATGATTTTCTCATGAGCGGCTTCTACAGCTGCAAGGTACATTAACATGGTAGGCTAACATGGTGAATTATTTGGTTGTTCGTGTTTTACCTGTAAATGCCACTAAGGCCCGAACTTTGAAATTGAAAAGTGAATCTAAATACTATGTTTGGGATGATCCTTACTTGTGGAGATTTGGTAGTGACCAAATAATTAGACGTTGTGTACCAGATAGTGAGTTTCACTCTATTTTGCATTTCTGTCATGCATCTGCATGTGGTGGCCACTTTGGACCCCAAAGAACAGCTAGGAAGGTTTTATATTCTGATTATTTTGGCCTTCCTTATTTCATGATTCGTATGTATTTTGTAAGTCTTGTACAAATTGTCAAAGAATAGGTAATATTTCCCGTAGGCATGATATGCCTCAACAACCTATATTATTTTGTGAAATATTTAATGTCTGGGGTATTGATTTCATGGGTCACTATCCTGTTTCCTTTGGTTTTACTTACATTTTGCTTGCTGTGGATTATGTTTCAAAATGGGTTGAAGCGAAAGCCACCCGTACTGATGATTCAACAATGGTTGCAGATTTTGTTAGAACTCACATTTTCTATAGGTTTGGTGTTCTGAGAGCTATAATCAATTACCAAGGCTCTCACTTCTGTAACTGAACCATTGCAGCTTTGTTGAGAAAATATGGTGTTATTTATAAAGTGGCCACAGCCTACCACCCTCAAACCAATGGCCAAGCTGAAATTTCAAACAAAGAGATTAAACAAATCCTGCAAAAGACGGTTAGCTTTAACAGGAAAGATTGGAGCAAGAAACTTGAAGATGCTTTGTGGGCATACAGAACTGCTTACAAGACTCCAATTGATATGTCTCCCTTCCGGCTTGTCTTTGGTAAAGCCTGTCATCTTCTTGTTGAGTTGGAGCACCGAGCATATTGTGCAATTAAGCAGCGTAACTTGGATTTGGAAAAATCAGGGGTGGAAAGAAAACTGTAGTTGCAAGAATTGGAAGAACTCAGGTTGGATGCCCATGAGAGTTCTCATTTATATAAAGCTAAGACAAAGGCATTCCATGATAAGCACTTCTTGAGGAAAGAGTTAGTTGAAGGCCATAAAGTTATTTTATTTAATTCCCGTCTTAAATTCATGCCAGGTAAACTTCGATCTAGATGAGATGGGCCTTTTGTTATTTCACATGTTTTTCCCTATGGTGCAGTTGAGCTTTGTGATAAGCAGACTGGGAGGACCTTTACAGTGAATGGACATAGAATCAAACCTTTCTATGAGGGACCCCAACAGTCTGAGGAGGCGACTGTGACCCTCCGTGATGCCATCTACCCTTCATAAGGAGGAGGACAGGGAGTCTCTACTCTCTTGCTTTTACTTTTTATTTTCACGTTTACCTTTTAGCTTTGTTTGTTAGCAAGTCATACTTCCATCTGATAATTGCCAAGTGATGCATAGTATGGACTTAGTCATGTTGCTTTCATTTGGATTACTTTGGTTTAGAAGAGTTCTGAATTTTTGCATTATCTGACTTGGTGATTTATTTTATGGTGTTGATTATGTGATATGGTACCTGGTGAGATTTTGGGCCAGCTTGAATGGAATCTATATCTTATACCATTCCTTCTTTCTAGTGTGATACTGCTCATGATTTTCATTCTCTAGAACTTGTTCCCTTTCTTGTCAAAGCAATGTTTGTAACTGCATGCATGAAAATGATTGAGGCCTTCTTTCTTTTCTTTTCCCACTTTGGCCATATAGTTATCCCTTACATTATATTCCCCTGTTAGCCCCTTTGTGCCTGATTGACTTAATTTTTTTTTTCATAGCGACATTAGCTGCCTAAGTGAAAAACCATTTTGTACTGCACCTTAAAGTTTATTTCCTATGGTTGCCTTAGTGTTTTGCATAAGTGTGGAGGTTGCTCGAGGACGTACAACATTTTAAGTGTGGAGAGGTATTATATTTTGTGTTTTTGGTCATTGTGTTTTTATAAAAAAAAAAAAAAAAAGAAGAAGAACTATAGCAAAGTGTTAATTTGCTTAAAAAAAAAGAAAGAAAATGCAACAAACGAAAGAAGAAAAAGAAAAAGTTGTTAATGAAAAAAAAGCTTATATTTGGCAAAGTTGTGGTGTAATGATGAGTTGGGGTTGGGAAAAGAGTTTGGAGTAACTTGTAAATTTCTATTTTGTACTCTATAAACTTCTTTGGTGCTTAGCTTCATTTCCAAATTTATCCACCTTGTCCCTAGCCCCATTACAACCTTAAAAAGTCCTCTTGATTTATGCATGCTTGTTATAAATAGTGGAGAAGGTAGAAATTGAGCAAGCCTATGGTAGGATAATTTTCTTGAGTAGATTTGAGCAAAACACTTGATACCCATACACTTGAGAGAATGACTGTGAACTTTTTGTGATAACCATATTGCATAGTTGACGTTAATATCTGAGATTGCCCTGTTTTATAATTTGAGATTAAGGAATATTTGTTGTTTTGTAATGTTGACCTTTTGAGCTTCATGACTATTGTTCACCATCTTGCATTTTTTTTTGCAGTCGTTGGACATGAAGTTATCTTTTGATAAGTTTTAATTTTGCTCAGGAGTGCAAAAGAATAAGTGTGGGGGGAATTATTTGATAAGTGATTTTTATATCACTTATTTGCTACTCTTAATTAATAGTTTATTACCCTTTTTGGGGTGTATTTAATGTCTTTAGTATTGATTAATAGTTTAGGCTTTTAAATAGATTTTTATCTCTTATTAGTTAAAATATCATATTTGTACAATTTTCATATTTTGACCATAACTTTTGTTACCGATGTCCATTTGAGCTGATTTTTTTTTTGAGATAATTCAAATATCTACAATTTTCATGAAGAAATCAAGCTGAAATTATGTCAAATAGATGGACAAAATTGGCCCTGAAGTCAACAGCAGAAATCTGGAATATATGTAATAGCTAGGGGCAATTATGTCATTTTGCCCAAAATTTAAAGTGAGATATTTTCTCTCCCTTTTAAGCAGTGGGACTGTGCTGGAACAGAGGAGATCACTGTTTTTGCTTCTTAAAAAAAGAGAGTTACGTAGGTCGAAGAAAAGAAAGGGAAGCTTATACCATTTTCTTATTTTTCATGGTTTCATCATCTTTTCTTGTATTTTCTTCTGCAGATTTAACTATAGTAGGCTAGGATCCTTGTAACCAACTCATAATGGAGATTTCCATGGATTAATCTAGAGTATTTTCTCTCTTTTGCTCAGATTTGTTTCCTCTCTTTCCTTATTTTTGTTTTTGCTCTTGATCATGTGTTTTTTTATCATGGTTTTGTGTATGGTTTTATGTATGTTTCTAGGTTTTGATTTCCTTTCCATTTTCTACCCTTGTATTATGCTCCATTTTCGTTTTTGAGCTATCTCCTATATATGCTATTTTCTATTTTAGTTGTATTTGTGTGTTTTTGTTGTTTTAGTTGCTCTCTGATTTTTCTTTTTCTGTTTTTCTGATTAATGGAAATTCCTGTTTTGGTGTAGGTTGTATTTCTGTTTTTGGTTCTCTTTATATTTCATTTTTATTTGATTTTCTGTGCATTGTTTGTGCATTTTCTGATAATAGGGAAGGAAGGCATCAAATGCTAGATTTAGTATTTAGGTTGATTTATCCAATGATCATTAATTAGACCGGTTTAAAATGATCACTATGCGATTGCAATTGTGAACATGTCGTGTTTAATTGAATGCTAGGTGATCGTCCAGTAGGAAGGATATTCTAAGCGAATGCAGAGATTTCAGTTTGTTTAGAATCAACCACAAAGCTATTTATTATTTTCTCTGATGATAGATATCCAAGGAATTTCATTTCTAAGTTAGTTACTCGTTTTTAAATCGTTAAATTACTTCTGACATTCTATTGTTCTAATCTATTTGAAACTAAATTAAAACCCCCCTTTTTCATTCTTGTTAATTCCGACAATACAGTGTCAGTTCTAAGTGTGAAATGATCCAGGTTTACTACTATACTATTGAATCAGTTTAACCTGGTATTTGACTGAGTTTGATGGCTCACGTCAATTTCCCATCATCATAACCATACAATAACCAAAAAAGTAACGGAATATGAAAACTATTGTGGAAAAAGCATACCTGATGACATATCTCACACGTCTCTTTTCTTATCACACTAATGATGGACATACTTTCTGTGAGCATACTGCACAAAACCAAACACCAACAACAGTCCAAGAATTAAGAATACCAAAATAGAGATGAAAGAAATGAAAAACAACATGACACAAACAACAACATTCGTCCACCCTCCTTTTTCATCCCTCTGTCTAAAGCTGACCAATGGATATTATTAATGCATTTACAAGTTCAATTTTGTAACAAGAAGATTCTCATCAGAACATTTAGTTGCCATTTCTTAATTAAACTAGTTTGTAAACCCATAATATAATAAATTAAGTGCATGCTTGGTTTTCAGCTGGTACCCCCCCTCAAAAAGTAAAACTGAAAAAGCTTCAATTTTGCCTTGAAAGTCAGTTTCCAAAATGAAACTCATTCAAACTCAAGTTTGCAAACTTTAATCCAAACATACATTAAGTATGTGAAAAACATATACCGAAATTTTCTTAAACACATTTTGATCATGGCAGCTTCTAGAAACCAGAACCATGCATACACACACAACAAAGTCACAAAACTCAAAACCTTCTACCCAAGCAAAAGCATTTACCGGTTTAGTAAACTACCATCAATACAAACAATACGAACTTTAAAAAATTAAATACCACACACACACACAAAATAACCCCCCCCCCCCCCACCTACCCCTTAAAGAAACAACTTTCCATATTGACTGATCATTTCAAATAAGACATAATTTACATATCCAAAACCCAAAAATTATCATCATAACTAACAAATACCTAACAAAACCAAACCTCATAAATTTTTAACAAATTAAAATCATCAAAGACACAAAATTTTGATACCTTAAGACTACCGCTATAGGCTTAAGGCATCTTCAAGTTGGAAAGGCAGTCCTCCTCCTGGCAAATGTGAAAATCCACCATCTAGATGAACGGCTCCTCCTTGTCCCCGCCCACATCGTCACAATCCTATGACGGAGAGGTGTCAGAGCTCCTGGCGGCATCGGCATCCATGATGGCTAGAGATGGAGATGGTTCGAAAAGCACTTGCGCCTTCTGCGCCACCAGATCAACGGGTGCACGAGATGGTCAACGAACACCACCAAGTGATCGCTCATTGGAACAACGAATCTTGAATCGAAAACCCTAACAAAACAAAAAAGAAGAACAAAAAATCACAATTTAAAACCAAAAAATTATGGGAAATCGTGGAATAGAGTCATGCTGAACACAGATCTCGAGATTTTCCTAAGAAAATGAGAGAAAGAGTGGAGTGACAGACAAAATGAGAGGGGCACAAAGAGATTGATCAAGGCGAAGTGAGCGGAGTGAAAGAGGGCTAACATGCAAGACATAACAAAAATAAAAAACTGGCCTAATTCAAAGATGGTTTTTGAAAACAATCGTCTTTGTATACTTGATTTCGACAACGATTTTCATGAAAACCATTGTCCTTTTGTAGTTTCAACAACGTTTTTGTGAAAACCATTGTTGAAATGTTCCTTGTATTTACAAAAATGTCATTGCTTTGAGAAGAATCATCATCGTTGAGCTTGAGTCATTAAAACTAGTTTTTTTAGCAGTGTTGATTAAGGGACACAAGTCGCTATCACTTATGTGAACCATTGTTGATTCTTTTTTTCACCCCCACACACCCACCAACACCCACCCACCCTCCCACGCCCACGCCCATACCCACACACCCACCCACCCACCCATGCGACAAATGAATATATGATAGATTATAAAATTTAAAAATTATAATTTCAATTAAAAAATGAAGTATGTTTTGATATAAATGGAATATAAACATTATTCTTATAAAAGTTGTATACAATAATTTAAATAGAATATCTAAGACTCTCTTGACATATAAAAATCAATAATTATAAAAAACAATAAGCACCTAAATGGATTTTTTCTAGTATGATTACTCGTGTGACAGATGAATATAATTGTAGATTAGCGCAACATGAATAGAATATATAATTGTTTAAAAAGTATAGTTTTTTATACTTCAGATTAAAAATATGAATGAAGTTTGGATATAAATATACATATAAACATCATTCTTATAAAATTTGTATAAGTCTCTTGACATAAAAATATGGATTAGCGCAACATCGATATAAGGTAATTGTTAAAAAATATATAACTTTATACTTTCAAAATTTAAAAAGGTTAAAACTAGTCTATAGCCCCCTATACTATTATAAAAATTTAATTAGGGTCCAATACTTTATTTTTTTAATTGAGTCTCTATATTAATTTTAAATTTATAATTAGGTCCCTATGTTAATATGTCATGAGGAATTTGATAGACTTGATGAAATATTTCATCATATACACACATAGATATCAAGTGTCATTTTATGTCAGCATAAATAGTGTTGTTGTTACACATGGAATTATTTAATTATTTAATTTTTTTTATCTGATTCACCTCAGCATCCTATGTTTTCATTCCCAACCCGTCCATTATCTCCTAAATTGTAACCAATCCTAAAATGTGGATTTCGTATCTCCCAGATCGTAACCCCAACCCTAATGCGTAATTAATCCTTAATTTGTTTGCAACGTTGTTCATACTTCCTTAATCACTTTTGTAGCAATTCCTGGTTTAGGGTTCGCACCTCTATAATCAAATTTAAAAAATTATACTTTCAAATTTTAAAAAATGAACAATGTTTTGGTATAAGAAAATTAAACATTATTCATATGAATTTGTATATATTAAAATTAGATATAAATGTTTAAAAATATTATGAAAAAGTAATGATTTAAAAACAAATCATTCAAATGAATTTTTAGTATGAATATTCGTATGACACGTGGATATAAATATGAAATATACATAAATAGAGTATATACTTATATACTTGAGTTATCAATTTGAATGTTCAAATGATGAGCATCATATTTATCTAATGAATCCTAAAAGAAACGTGGATAAACTGTGAATAAAAGTTATTATTAGCTGGTAAAAAAAATAAGTATTCCCTTTCTTTACCGAAGTTGAGAGCTTTTCATTAGGTGAATTCATTTTTGAATAAAATAATACCTTCAATTGTCATTTTATATCCAAGATAGGGATTGAACCCTGACCTTAATTAAGGGATCAAGTGTCAAATCACTTATACCAATAACTTTTAATTTTAAGTTTTCTTTTAAAGAAAAGAGAAGCCTCCTCTGCTCAAAAATAATTTGGTCGGCCACTCCATTTATGATATGAACGCGAAAACAGGATGGATCGCCTTGAAGTTTTCAGACTTAGAAATTGACTTAGTTTTCTTTTAGAGAAGAATATTGGTGTCACACTCAAGAAATAGGTGAGAAGATGAGTGATAAATCATAGATTTGATCATAACAAGTTACCTTGATAAGATCAGGTTCAATTCTTTACCCAAAAATCAAGGGAAGCTCTCACAAAAGGGGAAAAACTCAAACTTTCATTCAGACTCCAATCTCCCTCAAAGTTACAAAGTTCCTACTATTTATAGGCTAGGCTTCCTTCTTAGAATTAAATTCTCACTAGGAATTAATTTCCACTAAGATATCCACCAGCAATAAACTCTATTAACCACTGTAATAACTTGGGAAGCCTAAAAACATAAAAATTGACCTAAAAGATGTCAACAACCGTATAAACTTATTACATAAAAATAAAATACGAAAATTAAAGGAAAATTATAAAATGGACCTTTATCAGTTCTTTAGACGAAAAGCTACGTAATTCATCCAAATAAACTTCAGCCATAGTTGCATCTTGAGGATAAACTCTTGTTGGGCTCATTGTGCTCTCCAATTATTGTCTTTAAATTTGTTGAATTTATCTTCAAGTTCTACAAATGAGACAATTCTTGGTTTGGACACTTGTATGACTAAGCTTTGGAATACGTTCTTAGTTCTTTTCGATCTTGCTTTGGTCATTGGACCTTTCATCTATTGCAAAAGATATTTGAAGTCATTGGACCCTTGCTGGATCATATCAATTTATATGTCATAGTCAATATTAATATCTTAATAGTCAATGCTTTCATTTTGAGAAAATGATCAAAATTATAGATTTTACAAAAGTATGAGACTAAATGTGTCTATTTTCAAATGGGGGATTAGAATTACAAACTTTAAAACATAGGATAATTAAATGTCTCGATTTTAAAATAGAATGATCAAAATTGCGGATTTTCAAAAATAGATGAACCAAAATTGCATTTAAACCTATTTTTAAAAAATAATTAAATTGATTCTTAACCTAATTTTCGGTAATTATTATATGATTTCTTTGATCAAGATTAAATTAGAATCTCGGTTATCAAAATATTGTAATCAAATAATTAATTAAAATATTCCATTGTATTAATTTATTTGATATCTTTATGCTTGCAATTACAATATGAGTCGAAAAACCATTCAATAGTAAGTATTATAATTTTTTTAAAATAATAAAATATTTCATTTCT
>PYAF01005853.1:395608-434588 GCA_007407185.1 Glycine tomentella | reverse complement strand
AATTATTCATTAAACAATATATTATATGTCACGTCAAAATATTACAATTTTAATATAATAAATATTATAAATTCCTAAAATATAAAGAAGTCAAGTAGAAAAAAAGAAATCTTCAATTATTAACGTATCCATTTAAAGAGTGGGAAAGATTAAATTATTTTTCTATCCTTAACAGAAAAACAACTTTTAGATTTATAATTTTAGCCTTAAAATGAACGAAAAACAAAAAATGACAACAAATTAACTTCACTTCTACTTTTTTTTTTCTATATATAAATATATAGAAAAGTCAAGTAGCAAAAAAGAAATCTTCAATTTACTAATTTATCCTTTTAAAGAAAGGAAAAAATTAAATTACTTTCTATCCTTAACGGAAAAACAACTTTAGATTTACAATTTTAGTCTTAAAATGAGTGAAAAACACAAAATGACAAAATTAACCTCACGTATATATATAATGATAAAGGTTTTGCTTATGAAAAAAAAGCCTCAACTCCCATAACCAAGGGATTGTTTTATCTTCTAGAAGTAGTCGTTATGATTATCTCTTGAACAGGCAAATCTTAGAGTATCTCACGTTTCAACTAATTCAACAAGCAAGGTATTTTTCTAAAGTTCATTAACGGAATAATTTACATTTTAGCTAAAAAAAACTTGCTGCCTTGTTGGCGTTTCCTTTCTTCTTATTTTTTTTGGTGAATTAGGTTTTTTTTTTCAACAGTTGAATTAGATTTGCTTATCAATTCTTATTTTATAATTATGATATGTCACTATTGTTTAACTAGAGTACATGTAATAGATTCGTAAATTAGTATACAAGTACCCATGAATACTAAAATTGTTTACCATACATGTACGGTGTGACTTTTGATGATGTAAATTTGTTTAAAATATAAGAAATAGGTGGTATCGAATTCTACTCAAACTCGAATAGGTGGCATTCACTTATTCCTATTAAATTCTTAAATATTTTACATTTTCTTATCGTATATATGAAATTAAAAAGTTAAAAATAATTTTAACACAAATGAGAATTTTAATCAGACTTATTTTGTTAAATTTTTAAAATGGATAGATAATATTTTTTTGTTGATCAATCGCAATTTATTTAACGGAAAAGAGTATTTAAACATCTTAATCATTATCTCTTTTTATAGATAAATATCTTAAATTTTAGTTTCTTCCTAATTGATTCTTAAATATTTTTTTTAAAAATAAATACCTTAAACATTAAATGTGTCCCAATTAATCATTAAATTTTATATCACATGAATACCTTAATTTCAACTTCATCTCAATTAGTAAGTAAATTTTACTCTTTTGTAAAAATAACCTCTTATATGCTAGGCAGAAGAAGGAAAAGTGGAAGAGTATCACCCAGATTGGTTTACGGATCAGTCGGGTAAATATCTTAGAAGATGTCTAATGAGGGATGCTTAATTGAGTTTCTTAATCTTCTATTTTTTATGTGACTCATAAGGAAATTATACAAAATTTTGTTTCAATGTAAGAAATCGCAAGAAACATGCAAAAAACATAAAAATATCCACACATTTATATTTTTTTATATTAAAACTTATTATTTTTTAGTTTTTATAAATACAAATAAAAATATGATTAATTGAAGAAAATATTAAATATAAATTAAAAATAATAAAATGACATAATATTTAATTTTCAAATGGATAATTTTTTAATACCTAGGAGTAAAAATATTATGTGTAAATTTTAAAATCTTTTGTTTCATTTTTGTCCTATTTGCTCTAACAATAAATTTTTCTCCACACATTCCAAATTTATTCCAACTTTTCCAACATTCCAAATTTTTAGAGGCCAAATTTTTTATTCAAAACATTTAATAACAAGCCTAGAAGCTTCTTTTGCTATATTTTATTTCATTTTTTTCCTAAACGCATGTTTTGCCTTTTATTCTCTACACCAGAATATTCTTTCTCTTCCTTTCTTCCCCAATTTCTTTCTTCTCCACACCTGCAGACCTCCCCCACGCACCTCCACCTTGGGGTGCGGCGTCTTCCTTGCACAACCACTTCTTTGCGCGGCCTCCACCTCGCATGGCGTCCACCTCACGCAGCCTCCACCTTTGTGTGCAGCAACTTCCTCGCGCAGCCTCCATGCACGCGGCCTCTTCCGAGCGGCACCACCATCGCAGTCTCTTCCCAGCGCCACCACCGTCACGATACCACAATCTGGTTTGTTGTTTTTTCTTTTTTTTTACGGGGTAGTTGATGAGGATAATATTATTTTATTGATAAGTTTTGGTTCCTTATATAAGGAACGTGTGTCATTCTTGACGAAACGGTTCCGCCACACAAGCAAACTCCAAACCGCAAGTTTTTCAAGGAATGGATTCTTCAATTGAAGGAACCCTGGAAGCACTTCCGTTGGAGATGCTCTTAATTTTCAGATGTTTTATGGAAGAGTGAGAAGGGAGGATTTTGCGGGTATTGTAGAGAAAATATCGTTCAAAGTTAGCTTCTTGGAAGTGGCGCCTTTTGGACAAGCCTGGAAGGGTTGTGTTGGCGAATGCATGCATTTATTGCTATCCCTTCATATAACATGCAAACAATGTATTTTCCTCAATATTAGGGCTGTTTAAAAAAAATCAAAATTCATAAAACAAATTCATATTCAATAAAATCTAATCCACTTTAAATCCATTTAAATGAATTAATTTCATATTCAAATCCAATTTTTTGGATTTTAAATCCAATCTAATTAATTGGAGATGGATTGAATATTTGTTTGGATTTTTAAATCTAATATAATTTTTTGGACAATGATGGCTAGGTTTTTTTAGCCAACTTCGCTATGAGCCATTTTTTTGTCAATGTCATCTAAATTTATTTTAGTCGACGTCAACCGACGATATTTTTAAGCGATTATCGGTTGAGACTATTTTTCGATTAATGTTGGTAAGGGTTTTTGCCAGCCAACGTTGGTGGAACTATTTTTTGGTTGATATCGTCCAAAGTCTTTTTGGCCGACATCAGTCGAGACTATTTTTTGGTCGACGTCAGTTAAGGTTTTTTTGTCGATGTTTGTTGAGATTATTTTTTGATCAATGTCAGGTAGGTTTTTCACTCGACATCGGCTAGGGTTTTTTTGGTCTACGTCAGATAAGACTACTTTTTGATCAACGTCAGCTAAGATTTTTTTGTCAATGCCTGTCAAGATTAGGTTTTGATCGACGTCAGGTAGATTTTTCGCTTGACATCGACTAGGGCTTTTTTGGTCGACATCAAATGAGACTATTTTTTGATCAATGTCAACTAGGATTTTTTTGTCGATGTCTATTGAGATTATTTTTTTATCAACGTCGGGTAGACTTTTCGCTCGACATTAACTAGGTTTTTTTGGCCGACGTCAGATGAGACTATTTTTTGGCCGACATTGGCTTAAAAACATCATTGATCGACATCGGCTGAAAACATCATCGACTGACATTGGCCAAAAAAACCTAGCTGACAATCAGCCAAAATATTCCCTCAATTGACGTCGATCGAAAAAACCTTAGTTGATGTCAACAAAAATATTCCTAGCTAATGTCGGCCAAAAGAAATAGTCATGGTTAATGTTGGCTAACAAATCTTAGCTGATGCCAACAAAAATATAGTTTTAACCAGCGTCAGCAAAATAACATAGCCAACATCGACCAAAAAATAGTCCTAACGAATGTTGGCCAAAAAATGTCAACAACCGACATCGACAGAAAAAACCTTACTCATGTTTGCCACAAAAATCCTAACTAACGTCGGCCAAAAACTAGTCACGGTCGATGCTGATCGAAAAACCTTAGTCGATGTTGGCCAAAAAATATCACCGACCAGCATCGACGAAAAATCCTAGCCAACCTTAACCATAAAGTAACCCTACCTAAGATCGAACAAAAACATCCTTGACCAATGTCGACTGAAAATGCACTGATTGATGTCAACCAAAAAATAGTCTTGGTTGATGTCGGTCTAAAAATGTCTGGACCAATGTCTGCGGAAATTATCCTGATTGAGGTAGGTCAAAATATACTAACCAAGATCGATCAAAGATAGTCTTGACCAAGATCAGTTGAAAATAACTCTGAAATAGACAGGTACTAAGTTTTCACTTTTTAGCTTTTAATTACTAAAATTTGTAAAAAAAAAAATCCTTATAACATTTAGGTGGATATAAATTGGATATGACCAAATTCATATCCACTTAAATGGATTGGATCTTGAATCTAAATTGTTGTTATAAAATATATGGATATAGATTTAAAATCAAATCCATTTAAATAGATATGAATTGGATATAGATTGGATTCTTAAAAATCCAATCCATGCCCACCCTACTCAGTATATTTGTGACTATATTGATAAATCTGACCGTAGTTTTATTTGGAAGGGTTTCTAGGAGAAAGGGATTCATATGGTGGGTTGGAAGAAGATTATGAGGTCTAGGAAGAAAAGAGGTTTGGGGGTTAGAGTGGCTAGGCACCAGAGTACTGCTTTGTTGGGTAAGTTGGTGTGGGAGCTACTGAATAATGACTCATTAAGTCAATTTATATGAAGGATGAGAATGTGTTTCGTGAGAATAAGAAGAATGGTTCTCTTACTTGGACTACTATTTGTAGGCAGTCAAACAACTTAATTATGGTTTTGATTTCAAAATTGGTGATGGTAAGTCTCAGTTTTTGTTTGATCTTTGGCTTGCCAATGAACTGATAGTGTGCAAGGTGGATTTTATAAATATCTCGGGCACTGCCTACAGGATTAAAGATGTTTGGCATGGGGGGAGTTGGCAGCTAGATGGTCTTGCTACTTTTTTACCCAATCATGTTATTAGAGCCATGCAGCAGATTAAACCAACTGTAGTGGAGGGAATATCAGATATTTGGATTTGGAAAGAGTGCATGAAAGGGGTGTATTTAGTTAAGAGTGCTTATGTTTTCTTAACCAAATTGAACCAATGTTCAGTTCTTTTTGGCAACTGTGTTGTGGAGTTGTGGCTTGTTGACAAGTTGAGTGATAGAGTTATGATGATGGATCAGAGATGTCCGATATGTGGGGAGGGATCAGAGAGTATTATTCATTGCATCTTCATATGTTAGTTTGCTCGGAGAGTTTGGAGGTTTATTGGTAATGATGTAAGGGTGACCAATGTTGAAGAGTACCTGCATGGGTGGCTAGCTTCATCATCACACAATCAAAGTTGGGGTTATTGTTCTAGTTACTTGTTGGCTCATTTGGGTCACAGGGAACAAAATGGTGTTTGACGGTAATCAAATACCACGGCACAATATTGGTAACACTACTACAAACGCGCTCACTTTCGAAGACGATTCCTTAAGAAAATCGTCTTAGAAGATGATTTCTTTTTTTAAAAAATAAAATTTAGCATGTATTTCTAAGACGGTTTTTATATAAAAAAAAAAAAAACATCTAAAACGGTTCTTAGGAGAATTGTCTTAGAAAGGAGTTTTTAAAAAAAAAATTGTAAAAATGTATTTCTAAAACGGTTGTTAGGAATGACTGTCTTAAAATGTTCACATTCTAAGACGGTTATTTCGAACAACTATCTTAGATTATTGTAATATTTTTAAAAAATAAAAATAAAAAAGTTGATCTATGACGATTTTTAGGAATAACCGTCTTAAATTGTTCACATTCTAAGACAATTATTCCTAAACACCGTCTAAGATTAGTGTAATTTTTTATTTATAAAAAAAGCTGATCTAAGACGATTTTTTAGGAATAACCTTTTTAACAACTGTTTTAGATCAACTTTTTTTTTAAAAAAAATTACACTCATCTAAGACAGTTATTTCTAAAAAAAAAATTAAAAAAATTATTACTTATTGTTGTCTTGATGAATTGAAAACGAAAAAAAAATAAAGCCTGTCATGAATGTCATAATTCAAAAATCAAATAGGTATTTTTTAAACTTACCGGAAAAAAATGAGATTAATTTTCCAAGAACAGGGCTGAATAGTACCTTTGCTATTGGGATCAGCACCATATTCTAGAAGCAAATTTACACTGTGCTCATTGCCTTTGGAAGCTGCAACATGCTGTTACATGATAAAATAAAGTTGTAAGTATCTAGTGTTGTGTTTATTATACATATATACTAATGCATGTGCTCATTCCAGAGAAAATAAAATCCCAGTCAGTAGAATCAAAAAGAAAATAAATACAAATTAATTAAAATATATCTATTTTATATTTATTATCTATTATCTATTATAATCTTTTAATCTATAAAAGCTGAGACACAAGCTCTTAAGATGTCACCTAAGCTTTTTGAATTTCTATCCTTTAGCCACATGCAAATTTTACATGTTTTCACTCCTTCATTGAGTGCCTTTCTAATTTTCTTTTCAAAAACTCTAAAATAATCTTACCATGAATTTCAACTAATAACTTTATAAACTATTAACCTTCAGCACAACTAGCTTCGGATAATTCAATTGACTATGTTGCCAGCTCCAGGTCTCAGAGCAACTTTAGCGAGCTTCACGTTCTGCATTTCATACAGCAGATTGGCATAACAATGAAGAGAAGGTTAGACTATAGTGTATATATTATATTATATTTTATGAAAAGCATTAAAATTTTAGCATACCTGCTTGAGACACATTGCACTTTCCAAATGAATGTGCAATTTAAAATAGAGGATATGTTTTAATTGTAGTAATTATCTAATTATGATAATTACCTTAATTTGTGTATAGCTAGAAATATGCTTTGTGTGTGTATATCATTCTATACCTCATGTATGTAAAAAGATTGACTCAAAAATAATGATTTATATATTTTTGTTATATAAAAAAATACAAGTATGTAAATTGTATAATTATTGTATTGTAATAATTCATAAATGTTTGAAGACTATTCTAGTTTTTTTTAGACCAAGACTATTCTAGCTAGAGATGTCATAAAGTGTTTAATTTTTTTTAATATTTAATTTTGAATATCTCATGCATTATGAATAAACATACTTAAAAGTAAAAATATATAGTTAAAGAATAATCATTTATGCATATAAGGTATGAGATAGAAATTAATAAAATTCATGTACATTTTCAAAATGATTTCCCAACTGGAAAAT
Organism: Glycine tomentella; assembly: GCA_007407185.1. Taxonomy (NCBI): domain Eukaryota; kingdom Viridiplantae; phylum Streptophyta; class Magnoliopsida; order Fabales; family Fabaceae; genus Glycine; species Glycine tomentella. The sequence goes on along the minus strand of PYAF01005853.1, from coordinate 427,481 downwards.
AAAAACGTAGAGGAAAGTATTTTTCTAAGATAATAGCAACAACGATTCATTTAAGAACAAAGGGCTGAGAACAGCATCTGTGCAAAAAACAAAGGATTTTGACATCCTTAATTCAAAAGCTTTTGAATCCCATTTTATTGCGAAGTCTGAAGCAATATCCTGCATCAAGTGAACCTTCTTCTCCAACGTAGAAGACCTGAGGGAAAATATGAAACGGTCCCATAAACTTAAGAATATTTAGACACTGCATGTGTCCAAACAATGCATATCAACATACAAAAAAAAAAAGTTCAACAACAGGAACAGAAACTATTGGAGAACAATATTCCTAGTGCTCCCACTCTTTTAAAAGATTACAGGAAAAAATTATTTTGGCAAAAAATCTGAAAACCAGCTCACAATAATTTTGACAAAACATAACAAGCCGATAATAAAAGTTGCATTGAGTATAATATGAATATTTCTTGGCTATATTATTACTATTGGATATTATCATATACAAAGTTTAGATAGATAAATTCAATTATATAACCTTGAGTGTTGAAATTTCAAGTATAGGATCAATTATCACTACTACAAATACTGAATTTCACGACGCACTATCGACGGCGGTTATTGAAAAACTGTCGTCTTTGATGACGCGGTGGTAATTTTGTAATAATATGCAAATTGTGATACACTAAGCAGCATATAACGACAATGGTTATCAAATAACCGTCTTAGTAGAAGCAAATTCAAATACGGTTTTTCATAATCGTCATTGTCTTCAAGAGAGCAAAGACGGAATATTAAAATGGATTTCAATGTTCCCATTTTAAAACCCTAACTTTTCTTTCTCGAGCTCGTTGCCCACCCACACCACCGTACCAGCTGGCTGCCGAAAACCACTTCTTCCGGTGATTTGTAGTTGATTATACCGTCGACTTCAGGCAAGAACACCCCTCTTCTAAAGACCTCATCTTTTCAACCATTCTTTTCTAACCAACTACTTGGCCTCCCCTTATCTTCTTCTTTCACAGTCGCTTAACGGTTCTCTTGCATGCCCATCAAGTGTTATGTTGCTGAAGCCACAGAGCCCATAACAGGTAATTAGTTGACACCCCCTTGTCTGTTGATTGTTGCTTGGTTTCATATTTTTTGACAATGAGTTGGGATTTGGCTTTAAAGACTCGAAAGAGCCATCGTGAACCCCCTTTGGTAAACTTTGTTCCCGGAGGCGTGTTTAAAAAATCTGATTGCTGTGATATCTTACCATAGTCCTATTCTCTTAGGTTGCGAAGTTGTTAGTATTTGAAGGTTCAGGAAGAAGTTTTGATTTGAAAATGATTGGTTTTTAGAGGAGGACTCTTCACTTGTAGTCGAAGCTAGTGGGTCTCAGTGATCCTAGTAGTTATTTGATGTCAAAGTTGGACAATTGTGTAGGTGATCTTGAAAGATGGGACAGAGGTAAAATGTAGGTTCAAAGAGTATATTACTAGAGTAAAAACAAGGAGGTCGAGCACCTTAGAAGGAGAATGGAAGACCAATCTCTGGTGATGTTTAATGCTGCTAAAGATAAGCTTACAACTCTGTTGGTCCAGGAGGAAACTTACTAGAGGTAGAGGTTATGGAGCATGATTAGATCAATGATGTGGTTGTAGATTACTTTGTCAACCTTTTTTAGGGCCAAGCAACTAATTATGACCTTTTTATTAGTTGTGTTCAGGAGTGTATTTCTGAGGACAAAAATCTAAACCTAATAGATCTACTCTCGGAAAAGGAACTTAAAGAAGCTTTATTTCCAATGGCTATATATGGAAAAATCCCTAGGTCCTTATGGGTTAAATTTGACGTTCTATAATAGATTTTGGAATCTTTGTGCGAATGGTGTTTTCGTAGCTTGTTCTCAGTGGCTGGATACTGGTGAGGTCCCTTCCAAAGTTAATGATACAAACATAGCCCTTACTGTGAAATGTGACAAACCATCTTCAATGAAGAATTTAAGGCCAATAGCTCTCTGTAAGGTAGTTTATAAAATCCCCTCTAAAACAGTGACAAACAGGCTAAGGGGAGTTATTTCTATATATGCCGATGAAGAGTAGTCAATCTTTGTGGAGGGTAGGTCAATCCTAGATAATGTCCTTATAACTACAAAGATCATTCATTACCTTAATAACAAGTCTAAAGGAGGTAGAGGACAAGTTTCCCTGAAGATTTATATTAGCAAAGCCTACAATCTCGTGGATTGGAGATTCCTAGATGTAATTGTGCAATATAGGCTTTGGTCATCAATGGATCAAGTGGATCATGCTGTGTGTCAAAATTATTTCTTATTCAATTTTGGTTAATCATGAGAAGAGGCCAATCCAGGATAACCCCCTTTCACTTTTTTTTTGTTTATTCTTTGTGAGCATGACCTTACTTCTCTAATTAAGAAAGCTGGATGAAGAAGAGAGCTTCATGGTGTGCATATTTGTAGAGGAGCACCATCAATAACTCACATTTTGTTCTCCTATGCTTGTTTCCTCTTTTTTAGAGTGTCTCCCCAAGGAAGCACAAGTTTGAAGGAAATTCTGAGAATCTATGAGGATTCTTATGGTTAGGTCCTTAATTACCAGAAGTTGGAGATTTATTTTAGTAGGAATATCTGTCAAGCTGGTAAAATGTCAGTTTTTCTCAACCTTAGATGTACGAGTGCTTGTGAATGAGTAAATATCTGGGTATGCCTTCTATGGGGGGAGGGGGCACAACAAGAAAATAAAATTATGTACCTTATTATGCAAAGTGAAAAATATAAAGTCAAATAGAGATACTTCAAGTTACATTATATATAACTCTGTTCTATCTATTTCATGTAACTTTATAAGCTGGCCATTAATTTTCACACTAAACAACTTGACAAAATACTGAAATTACTATTAACAGAACGAATGCCTAAAAACATAGAGTTCTTGGCAGAGTCAAAAATGGAACCAGTTCAGCTGTTGCTACCTAGCACCACATTTTCTCGTATACAAAAATTAAAATTGAAACATTTTATTTTGTAAATGTAGTGCTTGTCCTTTAGTGCAGTAGTATAAATGGTTGTTTTTATTCTTCGGAGACACAACGATGGTGTGGTATTTGACGCGTTATACTCATGTTTATTTATAACCTTGTGTTGTATTGTATCCTTTTGACTGTCTTGTGAGAGCATTTTTAGATTCTAAGGTTCCACACTCATAGCTTTGGTGACAAATGATTGGTATAACCCATCCAAAGCTGTTGGTGAAATCCTGCTTGGTATCTTTATTAGCTACCACTTTTTCCCGAATTTTTTGCATTCTGACACGGACACAGTGTGATATGTGCAAAGCAAATGTTATTTCTCAATCACAAAATTGGGGTGGCCTATAATACACTTGTAATATTTTGACTAGGGGAAAGATTTTGCTGTCATGTTGACCTGAGCAAATATTTATAATGGAAACGTATCTTAATCAAACTCACTACTTGCAGATTTTTACTCTTATAAATATCACCAACTGCCAGACTCTGTTTTATCAAATTTGTTATATTTTCCTTCTGATGCTCAAGAAATTCGTTCACAGCCTTCGAACTTGACAGAGTCGCCATCTGCTGCTCAGTTAGTTTCATTTTTGCCTGAGAGAGGAGTTATTAATATTTTAATTTTTTTTGCATTAAATCATGAATAAATGTAAAAAATTTGGAATCCAAGTTGCCTGATTGGCATGCAAATGATGCAACTTGCAATTAATACCTGTATTTCTAATAGGTTGGCTCCATAAAGCTGCCTTCCTTGTTCCTCAAACAAGGATTTAGGTATATCAACTTCTACAATCTGAAAATGACAAGATGCACAAATGTTTTGTCATAAACATTGCATACTTCAATGCCTTATACAATTGTTATAACCTTAACATTATCTAGTACACTTGCATATCACCACCAACGTTCTTTACCCATAGGACATCAACCTTTTGATTCACCAAGAGTTTCTTTACCCATACTACATTTGACAGCGAAAAAAAACATTAATGAAAAATGATCGAAAAACTCATGAATGGGTAACCACAATTTCAAATTCACAGACCATGACCGTCCCCAGTCCCCATACTAAATTTCCTCTAACTTATAAGGAAGACCAGTCACCTTAAATGAGTAGTTGTGCATGGTTGACTTTGAAAACTGTTACATGAAAGAAAATATTGTTGCTTCGCCATTTAAACGTATCCTACACGACTCTATTTTTTTTCCTGTTTTGATGGTTTCTTTGTTCTGAGGTTCTATCATTGTTGAATATTTAACTTTTATCTGGCATATGAATTTCCCAATGTATCCATCTTTCATAATGACATAAACAACACTTTTTCGCCGACTTCATATGAGCATAATTTAAACAAAGGCCATGCAACTGTTATAATGCATTATATAACAATATCATTTAATTTAGAAATTTCCACTCAAGAAGCATGGATTCACCCTACCAATTAATCTACATACTTACATTGTAGACTTGATCCTTTGTGTCTTTGAATAAGAAGACTTCCTGTAATTGTTACTTATAATTTGTAAGTTCCAGCAGAGAACTCATAGAAGTGACTTGTAATTGCGTTTTGCAGGAAAAATGTAAGAACTGAATCGCAAAAGGCTAAAAATTGAATCTCAAATACATACCAAAGAAGTCATCCAACCATAATTAAGGTAAAAATTCTGTCCCATTCGAGCCTTCTATGTTTAACTGTGTATAATCCGAAATGTGATCTATTGCCTGTCATTCTTATTCTTATATTAAATAAAGTGTGTTAGTTTGTTCATATTTGAACCTTCTTATGGTTACTATTGATTGTTGTCCTCAAATTCAAGATCTTCCTACACTGGTGTAGATTTTTGTAAGAGGTTGTGTGATAAAATGAAAGGAAAGGAGAAAGAGATAAAACTAAAGAAAATGCAAAATGCTCAAATGGAAATATGCCACAGGATTTGTTACACAAAGATTTTATGATTGTCCCACTTTGAATCATTCATGAATGCATTCTAACCAAAATTAGAAAACATGTAAGCCTTAAGTGGAGGTAACCAAAGGCTAAAGTCTATTTGTTGAGTCATTAGTAGGACCAGGATATTCACTTAAAACTCTATCTGTGATTAAGATAACGTGAGTGTCTGCTTTGAAGAGTGTATATAATGACTTTGAGATATAATAAATTAGGCATGTATCTTTTTAAATGATAGTTGATACCGCACTAATCTTTCCCTAGTTTTTTTAAAGACAACCAAATCTAATTGTCGTTCAACAAACACTATGCAATTCAGTCGAAAACAAAAACAGTCAATTGAATTCAATTCATGTCATTTATGTAGGACTCTTTAGAGGAACAAGCCACACAAGGCACATTTGTTCCCCAAGGTCAAGATGACATACTAAATACTGCCATTGGAAAAAAGGATCACCCTGGTCGTGTTCGCGGAGAAGTGACAAGGGTGACAATCAGACAATACTTTGGGTCCACTTCACGTGTATCCAGTGGTTCTTCTGCATCCATCAGTCCACAACAATTGGCTGCACTTGTCAAACACATTAAGGAAGAATGCAAAAGAGAGTTAAAGGAAGAAATAAAGCTTGAGTTGTCTCAAATGGGCTCACCGATGTCAAACCAAGTTCAGCCAGACATAGACAATGCATTGACCAAAGTCAGCACAAAGGGGAGTTGTGCAGAAAATGAAGCCAACCCTTCTGCCGGACAAAATGGTGAGGCTGTTAGCCCGTGTATGGGGTTGTATGTACAAAGTAAAGGATCAACACGACTAGTGGCAGTGGGCAAAATTTGTGATGGGAAGTCCACCATTCACAACGTAGAATATGCAGATGATGTTGTGAGGGTTACTGTTTCGACCGTTATCGACGGGGAAGCCGACGTTCCTTTCCCGAATGCAGAGATTAAAAGGGTCAGGGACACCGTAAACACATTTGTTGCATGGCCAAAAAATCTTGTGAAGCCATTGTCACATCAGGTAGCTCTCCTAATAATTGAAATTACATACACATGGTTTGTTTTAATGCAAATAAAAGGTCAACTTTTGTTGGGATTAACTGTTTTACACATTTAGGATCCACAAGAGTGTCCAAATAATGAGATTCAAACGGTTTCAAGTCCAACTAGTAGTGGAAGTGAGATTGATGAGTTGGATGATTTGGTGAAGCTTGTTATTACAAACCGGTAGCGGTGCGTTGGAAAGGGTCTACATTTGGCCATCCAAATGTTGATTCCACGTTGTTCATAACATTTTCAGATGTCAATGAAATTCTAGCAGGGGACAGGTGTTTGAACATATCTGTAATGCAATTGTGGATCATGTAAGTCAATGTGTAGTTTTGATATTCGTTATAATAAGTTATCATTGTCAACGTTCACATAAATTTGTTCCTTATGATGCAAATGTGGGAATTTGATAGGTATATGGCGGAGTGGACCTCATCGTTGGTAAAATCTTCGGTGTATGCCTTTTTTGAGCCTCAATCAATACTCAATGCGAAGGATAGACGTGCTGAAACTCAGGAATACATTGACAAATGGATGCAGGATTCCCAAAAAGAGTTGTACCTAGGAGTATACTTGAATCAGTAAGTAAAATGTTTTATTTGTAGTATTTGGAAACGACCGTGCTACATGAAGGTAACATTATGTTCGAAATATGCAGGGCCCACTGGCAGCTTTTTATTCTGTGTCCTAAAGACCATACCCCCGTATGGTTGTGTTCATTGCGTAAGAAGCCAGATGTTCACATCAAAACCGTAATTAACAAGTAATATGTTCAGCACGCGATACATGAAATAGGTTGACATATCATTTATGCTTTAACAACAATTCTAATGTTTGTCAATGTTTTCTAGTGCAATGAAGAAATTGAAGACCACAACAGGCGATAAACCAAATTCCTATAGATCTTGAATGCAGTTGGTAGTGCTTATTTCAGAAAAACTGTTATACTCAGTTAAAAATCATACAATCACTCCCAATTCACAATGGTGACCAAAAGCAGGAAGGTGTCCCTCATTGAAACATTGTTTAACATAAAAAGGAGGAAACTTTGCATTCGGTTCTAAATCAGGTTCAAGGCTTGAAGCATAGCTAAGTAAGTTACAGTTGTTGTGCGTGAGCATCAATCTTAACATTTTAATAACTAACTTGATGACTACTGATGTCGAGGCTCTTAAGGTACGCTTTTCCCTAGTGTCTGATGTCTATTGTAATGGTGGTGCTGACAGGTTCAAAAGAATCACTTGAATTTAAAGCTGTTAATTAGGGACCAATGCTGGCTTTGATACTGTAACATCTCCTTTATAACAACAATTCATAGGGTTGAAATGTAGTAACCCATTATCTTAATGGTACCTCAAACTAAAATTTTAAATTATGACTAAAAGTGGCGAGGATTATATGTTAAAAACCTCCGTAAATCACAGTGCTTCCTATGTTGATACTCAAAATCTAAAGCAAGTCCTTTTTTTGTTCTATTTTGTGTTTTTAGTTTCAGATTAAGAACTACCTTTTAGTGCCTGAGTATGGTCAGCCGGTGGATAGATGGAAACAATTACAGGCATAACAGAACATGATAGGTAGCATTTGATGCGTGGAGAGAGATAGGAAATCATTTCTATACATTGGAGATGTGGTGTCAATTGGAGGGAGGCAAGAATTGGATAGTGGTGGGAAGGCTTTAGCCATAGGGAGACTGATTTCTTCAGAGGAAGAGAAGTCCTAGTATTTTCCTTTAAGGTTAATTCTGTTTGCTTGTTAGGAGCACGACTCCATTGTATTGTTTACAATTAATGCCATCAAGTTTACTAGAATTTCATTTCTGAAATTCTTTGTCGTTATGTTCTGAGTTTCATATCTGATTTATTGAATTTGTGGTTCCTACCGGAGTACCATAAGTTTGGTCTGCCTTACATTACAAATGGTTTTTTTTTTTTAAATTAAAAAGTTACTATGTTAGAATTTCTGATGCATCCCAATGTAGTTTCTTATTCTTACTTGCATTTTTGACATTTTCAATGACATGAGTGTCTTCATTGTCTGTGTTTGATGACTGTAAAGCGCCTACACTGTTCTCTTATTTGCTTAGAACTTTCATGTAAATTTCGTCTATCAGGAAGTTGTTTAATTTTTTAATGTTCTTTGCTGGCAATCAAAATGTTGCTGGAAAAAATTGACCATATTGGATCTTGGGCTTTCAGCATAGTGGTGGGTGTCCAGTTATTCTTGATTTAACCAAGTCACCAATCATACTTTCTATGTATGATAGCGAGAATCCATTTGAGGATTATTATTTAAGAGCTAATTCAGTCATTTCCCTCAGATTGCTTCTATTAAATATAACCTTTGCTCTGTCTTTTGCATTTGTAGTTCTAGGAAAGAAATAGAACCGTTGATCATAGAAATAGAACTGCCACTTGACAAAAGAAAAATCCTCACTGGAAGTGCTCGCAGCATGATAGAAATACTAGCAACCTTTGTTATATTTCATATTTATATATGATATTAGGATCAGACCAGTCTATTCTGGTTTTAGAATGAGGCAAAATATAAAGGTGCTTAATTTTTAGTTTGGAAAGTCCGAAACCACAGTTTGGGGAAAAGGTTGTCTCTTTTAACTTTTGCACAAACCTTGTTCTGCAGTTTCCAAACTGATATCCAAACATGCTAAAGATGGTTGTATTTGCTTTAGAACTTAATATTAGGACTGACAATGTGACTTGCTTGATAGTCTTTTTAAGTTTCTGGCACTTATAACCTACTTAACATCTATATGTAACATTGGAGTTAAATCATGCTTGTTATATGATTTATTTGAAAAAAAAATGGACAGGGTGGGTGCAGGTTTACTTTCCCCAACCAATTAGCAAAACATATAGGGAGAGGAGCCGGGTTGCCCCTATGTTGTTGGAGTTGGGTGTCTATTTCTATAACCTACGTACTAATATAATGCAAACAATGTGTAGTGAAAGAATAGGAACCATTTTCTAGTTTCATTTAACTTATCATATGAACAATGTAATCCATATTAAACTCATGCTGTTATTGTTATTATTCTACTCAATTGATAATTTTCTTGTATAGATTTTCTGTATCTGTCCAGTTCTTGATAATGGAGATTAATATACATGAAGGAATTTTGATTCTAAATGTTCTATTGATTACATGTATATATAACTGATTTTTCCAGTTGAACGAAGACCTCTCCTTCAACCCACATGGTGGAAGACTAAGAGAAAGTGACAAGGATTATGATACAGATGATACATCTATGGCAGCACTAAGACGTCGTCTTAAGAGAGCTCGTGAACATTACTATCGATATACAAGGTACACACTAATTTGCTTGGTATAGAAGTTGCTCCATGGTTCTGAAATTCAAATTATGTAGATTCATCAAAATCATGGATTCATTTGGTGATTAGGTTTTGCCTGGTGGGTTGTATGCAAGACTATAGTAGGAGTAATTTTGTTCCTTTAATAAAGTCCTTTACCTCATTGAAATAGCTTAAAACTGCATGACATTTTCATATAAATGCAATATGGTTGGGAAAATATTGGTAAATGAGTTAGCCTTCTGTATATGTATGCGCCTGTAGTGTGTGTACATGGGGAAACCCACAAATTTTATGCAGCAAATTTGTAATTTCTTTTATTTTTTTTGCCCTTATGTTGTACACATTACATCCTTTAGTTTATGTTAGCTTATATGATTTGAATAGTTTATTCTTCAATTCACTTAAAATACCATGGTTCTTCTAGGCTTCTAGCCAACAAACTTGAAAGTGACAATAGGGAGAGAATGTTTGTGCTATTTATTTTGGGATATATTCTTGGCTTAAGATACTAATTGTATGTTGATAAGGGTATAACTTGTTTGCAATTAATAAAGACCATGCAGGTTTCCTTATGGCTAGTTTTCTAGGTCTTGAATTTTTTGTGGTTTTTTCAATATGACAAAGCTTTATTACCTATGCATCTTTGTTTCAGGTTTGTCAGTAATTTGGAAATTCAGTCGCTCAAATCGCTTTCTATTGCAACATGAATTTAACATTCAAAGTACACAATGGGTTATTTATTCCTTTTGTTTTTACATGTAAGGTTGATCACTAGTTTGAAGTGATAATTGATTTTTGGTTTCCTTTTAAACTCTCAGGATTCTTAACTCTAGTGAGTTTCAATTATTATCATGTTATAAGTGTCAGTAGTGTTTTGTATTTTCTAGCATTTTATAACATAGTATTGGTACAATAATCTGGATGTTGTAATGGTTTTATGTGATGTGATGGTTTAATTCGAATAGAAAGTGTTAAATGATTTTAATGATTTAATGGTTGTATTAAATGATTCGTACGTGTAAAATAATTTAAATCAATTTATAAACAAACAATTTATTAACAAAAATTCGTGTTCATAAATATTGAGGTTTAACAAAAAAAACCAAAATACAAACGATGACGGTTATTCACGAAAACCGTCATCGTAGGTTAACATACGATGACGGTTTTTTCGAAATAATCGTCTTCGTAGATGTTTAATAAAAAATCGTAATAAAAAATTAATATTAAAATTACATACTACGAAGACGGTTATTAAGGAAAACCGTCATCGTATGCCAACCTACGATGACAGTTCTTAACAAAAACCATCATTGTAGGCATTTAATTTTTTTAAAAATAAAATTGAAAAAAAATATATATGAAGACAGTTATTGGAAAAACCGTCATCGAATGGGACCCTACGATGACAGTTTTTCTAAATAACCGTCTTCGTAGGTATTTAATTTTAAAAAATGTAAATTTAAATTAAATAGCTACGAAGACGGTCATTAAGGAAAACCGTCATCGTAGGTGGATATACGATGACAGTTAGGCTTTAATAACTGTCATCGTAGATTTTCCGATTTTTAAAAAATTAAATTGAATTTTTTAAAAATTTAAATTGAAATTAAACCTACGAAGACGGTTATTAAGGAAAACCGTCATCGTAGGCAGATATACGATGACGGTTAGACTTTAATAACCGTCATCGTAGATTTTCCAACTTTTAAAAAATTAAATTGAAATTAAATACCTACGAAGACGGTTATTAAGAAAAAACCGTCATTGTATGCACATCTATGATGACGGTTTTGATTAATAACCATCATCGTTTCCATTAAAATAAAAAAATTGGCTACAATGACGGTTTTTGGAACCGTCATTAAAAGCCCCCCCTTTTAACGACACCCATAACAATGACGGTCCTAGAACCGTCATTGTATGGGTAAAATAACCGTCATCAAAAGTGTGCTCTGTAGTAGTGTATATACACTTAAAGCCTATATACATGCACACCCATGTAAGTATAGTGTTGTATGAATGAACATTAATCCTGTTTTATGTCACAAATTATGTCATAGCGCAAGAGAATGAAACTATTTCGCTCTAAAGTATTGCATTTCAACAATTGTTTTCATTTTGCATGCAAGGAAAAAAGGCAATTTATGACAACATCAAAATAAAGAAGATAACCAAGTAGGGCATAGTCATTATCCAAGGCATGAGCTCCACTGACTGTCTTGAACCAAAATGAATAATCTCCAAACAAAATCTCAGAACTTTCATTTGATTTTAATATTGAAAAGTAAAGTGAACACGGAACAATAAAGTGGAAGATTTTGTAAGAAAGTCTCTACATCATCAGCCACATTGAAATGATCTTAAAGTTTATTTAAATATTTTCTTAGTAATAAATAGTGATTTTGAATGGGAAATCACACGATAGTGAAACTTAAAGAGTAAATGCAATTAGACACTCAATTCTTATAGGACCACATTGAGAAAATAAGGTACAGACTACCACTTGAGAAATATTGCAACTAAAATCCAATCCCCTACACATGCATCAACATGTTACAAGGTAAAACAATCATCATATATCAGACATAGTTGACTATCTGTCATACTAGTGGCCAACCTCAATATGATAGACCAAAGAAAACCAAACATTAGACCAAAACAGACACACCAAGCATCATCTTACTATCTATGTATTTTTTTTCAATTAAATTTTATATTTATTGTAAGCTGAAAATTGCAACTGGACCCATGTATGTACCTATATCCTGGACTTCCTAAGTTGTTCCACAAGTACTTGTTCCTGAAACATTATAAAGTGAGGGAATAAGGTTAATGACAGCATATCCATATATTAGCTAGTCTTGAACTGAAGTGGTTGAATTTAGTAATGGATACAGATGAGAGAAATGAAAAATAATCAACCTATTTACAATCTAATTATCAATATCGGATAGCAGCAAGTAGTGGCCAACTCTGAAAATGCTATAGTGGGATAGTAGGAAGGAGGATGCTGCTATTTTAAATGTTGTAATACAAAGTAAACAATTTATACAACATATATAAATACTCAAAAACAGAAAAAAATTAAGAAATTCATGATAAACAAGTTGACACACAGTCACCATCAATCTAGGAGCAATAAGAACAAGTAATGAAGTCAGCATTGTTTCAAGGGAAGTGGGTAATTTTGATGTAGAAGAAAAAAAAATTACTTCCACTTCCCTTCACCATTCGGATAAGCCTCACTACTACAGCATATATGATCAAGGTCGGTTATTTGACCCCTACTAAGTCGGTTATGGAACCGACCTTATATGTTGTCGTCGTCGAAAATGCCAGCATACTACGTCGGTTTTAAAGGGACTGTCTTGGTATGTTTTTTTTTTATTTTTTTTTAAATAATACCATCGAAGTCGGTTTTTTGTATAACCGACTTAAAAGATTTATATACAAGGTCCATTTTTTTAAAAAACCGACTTAAAATAGTGACAAACAAGGTCAGTTTTTTGAATAGCGGACTTAAAATAGTGATAAACAAGGTCGGTTTTTTTAAAAAACCGACTTAAAATAGTGATAAACAAGGTCGATTTTTTTTAAAAAACCGACTTAAAATAGTGATAAACAAGGTCAGTTTTTCTAAAAAATTGACTTAATTAATGTTGCTACGAGGTCGATTTTTCTACAGAACCGTCTTAAAAATATTTATATACAAAGTGGGTTTTTTTTTTAAATAAACGACTTAATAAGGCTACTTATAAAGTCGGTTTTTTAAAAAAACCGACTTAAAAACCATAGTTACAAAGTAAGTTTTTGTAAAAAATTGACTTAAATATGTTGGTTACAAAGTCGGTCTGTTTATAATAACTGACTTTGATTTGCAATTTTTTTTTAAAATGCTGTTTTTTTATTATCCCATTATTAAACAAATTTAATAATTTTAAATGACTGTTTCAAAATAAAATAATGTTGGCTGCAACTTATTTTAAATGAAACTGCAACTTATTTTAACCTATAAGCAAATGTGGACAATAACAATCAAGATTGGGTGGAAAGGATGAGCTTTGTAAAGGATATAAAATTAATATCCTGGTGTTTAAAACACCTAATAAAATTTATTTAATGATGATCCAATCAGTACAACATAATATCTTTAAGGAAACATTTCAGTGCAACACTAGGAGCTACAGTTAACATTTCAGAGCATAATATCTTTAAGGTAACATTGATGCCCTTGACTACATGGGTCAAATTTTGAAAACAATGACTAATACTTTGCCGGGCCTTCATGAACATTTAATGTCTCTCCTACATCATTTCCAATCCCTGAACAGAGAGCAATTAAGCACAGGTGTTCAATCAATCCATAATTCCACCAAAGATGAATAAAAATATATAACAACCCTCCATTTGAAGTAGGAATATACCATGCCCTGTAGTCAAGTCCAAGAAAGGAAATTAATTTGAATCATGTTAAAGAATGAGACACACCTCAACTATGGTTGGAATTAAATTTGAATGTTGAGTCCCGAAACATGTCATTTTCATCCAAAAACTTGGCCAATAGAGAGAATCTGTATTTAAACACTGTCAGATGCATAATATAGAACCAAGCTGTAGTTTGGTTTAGCTGGAAGCCGAAATTGATGGCCAAAATAACATATAAGTAGGTATCCAATCATCTAATTATGAAGGGTAGTTTTAGGAAGTAGGTGATAAATAAGTAAGGCTAAATCATAGTATAATCCTACGGATGATCGTTCCTTGTTGCTAAATAACATTATTATCCTTGAAATGTCAAACATAATCAGTTCTATAGCAAGTCATCACATACTTGTATTACCATATTCAATAACCCAATGCAAAGGCATTAACAATTTTTACCAGGTCAAAGGCATATGTCAATCAACAATTTTTACCAGCTCATTACAAATGTTTACCAAGATATAAAATAGAAAAAATATAGTGAAATAAAATGAGAGAGTAAACAACCTTTTCTTTGGGCAGCAAGTCATCTATATTAATAGATTTCATGTCTGACTCACTGTCACTGAACATTGATAATGGAGCAGGGACACTGTTGTCAATAACATCCATTTGAGACCTGATTTTTTCATCAACAGGAGATGATCTTTTGTTGGGATCCTTGATAGGAAGACCTACAATACTTTCCTTGGAATCCATATTATAATGTGATATATTTTTTCAATGGACTCATTTCTGCATATGAAAACTTGAAGTCAGACTTCAATGCATCATTAGAACCTTCAACACCATGAGAAGATGAGAGCCAGCAAAACTCCTCTTCATTATTGAGACTTCCCGCTACAAATGTTAAATCACAACTTCTGCAATTTGAAAAGTGATATTCAGATACTTATATGATGATTGCAATGAATTGATTAGGATTTCAAACAAAGGGAAAGATGAGGAAATTTCTGTCAAAATAGGATAAATTCTTACAACATCCTATCAACCTCTTGAAAGTCTCCTATATCCGGCCACCCATCATTATCAAGAAAACTGAGTTCATTGTCAGCTTGGGATATGTGACTGGTTGGATATTGACAGACACTATCATTTTCCACCACACACTGTCTCCCAAGATAGTATCATCTTCATAGAGCTCGCAACCACCAGAATCTAAATTGCTGCTCTTGAACCAGTGATCGGACATGCCTGTGTCATCTGATGTTAGCCTTTTGGCTTCTTTGCTTGAGTCGCTACCACATGAAGAAAACACACCTTCAGGTGTGCGAAACCATGAATCCTTTTCCAGCATTCTTTCTTTTTGAGTCATATTTTCTAAGTACAATTACTCCAAACCCTGAGTACCATAGCTATTCACATAATCACTATTTCTGATTCCATGTAATTCAAGATGTGTTTTCTTACAGCTATCTCCTTGCATTACAAACTGATTATTATGTTTGTCACTTGCATGGGGCACTCTATGTAATCATTTTCACCAAATCTATCCCACATGTTATGTTCAAGATGTAACACAAAGACACATGATAACAATACAACCCAAAAGTTTTTCCATTATTCATAAATGATTGCCAATTACCCTGCAAGAAGAGTTTTGGAATAACCATACGATAAAAAATCACCTTACAAGATATGAACTATGTCATCCAAGGTTCAAACTGAAACTCAATGAAGCTTAGGCCTGATCAGTTAACATGGGGTATTTTAAGAGCCGGGATATGCAGCTATGGAAAAAAGTGGAGCTGATGCAGGCAAAGAGTAGAAGAAAAGTTACACAAAAATTAAGTTTCAAATTTACCATTAACAAGTACTGTACACTTAAAATTAACTGTAACGTCAGCTACCCCCACCACCAATCCACAACTAGCTTTTCAAGGGTAGTGTTTCAGGAGTCTTATTAATAACTATCAAGCGACTTCTTCATCTCTAGCTCTATTGAGATCGGATTGCACAACAGCCTGCTAATAAGAAGAAAAGCGTAAAGTAAGAGGTATTTTCAGAACCCTTGTTCGGATAACGACCCTTTAGAAATTAATTAATTATGTCAGTAATATGTACCAGGTAAATATAACCTACAAGAGACTCTGCTAGTAAAATTTATACCTTGAAAATCACAAAGTGTTTTACAATGCCATTTGTTAGTGACAGAGACTCCCACACAATGCTTATGCATACCTATCTCCAATCCTGAATCGAGGCTTTTTAGGTGCTTTATCTCCTGCTTTAGCCTTGAGAGCTTGAGCAAGTTTTTCAGTGACGACCCTTTCGTTCACGCGACTAGCCTCAACTAGACCAATAATCGTTGCCTTTGCTCGATGCAGAGACATGACATTCTCAAAGAGAATCCAGAAGACAATCAAATGCAGTGACCTGAAACATAGGAAACACAACGAATAAAGTCAACAAAGTTTTCGTTGCAAAACAATAAACTTGTTTTGAAAATTGGTTCATGTGATTTGAAATCAAGACAACGCAATAAAACACATTCATCATGTTTATGCTGTTGGTAATCCCTTGAGATCCAATGACACTGTCCTTTATACCCTGTCAGCAAAGTATTTGTTAATAAAAGATTGGTGATATAGAAATTACTGTTTTTTGTTACTTCGATCCTCAGTGTGACCATTGTACATAAAAAATGGTTTTGATTCGTTTCCAAGTGTTGGAAATAGCAGAATTTGGTTGGTTTTAGGGTAGGCTCACCTGTAAGGGAAACTGATTTGCCCCACGAGCTGGGGCAGAATTTATGTGAACTGTCTCCGTTTCCATTGCATCACTGATCATCATCAGCGGACTCCATTACCAGGACAACCTTAACAGCAGTGCACCTCTGACCACTTTTGTTGAAAAAAATAAGAATTATAATTCAAGTATGTATCCATTATGTAAAGAAGGACATGAAGCTGGAATGGATGTATATTTACTTAGTTTCTAGATGTATATAAATTCTAACCATGCAACATTCATCTTGTATGGTAAAATTAACTGATGTGAGTTGCAATATCTCACAAACTGTTTATTTCACAGAAAGATGGAAAGCAAGGATGCATGCAAAGTGTGGAGGATGTCTAATTGTCTATTAATGTAGAAAAAGAAACCTTGCCTCATAGTGATTGTTATTCTGATGTGTGATTACCTATATGAAAAAGCTCCCTTTATAATGTTTGCAGCAACCACATCATCTGTCAGCATCGTAGATTGTACAATGCAGGCATCTTTTCCTCCCAATTCCATTTGCAGAGGAATCATGCCTGCTTTCTTTGAAATTGCAATGCCAGTATCACCACCAGTAAAGCTGACAACAGCATTGTCACAAGGAAAAATTATTAGCACATGGGAAATTGAGGATGTGTGGCAACATCCTATCATAGCATCATTTAGAAGGAACAAATAGTCACCTTATACAGTTCACTCCTGGATGCATTGTAAGGAAGTCACCAATTTCTGAGCCTTTGTCGGTGACACAGTTGATGATTAGGCTTTTGGGAAAACCAACCAAGTGAAAGCAGTGAACCATATGAAGAGCAAAAACAACTCCCTGAAATGCATCATTAAACCAACATTTAGAAAGAGTGATAAAGAAAAGAATGGAAGAAATTATAGGACATAAAGTTCCTGAACCAGACTTCTTCCTTTCTCCATCAGCATAGTACTTGTACACATCTCCATCCAAAATCTCTGCAAAGAGTCCAGTTTCTAATATGTCAAATGTAGTGCAACAGAAATGCAGATGAGCTTCTAATAACATTTAAAACATATAGGTTGTTATTGTGTAATTCTATTTTATGTCATTTTACATTTTTTTGGCCCAACACTTTTTGGCCATCCCAACACAAAAAGAAATAAGCTACTTCCATCCCTTTCTAGAAAAGAAAACTGGAAGAATGAATAGAAATTGATCAAACCTTCAAAATTAGCAAAAACCAGAAACACCTGAAGTTTACACAGAAGGAACAATGAAATGTCAACATACAAAAACAAGAGGACAACAGGAGACAACATACTCTTTATTTATCACAGCTGCATGTGGCATTCGAAAAAGTGGATCCATATCCCAATTTTGTGTGTTGAGAGTACCATCAGCCATTGCCTTAGTGATCATCTGCAAAGGAGGTTAAGGAATCTGATAACATTATTGAACCAAACTGACAAACAAAATCTACAAAACTTATATGACTGGTGCCAATAAAGATCAATAAGAAGGACAAGCAGTGAGTGCAAAAAATAAAAAGAGTAGTCACTGTAAATTGACTATAATTGGAAAAAAATAAACATATGGATGAACAGATCTAAGAATTCATGAAGCCGTAATGATTTGATCAAATCCTTACAACAAATTTATCAGTTATAACAGCTGAATAGTTTAAAGCAGCTACCTGAATTGAATAACAGTAACCAACTTACAGTGTTTATGTCAGGATTGGCAGTTACAACTTGTTTTTTCATCAGATAGAAACTTAATCTTCAGTAAATTGAAACATAGTTGTACAGCAAGGTACATACCCTCCTCCCGGAAATGACCTGTTGGCTACTGTTCGAAGCTGTCTAAAAGGCCATACAGTGGATTTCAAACAGCTACTACATATACACGGGGTCCACCACAAGCATGAGAAAGTGCTCCAGCACCTTCCTTTTAACACATAAATTATGCACAGAATTCATAAATATAAAATATTGGATAGGCAGTTGCATTTAATTATAGTCACCATGCAAAATAAACTTCTCTAACAGTTACTTGTACATTTTGTTTCATAAACAATCCAGTACAGATCAAATACATCCTACTAGTTTGTGCTATAAACACTAATTTTGCGTAAGCATCTTCTTTTTAACTTCTAACAAATATGCTGCCCACTTGTTCCGGATTGTTGTTATGTACGCCATGTCCAACGGTGTCGCATCGAGAAACCACTACATCAAACACAGCCAACAACAACATAGTGGAATTATAGATAATAACTCATGTTTTCTTGTAATACTTTAAAAAAGTTGAAACACAGTGCATACAACATTTTATATACCTTGTTCCATTCACTCTTGACACTCCCACTTACTATGTTCCACATCCAATGCATCACGTAATACCCACATTCAAATCCTCCTGTTTGAATATGGCTCTAACAACAGACAACAAATATTAAAGGTTAGATAAACATCTATATGCTACATGAACACCTACAATAATAAGTGTCTGCAACGCAATTTAACATGTCTAACCTTGACTTCAATCCATTTTGGTATGACATTAGACGTTTTAACACGAAATGTTGGCTTCAATGTCTTCATTACCCTAAATTTGCATAAGAAAGCATCAATGAATGGATTATAGGTTATTACATACATATATTTTTTTAATCAAATACTCCAACTTACTTGTTAATTGCGCTCTTGATGTGAACATCAGGCTTCCTATGTAATGAACAAAACCAAACAACCTCATAAAACCAAGGACATAGGACAAGAAGTTGCCAATGGGCCCTACAATGAATATAATTGTTAGTTATTATCATCCATATATAAGCAAAATTTTGAAACTTTTATTTAGCTTACTCATTGAGGTAAGCTCCTAGGTACAATTGTCGTTGCGATTCCTTGACCCATGTTTCGATGTATTTTTCACACTCTGCCATTCTTTGCTTTGCGTGGTATATCGATTGAGGCTCAAGAAATCCATACACTAATCCATGCCCTAAGCTTCTACTTTGTTCTTCCAAAAACCTAATTTTAACACATAACATGTCAAATCAAAACATCATTCCAATGTTAAATGGTGAAATTAATATACTGACATGATCCACAATTGTAGGTTAGAAATGTTCAACAATTTGTCGCCTGAAACAATTTCTGTCACATCAGAAAACGTGATGAAGAATGATGTCCCTGCATTATGGAGACCAAATTTAGCTCCATCCCACACCAACTCTACCGGGTTCTTGTAAAAATCAAATAGGTTCTGAATGAGGTCGCCCAATGGGTCATCTCCACATTCAGTATCCGACCTTTGAACTGTTTCATTGGATATTTTTTTAGCCAACTCTGAATCCTGTCATTAAGAATAACCACATCATCCTAAATAAATTTTGAATAAGGGTCGTAAACAACGAATTCAATTTCTTTGTCAAACAACTTGTAATTTAAATGACAAACTGGATTCATGATTACTTGGTCAGCCACAAGTCTTACAAGATGTGCGGGCCACGCAACAAAGGTTCCAACGGTATCTCTAACATACTTGATTTCAGATGAGGGGATAGGGACTTCAGCATCCCCATCAATAATTTCTTTCACAATAACTCTAACCACATCATCTGCATAAGGCACATTGTGTACGGTTGCCACCCCATGCTCAACTTTGCCCATGGCAACCAACTTCATAGATTGATCACACACCACATGTAGTCCCATGGTAGGTACCACTTTGCTGACATGGTCGCCACCAGATGCTTTCGCTGCTTGATCAGCACAACCCTCCTTTGTGCTGACACGTGCAACTACTTGCTGACAATCCAAGTCACTCGGAGGGAACGGTGGTGATGCGATTTGGGACAACTCCATTTTGATTACCTCCTTCAACTCTTGTCTCATCATGTCCTTAACCTCTTGTAGTTTTTTCTCTATTGTTTTTTTGGTTAGTTCTTCATGTTCTTTCCTCCATTCTTCTTTCATAGAAAGGAGTAGGTTCGATAAATCAGTTTGACTAAATGATTCCAAAGAACCAGTATAACCACAGGATGCCTGTCCAAAATATTACCGTATGGTCACACCGGTCCCTGCTACACGAACACGACCAGGGTGCTCTGGTCTTCCTAGTGTAGTGTTTAGGATATCATTTCGACCATGGGGAACAAAGGTCCCCTGTCTTGTTTGTTCTTTTAACGAGTCCTACATTACAAAGTACATGACAAGCAGAAAAATTAGACGTTTACCATAGTAGACAATAAACTAAAATATATGAAATTAACTCACTATTCTATCTGCTATTTCTTGGGTCGCTGTAGATGTCATTCTTCCATACTTTTTAGTTCGAGCCATCTTCCACTTAACATGCCTTGCAATTGGAGAAGGTGGCTCATCCAGCAATCTTGGGTTGTCTATGTGTTGGGCATCCTCTTCTCGTTTCTTGATCTTTTCTTCCATCAATCGTTTATCCAGCAACTCATAACCCCCTTGAGATAGGACATGTGGGCAATCGTTGAACTTCTGTATTTCCTGGGCCTTTTTTCTAACCCCCTGTGTGTAACACAAAAAATATGACACCACTTAAACATTTAAATAGACGAAAATGAAAACTGTTTGGTAAATACTTCTATCAGTTTTGGTAAACAAGCTGTGTAACCTGCCAGTTAGGATTTTCCCTGCTTGCTGCAAATGCCTCCCAGGTTTCCGAATCTAGTCCATACTTATCAATAGCACGGTCATTATCTTCACCCTGTTTATCACCATATATGTATCTGCAAGTCAGCGAAGACTTAAATTGCCTCCATCTGGTGGCCACAGATGACATCACCTTCTTCCTCACTTGCAATGGTTCGGGAATGTCAAATTTTCCCTGTGCCAACAACAACAACTCACATTAAGTATATTACATTTGCTGAACAAATTATTTATAAAACTAACAATTAATTTTCCCTGTACCATTATGTCGTCTCATATTAGCTGCTTAAGATTTTCCGGCACATCTTTCCATCTTTTATGGATGATAGGGACTTTTTCTCATGCTACAACTCCTAGGTAGCTGTGGAACTTGTGTCTGTGGGGACCATATCCTCTCCCAGTTTGAGGATTTACTTGAACGGTTGGTCTACGCTGCTTCAAGTTCCCTGATGTCAAGCTTCTTAGTCTTGTTGCCTGCCTGGTCTTTCTTGACTGACACTCAGAAGGTTCACCTGAAGGAGGAGGGGACCGAGGTGGTGTTGCCATTTTTTTCTGCAAAAACAACATAAAATCAAATAAGTTGTCATCATTTTACAACAACATTAAATGGGATATAATAAATACTACAAAAAGTTTGACAATGCTAACTTAAGCTTTGTTGTTTTCCCACAATCCTTCTTCATGATCTGTACGATTTGCATGCTCATCGTCCACCAGATGTTCGTCACCAATGGGAGATATTTGCATAAACAATGATGGTAGATCATGTTTGTCTTGTGTAGGTTGTTGACTTTCATCGATTATGCCAGGTGTTCTTCCTTGAATGACCACGGACAACCTTGAATTTGAAGGATCCTGCACATAAAACACTTGTCTCGCTTGTGCAGCCATGATAAAAGGCTCGTCCTTGTAACCTAGTTTATGAAAATCAACTAGCGTAAAACCATATTGGTCTACATGAACGCCAGTGTTTCCATTAACCCAGTTACACTTAAAGACTGGGACTCTGAATTCATTATAATCAACTTCCCATATTTCTTCAATTACACCAAAGGCATGGAAGCTCGAATGGGATTTTTATCTGATGCACTAGAGAAGTGTTCCGAAAAAGCATCAACACTAACACCACTGTTTTGTATAGAACTTTTATCATCCTGGGATATTGTGTAAAACAAGTAGTTGTTGATGTTGTATCCCTTCCAGGTAGGGACATTAAGGTTTGGGCCCAACGCAAGTAGAGTTAGCTTTCTACAGGCATTTTCATCTGCAAGGATATTTTCTCTAAACCAGTTAATGAAAGTCTTGTTATGCTCTTGCAGTGCCTTCATGATGTTCATCTTTGGGTGGAGATCTTTTATGTGTTGTTTGTGCAACTCTATGTAAGGCAAAACCTGTGGGGTGTTATTGAGAATATACAAATGTGCTTGTTGAACCTGTTGTCTGGTCATAGTCACCACATTGAAGCCTCGTGTACCGTAGCCTCCCCCAGTTAAGTCATCACTGGTTTGCGGAATGCCAATTGGCCTAAGTGCATCCACATACTCGGAACAAAACTCAATACATTCTTCAGCAACATACCGTTCAACAATTGAAACTTCTGGTCGGTAATGATTTTTGGTGTAACCTTTGAAGACTTTCATGTACCTCTCAACAGGATACATCCATCGTAAAAAAACCGGACCACATAACCTTATCTCCCTAACAAGATGGACAATTAAATGCACCATTATGTCAAAGAAGGAAGGCGGAAAAAACATTTCCAACTCACTAAGCACAATGGCAGCCTCGTTTTCCAGTGCATCCAGCTGCGCGGGGTCAATAACTTTGCTACAAATAGCGTTAAAGAAACGACATAGACGAGTGATGGAAACCCTAACTTTGTCAGGCAAGGTTCCTCGAATGGCGACGGGCAACAATTGTTGCATTAAAACGTGGCAATTATGAGACTTCAACCCTACCAATTTAAGCTCCTTCATGGACACAAGGCTCTTGATATTTGAAGAGTATCCTTGTGGGACTTTCAAAGTTCGCAAACAGTGACAAAAACTTTTTTTCTCCTTTGTTGACATGGTGTGACATGCTGGTGGCAAATACACTCGACGACCCTGTGATATGGGATGCAATTGTTGACGTATACCTAATTCAACCAGATCTTGTCGACTTTTCAACCCATCCTTAGTTTTTCCTTTTATATTCAGTAAGGTTCCAATTAAGCTATCACAAACATTTTTCTCAACATGCATCACGTCTATACAATGTCGGACTTCTAGATCGGACCAGTACGGAAGATCAAAGAAAATTGACCTTTTCTTCCAAATATTCTTCTGCGTGGCTTCCTTATTTTGAGTCTTGCCAAAAATAGTTATAATGTCCTTGACCCGGTCATAAACTTCCTTCCCAGGTAACGGTGTAGGTGCAATTTCTTTCTCCTGGAACCCATTAAAAGGTTTTTTCAATCGCCGATAAGGGTGGTAAGGTTTTAGAAATCTCCGATGTCTACTATACACTGTTTTCTTTCCATGTTTTAGTTGGAGGTAGCTTGTTTGTGTCTCGCAGATAGGACATGCGTAATGCCCCTTCACAGTATAACCACTTAAATTCCCATATGCGGGAAAGTCGTTAATTGTGCAGAAAACCATTGCACGCAACAAGAAAGTCTGTTTCACATTTGCATCAAACACTTCAACGCCGTCCACCCATAATTTTCGCAAGTCTTCGATCAACGGACTCAGATAGACATCAGTATCATTGCCGGGTTGTCTTAGACCAGATATCATCATAGCCAGCAACATGTATTTTCGCTTCATGCATAGCCAGTGAGGAAGGTTGTAAATCATCAACAAAACTAGCCATGAACTGTGGTTGGAACTTAAGCTACCAAAAGGATTCATACCATCTGATGCAAGACCAATCCTTAGATTTCTTGGGTCTGATCCAAATTCTGGGTATAATGAATCAATCATCTTCCACTGGGGAGAATCAGCAGGATGCCGCAGGAACCCATCAGCTACTCTTCCTTCTGCATGCCAAGTCAAATGTTTGGCATCATTTTCATTAGAGAACAAACGCTTAAATCTTGGAATTATGGGAAGATACCAACAAACTTTTGCTGGGCACCGGTTCAGGGGTGTGGCATCATGAGCACTGTTGTCATCCTTGACTTTGTACCGGGAAACCTCACACGTGGGGCGGTTGCGCAGTGTAGCAAAGTCACCCCTGTACAAGATGCAATCGTTAGGGCAGGCATGTATTTTCTGGTACTCCAAACCCACTGGACATAATATCTTCTTTGCATCATAGTTATTTTCGAGAGAACATTGTCTTCAGGAAGCATATTTCTCAACAATTGTAGCAATGCGGTGAAGCTTTTGTCACTCCACCCAAATCTTGCCTTCAAGTTGACCAAAGCTAACACAGCTGACATCCTTGTGAATGTTGTGCACCCCGCATACAATGGTTGATTTGAATCACTTTGTAATTGGTCATAGTAAGGTGCATGTGCCTGACGAAAACCCTCTTGGCCAATATCACGAATCATATCTTCCAACCGACACCCAAATACATCGTCATGAGATACAGTTTCAGGCATTGATGGCGCATCTGCAAATTCTCCATGCCATATCCATTTAGTATACCTTTGGATTATGCCTTCACATATAAGATGTGACCTAATGTCATTCAATGACTGTCGTCTTCCATTTGCACATTTAACACAAGGGCAGAAAAATTTGCCACCCAATGATGGTGCATTAAGTTCAGCAAATTGCAAGAAGTATTCAACCCCATTCTCATACTCTGCAGTGATACGTGGTTTGTTCATCCAACTGCGATCCATGTTTACGTTGCTGGTATAGACTCCAAGGTTATCCATTAGGGGAAAAAATGTACCCTACTTCATTCAAGGTGTGGCCCTATCCCATTCAGCAAAATTAAATTTTTATACCTAATTCATGTCTTCAGGTGAACTATGGGTTGTCCACTTTGAAAAAATTTTGGCAGCATTTCGCCTCTATCTCCAAGTACACCAACTGAAACTAGTGACATTAAGTCACCACATCTCATATGTGCACCCAGAGATCAAAGCAACATGCAATTATCCAAAATTTAATCAAAATAAACAAACCATATTTCACTTCAACACATGAATTAGGTAAAAAAATAAAATTTTGCCAAACTGTCCAAACGGACAATTCAAAATTCAATACAATGATTAATCCAAACTATCCGTATTAATCATTGTACTAAATCTCGAACGGGACACTAAGGTTCACTAAAAATTGACATTATTTAAAAATGTTCTATCACAATTGTTACAACAATTAAGTGTAAGAAAGAGAAACAAACCTCGTACAGTGGGCACAAACAATAATAGCAACCTTCTTGATGGCAAAAAAAAGGAATCCACTACTGTAGTATGCTCCTCAAATAATGTCGGCTTCCAAACTGACCATTGGCCGTTGCTCCAACCTTACTTACATGTACCTGCAAACAAAATATATAGTCGACTCTGATGTTAATACCATATTAAGTTGCATCCTAAAAGAAAAGGAAAAAACAATCATACTATTTATGGTTTGCTTTGTGTCTGAGGTTTATGTTTTGTTTTGTTTAAGGTTTGTATTATGTAAGGTTGTTTTTCATATGAATCAAGATTTGTTGAATAGTTGTATGAACTTACATCCAATTTTAAATGCGTTTAAAATTGTGACTATAAGAATAGGGAATGAAATATTTATTTTCTGTTATTATATTTGAATGACACAGCCACTGATTTATACCCAGAAATAGTTCCGAAGACGAAACTAAATCTGCAGTAAAACTGAATAATAAACTTCTTTTTGAATTTTGGAATTTTCTCTTTTTTTATTAAAATAAACATAAACATAAACAATATTCAAATTACTGCAGCTTCACAATTTTCCAATCAAATGGAATTCAAATTGGACTATGCTTGTTCATTCTTGTTCTTCACCACCAATTGGATTCACTTGTGTTCCTTGGTACTTTGATGGATGATTCCCTGTTTTTCCATTGTTATAGACTTAATTCAACCTTCTCTAGCCTCAGGGATTTGGTCATTTGGATATAGCTCTTGATTTGGGACATTTTGAAATGAAAGGCTTAGGCTCAAAATAAGGTGCAATTGGAAAATAATTGAAGGTGAGTCATTTTGGCCCTAGTTTCAGAAGAAAAATGTGCCTTAATCATATCAAGTCACACCTGCATCCAGAGAAACAATTCAAGTTCTAGAGTACAATGAAATTGGAGTCTCTCGGAAAGAAAACATTACCGTTGTTTGGCTCAAATCCTTACAGGTGTTCCAACTCAAGTCAATCTTTGTTGACTACATTTCAAGCATCATTTCAACTTCAACATTCATTTCACATATCAACAATCAAATTCCATTCATGCATCATGCAATTCATGTTATGTTTCATCTCATCAAGCTTCATCCAGAAATTCTATTCATCACTGTGTTCATTTACTTTTAATTCTGAAAAATTTGATGAGCTGCTTATTTTTGAAAAATTTTGACAAAATTCTGTTAGACGTCATTTGTTTCTTGATTGTGATTTGCGAAATAATGCGTAACCATTCCCAGATTTATATGTTGTTGTCCCTAGCAACCACAAATAAGGTCACAGCGCTTTGGAAAATTTTGAGCATTATTCGGAAAATCGCATTCAATCTAACATTGATCTAAACAGTGTGTTATTTGAAAGAAAATAAATCGTAAACTAGATCATATATATATAAAGTGCAGAAGTGAAAAGTGTGTATAATGTAATGCAGAATCATAACTGAACATAAAAACCAGAAACATAAACATAAACAGGACTGAAACAGAAAAATAGAGATGTCCTGATCACTCCTCTCTACTGTCTACAATCACTGCAGCCTCTGTAGTCTGTGGTGTGGGCTCCTGAATGGGTATCTCTGTGTCTGCAACATCTGAAATCTGTAGCTCATGTGTGGTATCAACTGGAGGAGTAAGAGGATCTATGACTGGAGGTGCTGCTGGTGTGGAAGGCTGATCTGAACCTAGTAGTGGAGCGGGAAACTGGTACTCAAATGGTGGAATGCCCAAATGTCTGCAAATCGCTCCGAGCATATGAGTCTGCTAGGCTAGCTGAGTCCTAACATACTCCTGGAAAGCCATGTATGAAGCTGAATCCGTATAAAGCGGCTCATGTCCAGGGGTAGGGGCTGAGGAAGATGGTGCTGCATGTGCGGGTGGTGAAGGTGGTGCATCTGCTGGCTGTTGGACGGGTGCTGGGATCTCTGGTGGTGGTAGATCTCTGGGACTGCGGGTGGCGATCTCCTCAGGTTTGAGCTTAGAAGCTCTAAGAACCTGCTCATCTACGGCGGAGGCCATGGCGTCCAAATAAGTCTTGTAGCTCATCAGTGAGGATATCGGGACGTCCATGGACTCGTCATCATCTATGTGTACGCCCGCGTGTCGACACAAATGAAGAATCAGGGAAGGGTGGGCTAGCCAGGACTTGCTGCTAGCATCCTGGATCCTATGCATAATCCTGTTAGACAGGAGGGAAGAGATAAGAAGATTACCCTCACCACGGAGGGTATAGAGTAGGATGGCTCTCTCTACATTCACATCTGTCATTTTAGTAGAAGGTATGACGGTGTGATTAACAAACTGGTGCCAGAACAAAGCGTCGCCCACCAAATCATGCTTCTGCAGCTTCTCTGGTATATAGTCTAGCCCAGATTTGGGCTTCCATGCTGTGTAGAGGCCTGTGATGGCCCTGCGGATGGTGGTGGCGAGCTGGGGAACATCGTCCCGGTACATCTTCGTCAATGCATCAGGCTGCATGCGAAGGAAAAGCTAGAGGAAATCGCATTCCTCGATGGGGTCATAGTGGGTGTCCAAGATACGCTCTATGGCTCGGTCATCAAAAGAGACCTGGACACCCCTCACCCAGGACATCCTAGTCCTATAGACAGTATCATGATCGACGTTAGCCAGGAACTCCTTCAGGATCATGCTGGAGCTCGGCTCTGGAAAACTCACTAGACGCTGCCACTGTCGTCTGATTATCACGGCTCTCACAGGGTTATCCTCTGGTAGTGTATCCCATAAAATCTTCTTCTTGGATATTATCTTCTTTGGGAGGTACCATTTATCGAACTTCTCTTGGCATTCAGTTGTGTGGAATCGAAGCTCATCAAACTCGGCGACCCTAGCTCGCTTCTTTCCTCCCTCGGCTGTGGCCTTCTTCTTGCCCTTAGCTATTTGTTTGCCCTGAAATTTAGAAAAGAGTCCACAGATATATATATATATATATATATATATATATATATATATATATATGGGTTAAGCACATTATTAATTCTCAGATTTGTTTCTTTCAATAATCGAGATCAAACACACACTAAACATAATGAATATTAAGCTCAAAGTGTTGGCTGATCCCTTGAAGTACCTGTGATGATAATTAAATATACATAAAAGCAACAGGTACCTATAACAATTATAGTCCAACAAGTAGCATCAAGTAGAATTCCCAGATTTAAGCATTTTATTCATATCAACATTCAAAATCCAATCATTGCATGTAATTATACTCCTAATTCATTTGGTCTCAATTGCCACAGATATAGGTCAAGCATGACAAGTTCAATTATCACATCAGATATAAACACCAAAATTTAGTCACTGTGTTGTGTTCAATATCAGCCCCGAACAATTCCCAGATTTTATACCTTGGGTAAGCTAACAATATTAGACGGTGATATAGCCCCAATTAAAAAGAAAAGCAACACTTCAATACAATATCATTTTTCAAGTAAACAAAGGTACAATCATATGAGCATTAACAGCACAGTACAATTGATTCACTTCAAAGCATTCAGATTCCCAGATTTAGTTCCTTTTAGTGACCAGAATCAAACACCACACTATCAGAATTAATGGTGAGCACAACACTGTTCCTTTTCCGATCACAAATCAATCATTATGAATCATTTCTCACCATGGTTTATAAGTTCATTATATTTTATGATACCATCATGAATTTTATGCAGTTGCAGTACCTAAACTACAATCCCTAGATTTTTAGGTTATGAGTTGTTCCAGACTTATTCTCAGCCAAATATGACAACCTAGCATGTCAAATCTATACAATTTTAGTCACATAGCACTTAGTTTATTAAAACAAACAATTTCACATCCAGTGCATCCACTTGATCCACACATCTATGTAGTTCCTGTCAACAGTTCAAATCTGGAACCCCTGTATTGATACTGCAGTAGCCATGAGGGTAGTTCCAATTCATATAATTTCAATAATAATTATGGCCAGCATAGAGCGCTACTTTAAGCAAAAATTTATGAACACAAAGTCATTCCTAAAATCTAGCCAATGCATTTGGGCTTTAGTCACATCAGAACATTTAATTAGTTGAGAGACTTAATGCACATTCCCAAAACTTGGATCAAAATTGGTTTCAGACTTATTAAAATTTTCTAGCAAATAGTTCAATTGAATGAAGCAAGCACCAACTTACCAACACTGTTTTTGGCTAAAGACCAGCATATCAAAATTACTAATTGAAGCACATTGCAAGTCTTAAGGAGTCCTACATATCAAACCAAAGCATCTAAACCCTATTCACATCATAGCATTTCATTAAGTTAAGATTTTATGCCTATTGAATCAACTTTGGCATCAATACATTCCAATTCTCTTTCAGGTATTTTATCAAACATGTGATGGGCATATAATCAAATTAACACTCTAAGCCTAGTTGGATCATGTCACATTCCCAATTTTAACATCAACAATGATAATACACCACAAAATGCAAAAGCAACAAGTCTCTATCCTAAGGTTTTCAAAGAATTTCATTAAAAGAGGATATGAAGGGATGAAGCATAGATATTCAATTGTCTCCCAATTATGGCTATATCAGGTTGCAAAGTACCTAAGGTTCAGAATTTACCTTGTCTCCAGCCATTGTATCCACCCTAATCCTTAATGATTCAAATTTTTGCAAAGACTCAGATAAAATGCAATTACAAGAGGTTGTGAGAAGGGATAGAATGAGAGTGAGGAAGAAAATGTAGGTATGGGGGGGGTACCTTTTAAAGAGAGAGAATCATGAGAGGGTAGTTAATGGAGATTGAAGGTGGTTTATGGTGGTTAAGGATGATAGCGGAGGTTCAGGCGGAATTGGGGGAGAGGTTGTAGGAAAGTGAAAAGAGTGAAGCGCGAACGGGATTTTTAAAATAAAAATTGATTCTGCGATGCCGCGCGGATCGCGCGAAAGCCTGCGCAAATCGCGCCATCAGTACTGAATAGGCTTTTTTGGCTTGAATTGATCACACGACTAGCGCGGCATGTCCCGCGATTCGCGTGAATAGGAACTGAAAGGACCCTCTGTCTAGAATGATTCACGCGGTTGGCGCGAAGGATCACGCGATTAGCGCGAGACCTTAAATTTTGGACATATGACTCGAACCATTGGCGCTGATCGCGCCATCTTCACGCAGTTAGCGTGATTTAATGCAGAAGGACCAAATTGGCTCGAGCAACTCGCGCTGCCAGCGCGGTACCCACCTGATTAGCCTGAACAAGTCGAGCCCTTGGCGCTTTTGGCGCCACACCTGGCGCGGGTCGCGCCAGTTCGTTCAGATGTGGGACTGTAACTCAAACATTCCACGCGGTTAGCGCGGATGTCACGCTATTAGCGTGAATAAGCCGAATGTGTGGCGCGAGTCGCGCCAGGCTTTTTGCACAGCTTTTCTACTCTTGCTATTTGCTTTTTAATTTCCACTCCTAACTAAAATTAATAGACTAATAAAAATGATTATAATTGAACAAACTAACCTAATACTAAAGCTATTGCAATTTAAAATAAAGGAATTACACTATCTAATAATGCATGAGATAAATATCATGAATATGCAGTGGAACCTCTATTGAATTAACTACCAATATTTAAACTATGTAGACTTAGAGTCTTAGATCTAGAAATGCATGAATGATGTCCATAATTTAAGCTACTGCTATCAAAGATATTGGCATATCTAACTCTTATTGCAGAATTCTAAACAACTACTGTAGAAATTTAAACCTAATGTTATCAAATCTAAACAGAACATAAATAGAATCTTAAATCAGCAAATATGTACATCAAAACAGTGCTAATTTAACGTCTTAAGCTAGACGCTTACTTCTATTTAAACTTCAGTGGTGTTGAGTGGAACAGAAACTGAAGTTCTGTCCACTTCTCCTCCAAAATAGTGTTTTAAACGATAACCATTTACCTTAAAAGCTCGGTCACTATCCAAAGGCGATATTGCCACTGTGCCATAGGGAAAAACTTCTCGAACAAGGAACGGTCCAGACCAACGGGATTTTAACTTACCCGGAAAGAGTCGCAGGCGAGAGTTGTATAATAGTACTTGTTGGCCAGGAACAAACTCTTTTTGACGGATTTGGTTATCATGCCACTTCTTTGTCTTCTCTTTGTAGATTCGGGCATTCTCATAAGCAGCTAACCTGAACTCATCTAATTCATTCAACTGAAGCAACCTCTTTTCATTAGCTTTGGTTAGTTCAAAATTTAAAAACTTGGTTGCCCAAAGTGCTTTGTGTTCAAGTTCAATAGGTAAATGACAAGCCT